>CM056507.1:8816416-9416416 GCA_029783415.1 Anisodus acutangulus
GCGGAATCGAACCTCTTCCAGTTCTGTGATAACTCTAATCCATTTGATGTCCGCCACCCTTCCCATCCTCCTTCCTCCCTTAGTTTAGCTGCAACTGCAACGGCCGCAGACGCAGGAAGCAGTTCCTCTATGGGAAATAGGAAATGTCGAAGTAGGTTGTGGCTTATAAATAGGAAGATAAGGCGTTAGCGGACCGACTTGACAGTTGGCAATTTATGGACTGAAATTAGTTTAATATATTACGACCAGTTAATTCAAGAGATAGATAAAACCTACCTCTTTAGAATTTCTTCACTTTGTGTGTGTGAGTTGCAAATTCTCACTGTAGTAAAATAGTAAAAACTACTGTTATTCCAGTATGATACAATTCCAAGTGAAATATTAATACAGATGCAATTCAAGATATAGATCAGATCAAAAACGCATTTAGCATTATTGGTCGAGTGCAACATTTGTAGTATGCTATTCACAGGGGAAAAACTGGCAATTCCTCAGAAAAAAAATAGGAAAAGAGAATATTTCAGAGAAAAGAAGGGCATATTTCCTTTCTGTAAGGAGTTGAAGAATAGCTTTTGTTGATCCGGGGGGGGGGGGGGTTGTCCTATTTTGCTTTTAAGTAGAGTTGTATATATGATATAACATCGCTGTTATCTGCATATTTTTTAAAGAAGAGAGCATGTTAGTACACTGGTCAAAATAGTGGTCAATCACTATGCTATTTGCTGTATATTACAAAAATGCCACTCCATATAAGCCTTTCCTAATTATTTGGTAATTTAGGTTTTGGTTCCATGGATTTGGATTTATGGATCATTCAATCGTATAGCTGGGTCCGTTTTATAACGACCATGGCTTCTCATGACTTGTAATGAGCCATTGTGTCACATCAACTTTCTTATGGCATCGAGTTCGGAGTTGTAAAAGTGCTATGTGAGAAAATATATAGGTTACTTATTGAGATACGGTAGACTTCAGATATGATTTTTCTTTAAAGTAGAATGCCAACATAATTGAGCTTTTAGTGGCGGGGGAATTGGTGCATGCTACTTAAATTATATGGTAGTTTTAGTTCAATTTGGTATTATCCATGGGAACATTAGACTCAAGTTAATTGTTTCATGTTCATTATGCAGATTACCTCATATAAAAGTGATGAAGATTTTGAGAATGCTCTGAAGAAAGCTGGCTTGCTGTAAGCTGAGTAGAATCCGCTGCATTTGCTAGTTAGCGGATCGCAGGAGGTGGATGCACTCCATTGATCATATTTTATTGAGTTGCCTCAGTAACCCACTTTCAAGAACTCCTTTTTTGACCGTGTCTACATTTCATTGAAGCGGCATCAGCAGTAGACTGTAAATGATGGCATGTTTTTAGTGATTTGGTCTTGTCGGCGTCTTGTTTTTCTTCTTGTCTTTGTAAATTTGTTTCTATTTTTCTCCTCAACGAATTTATGTATGTATAAAAGAAGGCAATGGTTTTTGTACTGTTGACACAGAAGAGACCTAAGAGTGCTCCTGAAAGGCAGGACGTGCTATTATCGTTCTTCTAATTTATAGCTCAGGTTACTTGGCATTTTGTGTTATAGCAGCGGATGCTTAGCACATTGCTTTAACTCTAGTCACCCTCATTACAAAGCTAACTGCGCTAGCTCATGTTAGTATAAGTTCTTAAATGATGGCCAAAACATTATAATAGTAAAGCAGAGCGTAGCTGTGGTTCTGAATCTCAAGTAGATTTCTCTTTTTCTATTTAAACTCGCACTTGTTTTAGGGTGGCAATGGACCCCGAAAATGTTGTTTTCTGTAATTTATGCATGCAAATTACAGACCCTAACCAAGTTTAGGAATTTATGTAAATAAACTTTTCTTTTTTAACATTATTGCAAGGAGAATAATACGGGCTAGCAAAGTAAAGAAGTATGGATTCTCACCTAAAATTCAATCCAAAAAGGGCGTTAAGTAGGTAATCTAACTTTAAGCTAGTCATTTTATAATTTGACCGTTAAATCTAAAGTTCAGTTTAGTGTGAGTCATACACGGGCTACAGTTTGAGATGTAGATGTTTAATATTCTCTCCGTTTCAAAAAGATTGTCTTATTTTTTTTAATTAGTTTATTCCAAAAAAAATTGGCATATTTATATATTTTGAAACAATTTAACTTTACGAGATAATTTAAAGACACACAAATATTAAATCTTATTTTGGATCATACATTTAAAAGTCTTCCTTTATTTTTTAAACTTTGTGTTAAGTCAAACTAAGACAATTTTTTTGGAACAGAGGGATTAGTAAAATTTTGAGATAAGAGTCAAAAACATACCTCGAATATCATTTTTTTTATCGATTTTGCTACATAAACTATTAGGTGTGAGAGTTTCCTGCCTAAATTATCAATAACTAGCTAGCAAAACACACTTTAACTATCAATTGTTCACTTTTCCTACCTGATAGTTGAGGTAGGAAAAATAAACAACTGATAGTTAAGGTGCATTTTGTTAACTAACTGCGATAGTTATGTAGGAAACTTTCATACCTAATAGTTCAAGTAGAAAACTAAAATAAAAGTGATACTTAATGTGTGTTTTTAGCCATTACCGCTAAAGTTTCCTTAATACTAATCCATATAAAACGTACAGCCATAATACATCAGTATCAACCGACCAACAAGTAGAAAACATCCAGATATGACAAATCAAAGGGTCGATAGCACCGAGCCGCATCCCTATTTTATTAGTATTACATTTAACTTCCACTTGTTGCAAATCCACCACATCTTTGGATCCTTCACATCTTCAACGGACCTACTGGAACGTCATTGCCAAGAATATATAATTAAAAGTATCTCATTTATTGGAAACATTTACCAACTAACGCCACCTAAAAATTACCTTAAATGTTGGCTAGGATTTTCCGTTTCCTATCTTGATCACTTCTCGTGAGGAATGGTAGTGGTGATCAACAAATTAATTGTTGATGATATATTTTAGTTTCACGTCTACATGCAGTTCTGGCACTATTTATTATTTTGATAGTCAAAGATATAATTTTTTGATTATTCTCATTAATGAAAGAGTATATATATAATTTACAATTTTTCATAATAGAAAATCTATTCATATTCTAATTCCAAAACCCTATTCTAGTAGTACAAGAATTTTATAATTATGGTAAGTGTAAAATACTAATTAATGTAATATTTACACTAAAACATTACCTAAAACCCAGACCATATACACGGCCATATACACTTAATTTACACAAAACCGAGACTAAATATACATACCATACACGTGTATATCGTGTATATCTTATGTATATTTAACACACCCCCGCAGTCATAGCGGGCGATCTTCGTACGGTGAGACTGTCCCAAAAATCTTCAAAAAGGACCGAGGGAAGACCCTTTGTAAAGATGTCTGCAATTTGATACCTGGAAGGGACATGGCAGACACGTACTTGTCCACGAGCTACCTTTTCGCGAACAAAATGAATGTCCATTTCGATATGTTTAGTGCGCTGGTGCTGAACTGGATTACCAGAAAGGTAGATGACACTAACATTATCACAATAAACCAAGGTAGCTTTCTGAATAGGACAATGAAGCTCTAAAAGAAGATTACGTAACCAACAGGATTCCAAGATCACATTGGCTACCCCTCGATACTCGGCCTCTGCACTAGAGCGCGACAATGTCGACTGACGCTTCGCAGACTACGAGACCAAGTTATTACCAAGAAACATGCAATAGCCGGAAGTGGAACGTCGGGTTTCCGGACAACCACCCCAATCAGCATCTGTATGTGAGACAAGTGTAAAGGTCGAAGATGGATATAAATGTAAGCCATAGTCAAGTGTTCTCTGGATGTATCGAATGATGCGTTTCAGCGCAATCATGTGTTCAACCCGGGGATCATGCATAAATAAGCACATCTGATGTACGGCTAATATCTGGTCTCGTGAAAGTAAGATACTGAGGGACCCCTTCAAGACTGCGATAGCGGGTCGGGTCCTCGTACGGTGAGCCAGCCACAATACCCAACTTTGGTTTAGTATCAACTGGAGTGGAAGTAGACTTGCATGAAGACATACTAGCTCGCTCAATGATCTCAGTTGCATATTTATGTTGTGACAAGAACAACCCACATACATGACGAGTGACAACAATCCCCAAAAAATAACTCAAGGGCCCCAAGTCTTTCATAACAAACTCAGAACTGAGCATTGTCATGATAGACTAGCGTAATGCATCAGAAGAGGCAATTAAGATAATATCATCCACATATAACAGTATATACGCCAAGGAATACCCACGACGATAGATGAACAATGAATTATCAGACCTGCTGTGAGAGAATTCAATAGTCAAAACATAGTATGCAAACCTTTTATACCAAGCCCGTGGGAACTGCTTAAGCCCATACAAGGATTTTTTCAATAAACAAACATGATGAGGATATTTGGGACCCCTAAACCCCAATAGCTGATGTATATAGACTGTCTCCTTAAGATCACCATGTAAGAAAGCATTCTTCACATCCAACTGATAAATGGGCCATGCTTTCGAAAGAGCCAAGCTGAGCACAATGCGAATGGTAGCCGGTTTGACCACCGGACTAAATGTCTCACCACAATCCACACCAACCTGCTGAGTCTTACCATCACCTACAAGACGAGCCTTATGCCTTACAAAAGAACTGTCAGAATTGTCCTTATGAGCAAAAATCCACATAGATCGAATAATATTATCACCGGATGGACGGGGCACCAACTCCCACGTCTTATTATCAATAAGAGCATTATATTCGTCGGTCATAACGATTTTTCAATTCGGGTCATTTAAAGCAGACACGGGATTACGATGTAGGGGTGATTTAAGAACATTAGATGTTAAATTGAAATGTTTTTTCGGTGTAAAAATATGTCGTTGACTACGAGTGACTGGTCTATGACTCGTGGGAGAATTGGGCGGATTTTGGAAAATATCGGGACACGTGACGGACTGGCCAGCAGGTAGTGGGCCTGCTGGCCCAACATTGTAACTATCAGAAACCGAGATTGGAACAGTTTCGGTATTGGGTCAGTTTATCGCCCAATGATCGAACTAGTCGATCCACCGGACTAGGAAACGATGTTGGCGGCGATCTGCATAGACCCGGTGTCGATGGGCCCGTTGATGGATTTTGGGTGCGGGACATGTTCGATAAATGGTGAATAATATACGAGGAGACACCGTCATCTAAAAAATTATACGAACTAGGCACGAGACTACTCACTTTAGCAAACGGAAATTGGGATTCATAAAAAATAACATGGCGACTAACGATGATTTTATTAGACGATAAATCAAAGCATTTGTAACCATGATGATTAGACGGATAACACAAAAACACACAAGGGGTAGACCGAGCCTGAAGTTTGTTAATTGTGGTGGACGGAAAGAGTGGATAACACAAACACCCAAAGACCCTAAGATGAGAATACGAATGAGTCTTGTTATATAAGATATGAAGAGGGAGGAATATGTTAAGCCTTTGATAGGAAGTATGTTAAGGAGATATGTAGCCATTTGTAGAACATGATGCCAAAAAAGGGGGTATGGAAGCATGAATCAATAAAGTTCGGATAATGTTATTAATGGTACAAATTTTACGTTCGGCTTTCCCATTTTGTGAAGACGTATGCGGACAAGAAAAATGAAAATTAATCCCATTATTAGCACAAAATTCCCGAAATACTCCATTATCATATTCTTTGCCATTATCACATTGAATATTTTTTATTTTTCGTTCGAATTGGGTTCTAATGAATGCTCTAAATTGTAAGAAAGTGAAAAAAACTTGAGATTTTTTCACTATCGGAAAAGTCCATAAAAATTAGAATAACCATCTAGAAATAGAACATAATAATGATGACCCAAAGAACTGAGAACATGAGATGCTCATAAATCGCTATGAATAATATCAAATGTCATTAAAGTATGAGAATTAGAGTCTACAAATGGAAATCTAACAATTTTTCCTAAAGAACAAGATTGACAATTCGGAGTACTACGCGTACCCTTACAAGAAATAAAATTATTTTTATCTAAGGAAGACAAAATAGACGACTCTGGATGACCTAGACGAGCATGCCACAAGGAAGGAGCAAGGGCTTCAAAAGTTGATGGCAATGCTTGACTCGAGAGACCGGAACTTGACTGCCTCTTCTGATGCATTACCTAAACCGATACCATATACACGGCCATATACACTTAATATACACAAAACCGAGACTAAATATACATAGGATATACACGTGTATATCATGTATATCTTATGTATATTTAACAGTAAATGATAACACGTGGCTTCGTTTTTAAACTTAGGTAAAGGTTCATAGTGCAACAGTAGAGGATGAAATTCATTTTTTTTTTCAAATATCCGTATTTCGATTATGTTTCCCTACTCTGCATATAATTTAAAGTATAATCACGAAATTGGTAGTGTGTACTACTAAAAGATACCGCAACCACACACAAAAAATTGCTACTATTGAATATTGTTGCATAAAAAAGATATTCTAAATACTCGGAGAACATTACTAATACTACATGAAAATTAAATAAATCCTTACAGTTATGTTGAACCATTCAACATATATAGTTTAGTTTATCCATTTTTTTGGGTTTTCTTGTTCGAGAACGCGTTCAGCTTTGTTAGTGACAACATTCTCAAACAATGGAGGTGGCAAAAAAAAAAAGACAAACTTAAGGGTGTGGTAGGAAGGAAAATATTTTTTTAAAAAAAAAAGTGGGTTTCGTACTTATTTTCTAATATTTGGTAAATAAGTAAAAAAATATTATTCCAAAAATATTTATATATAATCGAGACAAACACTATGAGGGATAGGGGTGGGGCCGTAGAGGTAGGGCTATGGGCAGAGGCAGAGCTAGCGTATTAGCTACGAGTTTGGCTGAACCAAGTAACTTTGGTTCAAACTCTACGTTTGTCTTTAAGATTTATTGAATCTAAAAATTATTAATTTAGAATTCAGTAACTTAAAAAAATTAGAGTCCAGAACGCATAAACTTTAAATCCTAGATCCTCCTCTGGCTAAGGAGGGTGGGGTGGGAAAGGTTTGTTGGAGGATAGGGAGAAATGGAATATCACTTATGGAATTTGTTTTCTCTACTTACATTAGGGAATTTATTTTTCTAATTTCTTAAGGAACTTGTTTTGTTTTTCCAAAAAATTTAACCAGCCAAATATGAGAAAATTCGAGAACATTCCTAACATTTCTGCATACCAAACACACCCTTACTTTTACTAGTTTACTAGTTACTATATAATTAAATAGTTATCTAGAAGAAATTAAGGTATATATCTTCAACTAACATTACTATAAACTAGTTCAACTTTTCATTCTTATGTAGATCTTCTCACCCTCTCCTTAAATACACACACCCCTCAGAATATCACAACCGAATTATATTCTTTCTTGATCACAAATTTAAATCACACCATGGAAAACATAAAAGATCCTCCAGTGTCAACTTCATCAACATCTTTTTATACCCCTCTACTTGTTTCCATGATAGGCATATTTTGTTCAGGTTTAGCATTAGTAATATACCACTTGATCTTAACCAAATATTGCCCAGTTAGGAGAAATACGCCACAAATAATAGACACCGCTCTTCTAAGGCCAATCCAAGAGACTCAATTACCCAAAGGAGTAGACAAAAAAATTTTGGAAAAAATCCCTATCATATCTTATAATTCGATCCATAAAAAAGGCTTATTTCATGTAGATCAAAACGAGTGTGCTGTTTGCTTAGGTGAATTGGAGGATCAAGAATTAGTTCGCTTGTTGCCTAATTGCCGTCACGTTTTTCACGTGCCATGTGTTGATAAGTGGTTCGTGGAGCACGTGAGTTGCCCCGTTTGTCGTGCTCCAATAACAGATACGGAAACACATGTCATGTATTTATTGGATCTACTATCGCAAATTAATTTAAATGGAGAAAATGGAGTCGATCATGAAAATTGTTCTTCTTCATCATCACAATTACCATCTCATGGCATGCTTCGACATTGTGTATCGTTGGTAGCGTCTAAAGAGAGGAGATCAATATCATCATCACAAAGAAGATTATTAATTACAGGCTTAAGGAGATCATTGTCTATGGATCACAATTATTACAATCAAGTTGGAGATTCATCATTATGGAGCAAATCAACCAAATTATTGAGGTCCTTGTCTCGAATTGGTAGGGGAAAGGGAAGTCAAATTATTCCCTACTGAACGGGTTCAAATCTCATCGGAGGCAAAAATACTAATTACGTGAGTTTTTCCTGATCTTTGTTCAAGTCTTGATGAACTGAGTTAAACGGGAGTCGGTACCTGTGCTGATGGAGGTAACAGATAACCTGTAAAATTAATCAAGGTCCGCGCAAGCCGATCCAGATGCCATAATTATAAAAAATAATACTAACAGTACTTCATTCTCTCTCACTTCTTTATCAAATAACTTTCGGGTGCTAGAAATATGTTCAATAAAATGATGATATATAGACTAGGAACTGAATTAATTTTAGATAGTTACTCCTTGCCCTTGGATTTTCTAGGCTGTCAGAAACCAAACTTATTGAATTTGTGAGTTTGGTAATTCTAAATATATGAGTTTTCTAATTGATGAAATTGTAATTAATCTATATTATATCTACAAACTTCGTTGTATAAAAATTGCAGATCAGTAGGCTTCCCTAAATGGATTTCTTCATGTATATTATTTTTTTGTTAATGAATATTGGCTCATTGTTTATTAGCACACTATAAGTGGCGGTGAAAAGACGATAGTAGGACACCACCAGAACACCCGAACAAGCATCTATTTTCTTTTGAAGCTATAGTACATATACACTTTATACATCTGTCTTACTAATAATATTTGAAATTGTTGAGGTCATTATAACAACCAATCATATTATGTTTGAGGTAAGGTTCCATAAAGCATTGGACTTGATACTTGCCATATCGGGAAAAATTGGCAAATATCCATTTATAACACCTCCTGTTAGTCACGATCCATTCTTTTGATACAAAAAAATGTTTTGGATAAAAACATACCCAATTACAATACGGAACAATTTCAGCAAATGGTGTTGGAGTTCGACGCTTTGACAAATGGAACTCGAGCAAAATGTGATGGAGTTCGAAACTTTAGCACAATATACTACGGTTCTACTTTTTTTGAAGTGAAACTCTGAAAAAAACAATCCCTTGATTATTTTCATTAATTTAAAGAGTATATATATAATTTACATTTTTCCATAATAGAAAAATCCTATTCTTATTCTACTCCCAAAACTTTATTCTACTTGGACACTAACTATACAATTATGGTAAGTGTACAATACTAATTACAACTAAATATTACCTAAACTAATATGTACAATTCCGTGACCTATCACGTGATATACACTTAGTGTATATCACGTGTATACTTTAACACACCCCCGCAGTCATAGCGGGCGGTCTTCTTACGCTGAGACTGTCCCTAAAATCTTCAAAAAGGACCGAGGGAAGACCTTTGGTGAAGATGTCTGCAATTTGATACCTGAAAGGGACATGGCATACGTGTACTTGTCCACGAGCTACCTTTTCGCGAACAAAGTGAATGTCCATCTCGATATGTTTAGTGCGCTGGTGCTGAACTGGATTACCAGAAAGGTAGATGACACTAACATTATCAACAATACACCAAGGTAGCCTTCTGAATAGGACAATGAAGCTCTAAAAGAAGATTACGCAGCCAACATGATTCCGAAACCACATTGGCCACCCCTTGATATTCGGCCTCTGCACTAGAGCGTGACAATGTCGACTGACGCTTCGCAAATAACGAGACCAAGTTATTACCAAGAAACATGCAATAGTCGGACGTGGAACGTCGGGTATCCGGACAACCACCACAATCAATATCTGTATATGAGACAAGTGTAGAGGTCGAAGATGAATATAAATGTAAGCCATAGTCAAGTGTTCCCTGGATGTATCGAATGATGCGTTTCAGCGCATTCATGTGTTCAACCCGGGGATCATGCATAAACAAGCACACTTGCTGTACGGCATACGTAATATTTGGTCTCATGAAAGTAAGATACTGAAGGGCCCTGCAACACTGCAATAGCGGGTCGAATTCTCGTACGGTGAGCCAGCCACAACACCCAACTTTGGTTTAGTATCAACTGGAGTGGAAGTAGATTTGCATGAAGACATACCAGCTCGCCAATGATCTCAGCCGCGTATTTCTGTTGTGACAAGAACAACCCACCTACATGACGAGTGATAACAATCCCCAAAAAATAACTCAAGGGCCCCAAGTCTTTCATATCAAACTCAGAACTGAGCATTGTCATGATAGACTCTCGTAATGCATCAGATGAGGCAATTAAGATAATATCATCCACATATAACAATATATACGCCAAGGAAGACCCACGACAATAGCTGGACAATGAATTATCAGACATGCTGTGAGAGAATTCAATAGTCAAAACATAGTATGCAAACCTCTTATACCAAGCCCGTGGGGACTACTTAAGCCCATACAAGGACTTTTTCAATAAACAAACATGATGAAGATATTTGGGATCCCTAAATCCCAAGGACTGATGCATATAGAATGTCTCCTTAAGATCATCATATAAGAAAACATTCTTCACATCCAACTGATAAATGGGTCATGCTTTCGAAAGAGCCAAGCTGAGCACAGTACGAATGGTAGTCGGTTTGACCACCAGACTAAATGTCTCACCACAATCCACACCATCCTTCTGAGTCTTACCATCACCTACAAGACGAGCCTTATACCTTACAAAAGAACCGTCAGAATTGTCCTTATGAGCAAAAATCCACGTAGACCGAATAATATTAACACCGGATGGACGGGGCACCAACTCCAACGTCTTATTATCAATAAGAGCATTATATTCGTCGGTCATAGCAATTTTCCAATTCGGGTCATTTAAAGCAGACGCGTGATTGTGTGGTAGGGGTGATTTAAGAACATTAGAATTTAAATTAAAATGTCTTTTTGGTTTAAAAATACCCCGTTGACTACGAGTGACTGGTCTATGACTCGAGGGAGAATTGGGTGAATTTTGGGCAGTGACGGAACTGAAACTGGACTGGGCAGTAGCGGGACTAGGCTGACCAATAGGCAGTGGGCCTGCTGGCCCAATAACTGGAATGTCGACTGGAGCAGTGGGCTGGATTGTTCACCTAGTTCCGAGAGATGGACTGGACCCTGAGTCTTGCCCACTAGACTAAGGCGGGAGAAATATGGGGCAAGCGGGTAGTGGGCCCGTTGGAGGATTTGGGATGCGGGATACGTTGAAAATTGGTGAATAATATACGGGGATATACCATCATCCAAAAAATTATACGAACTAGGCACGAGATTACTAACCTTAGCAAACGGAAATTGAGATTCATAAAAAATTACATGGCGACTAATGATGATTTTATTAGACGATAAATTAAAACATTTGTAACCACGATGATTTGGCGGATAACCCAAAAACACACAAGGGGTAGACCGTGCCTGAAGTTTGTTAATTGTGGTGGAGGAAAAGAGTGGATAACACAAACACCCAAAGACCTTAAAATGTGAATACGAAGAAGTCTTATTATATAAAATTTGAAGGGGGATGAATATGTCAAACCTTCGGAAGGAAGAATGTTAAGAAGATATATAGTCATTTGTAGCCCATGATGCCAAAAAGAAGGGGGTACGGAAGCATGAATCAATAAGGTTCGGACAATGTTATTAATGGTACAAATTTTGCGTTCGATTTTCCCATTTTGCGTTCGGTTTTCCCATTTTGTGACGACGTATGTGGGCAAGAAAAATGAAAATTGATCTCATTATTAACACAAAACTCCTGAAATACCCCATTATCATATTCTTTGACATTATCACATTGAATATTTTTAATTTTCCGTTCGAATTGGGTTCTAATGAATGCTCTAAATTTTAAGAAAATGGAAAAAACTTGAGATTTTTTCGCGATCGGAAAAGTCAATAAAAAATTAGAGTAGACATCTAAAAAAAGAACATAATAGCGATGACCAAAAGAACTAAGAACGGGAGATGTCCATAAATCACTATGAATAATATCAAATGGCATTAAAGTATGAGAATTAGAGGCGACAAATGGCAATCTAACAATTTTTCCTAAAGAACAAGATTGATAATTCGAAGTACTACGCGTACCTTACAAGAAATAAAATTGTTTTTATCTAATGAAGACAAAATAGACGACCCTGGATGACCTAGACGAGCATGCCACAAGGAAGTAGCCAGAGCTGCAAACGTTGATGACAATACGTGACTCGAGTAACCGGACGTTGGCGTTATAGGATAAAGATCTCCACTACTATCACGCCTCATGAGAGGACTACCCGTCTTGAAATCCTTCACAGAAAACCCAAATAGATCAAATTCAACAGAAACAGAATTATCAGTGGTGAATTTACGGACAGACACCAAATTTTTAATCAATTTAGGGGCATGAAGGGTATTTTTCAAGATAAGGAGTGGATGGGGGGAGACAACGTTTTATGACCATAACCACAAATTGAAGTTGAATTACCATTACCAATAATTATGCCACGAGGGCTGCTCAAATTGGAATAAGACGAGAGAATACCTTGATCGGATGTCATGTGGGTCGTGGCTCCGGTGTCCATATACTAATTTGGGTATGGTGGATTTAATCCAAGTGTGTGAATTGCGGCTTCAATGTCGATTTGGGTGGGGCCCGCTGCATGATGGGCCTACAGAGGTCGAGGCCCAAGCCCACTAGCCTGCTGTCCCTTGCCCATAACATGGTCTGAAACCCGAGATTGGACCTGAGAAACTAGGCCTGGGCTGTTGAGAAATAGGGGCCCAGTTTCCCGGGTAATATCCTGGAAATCCGCCACTATTTGGCCCATATTGGATGGCCCAATTCCACTGCATAGGGGCCCACTGCTAGGCCCAAAATTACTGACTGCCCCGAGGGCCACCACCGCCACCACCACTGTTCCGGCTGCCACCCGTGTTGCCTCCGCGATTCTTGCCATTATTTTTCTGATTTTGACCCTTTTTTCCGCCATCGTTGTTGCGGTTTTGGCTCGAGTTGTTGGAACCGGAAGGAGGAAAATTGGACTCGGTCATCATGACTACGGGACTAGCACTGGTAGCCGCCTTTTTGGCTAAGCCAACTTCTTCGAGTGTAAGCATAGAACGAGCCTGATAAAATTACGGAAGATGGCTGCTCTGACGAAGAAGCGTGCCAACACCAGTATATGCCTCAAAAAGGCCTGCAACCATCTGAAGGACAAGACGGTCTTTGGTAACTAGCGCACCAACGTTGCGGAGTTGATCCGCCAATTCCTTCAACCTTTTGCAATATGTTGAAACGTTAGGGAAATCTTCCATATTGACGTGGGAGAATGCTTGCTCCAAGGTAACATCACTAGAATTTTGATTATCATGGAATATATCACGTATTCTATTCCAAGCCGTCATTGCCGTAGCATCTGGTTCGATAATCTTTTGCAAAAGGTCGATAGAAATAATGGAATATATTCACTGAAGAACAGTAACATCAAGTGTGGTCCATAACTTAGGATCATCCTCGGGTTTCGGCACATCTGTATCCGTTGGAGCTGCGGGGATAATGTGATGGAGAACTTGATGCGAGCGTGCATGAACTTTGAATAGTTCGGCACACGTCGCATATTGGATGTTTTCTATTTCAAGAACGATAGGGATGTGATTCTTGACATTAGAAACAGCAAGGGCAGAGTGAAACGTGTTCTTAGCCATAATAGCAACGCAAGACGTGATGTAGGAATTTGGAAGAAAGATTTGGGAAGAGAAAAATAATTTCCGAGCACGGAAACCGAGGAAGGGAACTCGGAAATCGGATAGTTTGGACGGAAATTTTTGGTAGAAAAAAATTAACCTAGCTTTCTGATACTATAAAAGAAATAATCCCTTGATTATTTTCATTAATTGAAAGAGTATATATACAATTTACATCTTTCCATAATAGGAAAATCATATTCCTATTCTACTCCTAAAACTTTATTCTACTTGGACACTAACTATACAATTATGGTAATACAATTATGATAAGTGTACAATACTAATTGCAACCAAATGTTACCTAAACTAATATGTACAATTCCATGACCTATCACGTGATATACACTATACTTTAGCAAACTCCAACACCGTTTGCTGGAGTTCTAATTGGGCATCAGATTTCGCCAAATCGCTGCTGCTTAGAACATGTCAATATGCTGTTGTTTCCAATTCCTACAAGTTGATACGATGGGTGGATTTAGGAATATCATTATGACGTGTTGATATTAGCATTTTTTAAAACTTTTTTTTTATAAAGAATTCATGCATGGATGAATCATCCTTGTAGCTAGGGAACATGCGTAACGTAGAAACTTTATAATTTTGTATTAATACTGGCTGCAAAATCACGAACATTACGAATTGGAAAATAGCATAGTGATAAGTTGGTACCCAAGGAATGATTCATGGTTCAAAAATTTGCTGAACATTCAAAATCAAGAAAGAATTCATGAGGTTCAAACCAGGGGCGGATTTAGGAGTGGGGAGAGTATTCACCCGAACACCCTTGGCAAAAAATTATATTGTATATAGTATAAATTTTTTGTGTTTATATACATATATTAACTTTTGAATACCCTGAACAAATGCAAAAGGTTAGTTCAAGCGGTTCGGGGTGTTCAAAATTGTCTCAAATATCCTTGGTTTGATTCTCAGGGACAAAAATATTTTTTATGTTTACCTTTTATTTTTTTTTCGAACACCCTAAGTGAAAATCTTGGATCCGCTACTGATTCAAACCTCTATAAGTTTGAAACCAAGAAACGTTTCTATGAGCTCAAATCTTTATAAAATTCTCCGTGTTTTTATCTTTTTTCATTAAAGTGTGGCTATTTTCTTATCACTTTTCAAACGGTGCTAGAAACTCCTGGCAAATCCGAAAATTGGTCATTCCACCTATTTTTTACCAACTGATCTTATGTATGGGCCAGGCCCATACCCATTTTGGCCTCTACAATAGCAAAGGAGAGGTTCAAATCCAGAGGATCAATGGCACGAACTTTGTCCCTTTGTGTAAAATGAAGAAAAAAAAAGGTGCCATATTCAGGCACACTAGTGAATAAATTGAATGAACATTTTAGGTGTTGTGGTCTTATAATTATTGTTTGTTTCTTACCTATGTTTCTCTTTTCTTTATTAGAGGATGAGGCAAATTTTAAGTGTTAAAGAGTTTAATCCTCCTCTATATTAATCATCTTGACATGCAAGTAGGAATCATTTGTGGGTCAGTTTCACTAAAATTTCCAGCCAGCACTTTGAAACCACAAAAAATAACTTGTAGAAATTTTATATAGCTTATAAATCTCGAAACATCACTTTCTTAAATGACAATTTATCGGCTTATAGTCTCATTTATTAATTAATCAAGGCAATCATCCAAACACAAAAAGGCGAAATATATTTGGGCAAAAATAAATGTTTATATATATATGCATCACCACCAACGGATGTGCAGCAGATGAGAGACTGCTCCTCTTTTAATCAGAGGTCTCAGGTTCGAGCCCACTTCCCCCTAGAGATGGCCAGTGGGCCGGGCTCGGGACTGGCCGGTCGGGTTTGGCGGGATCGGGTCGGGGCGGGTGAAGGGGGCGGGATTGGGGCTGGCGGGTCAAGCGGGATCGGGTTTGGCGGGATTTGCCGAAGTCCCGTCCCGATCCCGATCCCGTCGGAATCAGGTCGGGGCGGGATCGGGTCGGGGGCGGGATCGGGATCGGGATCCGGGCGGTTTTTCCTTTTTTTTTTAATAACATATATATAAAAAACTTAAAACTCACTAATTAAACAAGACAAGATAGTGTAATAAAAACATCCCAAGGTTGTTTTTGTGTCTCTTATATTATTTAATAGACATATGATTTTTTTGTAATACAAATACAATTGTCGAAATTGCAAATAATTTCAATAATTGATTTAGTACCGTCTATTTTAATAGTCGGATTTAATACATCACCAATAACATAAATAATGGGAATAGGAATAAAATATTTTTTAATTTTGATAAATATTTTTTTAATATCTGCCATATAGGCTGGTTTTTCCATTTATTCACTAAGTAATAAAAATATTAGAGCTATATAAAACAACATAGTTGAAATAGTAGGATAATATATACCGAAAAATCCTTTTGTTGCTTGAAAAAATTTCTCTAAAAATACAATAAGTTCGGAAATTTTTACCCTATCGCTATCTACAACCATATAAGCTGGATTTTGATTATGAGAGTTAAAATATAAAGTTATAGGTTTTCTATAGTCATAAGCAACAAGTAGTTGCTCGTATAAAGAATTTCATCTAGTGGGTACTTCTTCTGGAATTTTTCTATAAGGTAGTTGGCAATCGGGACAAGTTTTTTTATATTCTTTTCTTCGTTGTATTCTATTATTTTTAAAAATAAAGTTTATAGCAAATTGTATTTTACTAAGAATGTCTTCAAAAAGTGATAGACCATCTTTTACAATTAAGTTATATAAATGACACACGCATTTTATATGAAAATGATATGGAAAAGATGGAGTTAAACTATTTTTTAAAATTGTAATATCGTAATTGTTAGAAGACACTTTATCTAATGTAATAGTCATAATTTTATCGGTTATTCCGTAATAATCGCACACTTGATAAATATTTTCTGCAATAAAATTACCAGTGTGCCTATCATTTATATATCTATACGCTAAGATACGTTTTTGCATAGACCATTTATAATCTATCCAATGACAAGTTACCGTTAAATAATCATGACCGTTAGTACTACGGCCTATATCAAAAGTGATAGCCACTTTGCCATTAAAATGATATAATGAATAACATAAATAATGTTGATATTCATGTGCAAATTTAAATACATCTCTCTTAACAATTGATCTAGGAAAACCGTTAAAAGCAGGATTATACAAATCTCTAATGTAATGAATAAAACCGGGAGATGAAGGAAATGAAAAAGGCAAACCCTCCACAACAACTAATTTTGATATTGCTTCCATATCTTTATTTTTATCGTATTTAGGGCCTACAATTCCCCCATCATAGGGTTAATTTGACCCTTTACTTGTTCCGGGACAGTATGTGAACCTTGTCCCGATGGAGCAGACGTTTGCGCACCCGGTTTTGAAGCCTCGTATTGGGCATACCTAGCAGGATGAGACCGTGATACGTGTCTCATTAAACCCCCCATCCCACCTTGACCTTTTCCAGTTTTAAATTTTAAAACATCTTTACAAATTTTACATCTAGCTACTTGATTCTCTACGTCCCTATCAAAAAATATCCATGCATCTGATTTTAATGGTCGTTTTGCTGGACCTCGTCTCATACTAGGGGGAATAAGAGGCATTTCAGTTGAAGGTGCACTAGTGGGTGTGTTGTCATCAACATTAGTGGGTGTATCATCTAGATTATCGTCTAAATTAAAGTCTTCTTGAGTTCCAGAAAATAGCCCCTCGTCTAAATCTAATGGTATTGTAGGAAAATGTTCAGTATCAACAAAATCATCTTGTGTAGAAATAGGATGACTAGAAGAAGTACCATTGCCCTTGTTGCTCCTACTAGAAGAAGTCTGACCCCTATCCTTAAGCATACGTGTAAATCCTTCCATTATAAATTTATAATTATACTAATAAATAATTAAAGTAAATGAAATTAAGTGCGCTAAATAAAATAAACAGACAATAATAATTTAATGAAGGAACGAATGTACCAAACGCCGACGTGTAATCGAAAGGTTGAAAATTGAAACTTTGCTCGATGGAAGATCCTCAAGCAAGTTGCCAACTTCACTCCCAATTCCCAAATGAATAAATAAAATTGAATATTTAGTAGACAATGTAGACTTGTAGAGAGAGAGAGAGAGATTAGAGAGATTGTAGGAAAATTTGTGAGAAAGATGAAGAGAAAATGAGGTATTTATAGTTGAAAAATTAGGTTAAAGTGTAAATATAATAACTTATGAGTTAAAAATAAATATTAAGGGGGTAGGGGGTTGGGGGAGGGGGAGGCCAAAAATGGCTGTTGCACAACGGCCAAAATGTAAAATGGTCGTTGGTGCACCGGTTATTTTTGCAAAAGGGGAATTTCGGGCGGGATCGGGCCGAGACTGGGGCGGGTCGGGATGAGACATTGTCCCGTCCCGGTTCGAGTCCCGACACCACAATTTATTTTTTTTAACTATTCGGGACCGGGGCGGTGTCAGGGCGGGGCCGGGATAGGGGCGGTGTCAGGGCGGGGCGGGGCCGGGACCGGGCCGACCCGACCCACTGGCCAGCTCTATTTCCCTCTGTATAGGCAAATAGATTGCTCCTGTTTTAATCATAGGTCTTAGGTTCGAGTCCACTTCCCCCTGTATAGGCAATACGTAGCGCGAATCTCAATTAGTCGAGATCCAATGTGTGTACTGGGCACCAAATAGAGAATAATATATATATATATATATATATATATATATAATGCATCATTGGCGAAAACATAATATTCGTAGTCTTAGTTGTCCACTTTCTCCCCCATTTTCGTGGGGTTGTCCTCCAAGTAATCTGAATAAGGCTATAATAAATAAACTACATTCGTGTCAAAATATTTATCGATTTTATTTACACGCCTCTTAAAAATAATGATTAAAAGGGGTATTTTATTATTTTAATTTTATTTATGTCTAAGCTTTAATCTCTCTCCATTAAATGAATATGTGTTAATGACATTATCTATAGTAAATGCAAATGTGTGTTGTAAGGACTTTTTATGAGTTTTTACTTCCTTATAGTTAAGAACCACTTTATACTCCTAATATGGTGAAAGTAGTTAAATGTAGTAATTACATGTTGTAAAACTTGATCAGGTGTTTAAGATAACCAGGTTGGCTTGTTGTTGGTACTTGCACAAGAGTAATAACACCTCATAATTAATGAGTTTGTAGTCTTCCTTAAAAAATTCTGCCAAGGGTAAAGTAGAAAAAAATAATTAATTTTGTCTTAAAATTCGAAAATAATAAATAATTTGAGACATTTATTTATAGTAATTCTGACAAATATTTTGAAACGAATGGAGTACTATTTTAGTGATAGGTCCCAAAGCTCCAAAAAAGGTACTACTAGATTCTCCCTAAACTCAAAAGGCTTAATCTCTACCCCTATTTTCCACGTCAAAAATACAAAAAATAATTGCACTAATGAGCGTGTTTGGTATGATAGAAAACATACATTTTCCAGAAGAAATTTCATGTCACTATCCAACACGTACTCTTTAAAAATTAGAAAGTACTTCAAATGGATTGTAAGAGAAAAACATAACGAAGAAAATCATTTCCTGTTTTAATAAAAACATATTCTTGATATTTAGTTGCCAAAAAATAAATTACTCTGTCCTTCATATCAAACAGACTCTAAACAAAATTATCCTAAATTAAAAGGAAGTGTGTTGTGATTATAAGTACTTAAATCGTACCTCATGTCTACGTTAAATAAAAAAAGTAAACTTAATTAGCAAATAAAATAAATTAAAAATATATATTACTTAATCATGACTAAGAGAGAAATTTGTGAATAAAGCAAGAGATACAAGATGCTTCTCTACCCTACTTGCACATGAATTTGAATCTTTTCCATATATATATATATATATATATATTGTGGATTAAATGTCAACCTCAAATTAAATCATTATGATTACCAAAAGAAAAAAAAGAGAAATAATTAGTAGTAAATTCAATACCAACCAAACCAACTGCTTATACATTATTGGATGGGATCATCACATCACATTGTAAAATACATCACCCTTTAATTTGTAGCTGTTTGCCTAATAATTCGGCCTCACGTATTATATTAGCAAAATCTCTAAGTTCAAAACACAGCTTTCTAACGTAACATTCAATCACAAGGCAAATGACCAAAAGAAAGAAACTCAAAAATTCATTAAGTAGGATATTAGGGGGAAAATAATCATAAATAGCCAATTTTCAGCTCCGGTAAATAAAAAATAGTCACTATACTGTAGTTTCAAATTTTGTAATTGAATTACCTGTGGAATTTAAAACTCCAAAACAATAATTATTTAAAAAAAAAACAGGATCGAGAAGTAATTAGTGGATACTATTTCTATAAAATATATATTGTCATTTACTGATCTCATCTTTTACAGAATCGATCATCTTTGACTGTATAAGAATATGTGTAGCTCATATTATCAAGAAAGAACTTTATCCGGACCTAGCCCATAATGAGAGCTTAATGCATGGGATGCCCTTTATATATTATCAAGAAACCAAACAAGGTAGAATGATAAGAAAGTTGATTTGCATGTATTAAACAAAGAAAAAGGTTGTTCCTTTATGTAAACGGCCCATGTGGGTTGGTGGGCCAATGAACTATAAAACGAACTCCAACAAACGCTTTGCCATTTAATTTCTTTAATTAATTAATTGATTACAATGTACAATATTAAAACTTTCTAATATACTAACAAATTGTGCATTATTGCTTGCTCTCTCACCCACAAGAGAAATTTTTTTTGGTCTTCTTTTCAAAGACCCCACAGCCCACACCATCATCAAAAGGAAACTTCATCAACCTTTACAACCCCCCTTATGTGACCTCTACAATAATGAGTTGTATAAATTTTGTTTTTAAAGGGTGCTTAAATTATTATTTTTTGGTTAATTATATTTGGTTAAGAACCAAGGGGTGCTCTATGAGGTATGCCTTTTCTTCTTCTAGCATTTGAAGGGGGTGGAAGGGTGGTGGAGGGTGGGTATATGTCATGTTCTAAGCCTTCACGCAATTGATTTCCTCCTCTTGATGATATGCCTTCACCTCTTTGCAATGCTAATACTTCATTCCTGGCATCTAAAATAAAGCTTGCATCTCCATTCCTCTTTGTTCCTACAAGCTAAGTCATTAAAAATAAATGATATATAGTCCAAAGATGTATATAACTCATCTTTCAAGATTACTTAATCATAACTTCAATGGGAAAATTAAACAATGGTGATTGATGAACCACTATATACAATGTATACCTTGTGTGCCCAAAAAAGAAAATGTAATAATAGCATTAAAAAAATTTGGTTAATTGCTTATTCTTGAAAAGGATGGCATGTGTGTCTATTTATAGTCCCCTAGCACTCCATGGGGCTACTCTAGTAATCAGTAACGGGGTCAGAAATTTTAATAAAAAGATGCAAAAATGTTATACCTGAAATTCGAGCATACGACTAACAAAATTTTAACCAATTTTACCACTATACTACAAATTTACTTATTTCAAGGGAATTCAATAATTATTTTTGCCTATTTGTACCGTATAATATCTTTGACGAACCGAATTCAATTGATCGAACCCCATGAATTAACATAGCTCCTCTCTCTAGAGGACATGTGTATAAAATGCCACTCCAAGGCTACATGATTTTTGAGTTGTGACTATGGTATGATGACGGTGGATATGATATATTCTTTGGTAAGGAGTTACAAATCAAGATGTGAAATATTATGAATATGTGGGACATGATCATGAACCATGATGTATGAATAATGCAATGTCATGGCCAAAACAAACTAGGTAAAATGAAGTAATCAATCAAGAATCAAGATAATAACAACAATGAGGGAAAAAATAATCAAGAGATTATTGTTAACTAAATAGTAATAATTTACCTTGCATCCAATAGAACAGAAACTAAAAGTGTCCAAAAGGCTTCTCCCACATATTTCACAAACATGAGAACTTGCTTTGCCACTACTCTTTGGTTGTGGCCTTTCATTTAGAAACAAAACTCTTGCACTGTTGATTACATATGTCTGCACTCCACTTATATCCAATACCTTTTGAATCTCTGAAACTCTTACCACATCATGATATGATGATCTCCTTATCTATTTCAACAAAAAAAAAAAACGCATTACAAATTTCAACCACATTTGGTGAAAAGAATGTCCATATATACCACATGCCTACTTTCTTTTTTTCTAGGTAAAAATAAAACACAAGGTTACTTACTATGTAAGAAAAGATACATTACAAAAATCTAGACAAGATTATCACAGAGACGAAATCAAGATTTTTAGTTTACGAGTTCTGAACTATAATTTTTTATATTTGCTGAATTTTGAATAGATAATTTGTACATATTGAATGTATTTTAAGCACAACACATAGTTTGAGTCAAAGTTGTTGAGTTTTACCAAGCCTGTAAGTATCATTGTGGCTCCGCCCCACAGGATCATGATGATACTCATAATGTGGATATTTTCGATACCAAGAATTACTATGTGTGTGAATTCAGACTAGTCGGATGGATAATTCAAGGCTTGGAAGAAAAAATAATAATGTAAGTGTTGAAAAGGGAATCAAATAAATTTACCTGAATGACTTGATGGTCTTTGTGTTTGGATGAGCGGCAATAGAAGCAAAAGGCATTGTCATTGCAGTCCAAGCAGTACATATTACATTCACTACGTGCCGCATCACCGTGCGTCCGGCAGATTGAAAGAAAAGCCGTCTTCAATAACGGCTCTAGCCACGGCGGAACCAGCATTGTCATCGACTATCGACTTATCGAGCGACCTGCTCAAAATCTCCGTACAAACTAAGACCTTATTCACGCAACGAAAAATTCAATGTGAATAAGTTGAAAAAAAAGATCCTTAGATTATTGTAATGATGGTTGAAGAACCAAGAATTAGGGGAGAGAGAAAGAAGGGAAATTGAGGAAGTGGGGTTGGAAAGGGAAGAATTGGAAGGCCTAACCTAAACTAACGGCAACTTAAAATTCAACAATAAAACAAAGGGGTGCGATTTATTTGATGGAAGTAGATCGGACGGTCGAGAAAGGAGGAAGGTGGCTGAGATTGATTTTAAGCCGTTGGATGATGGGAAAAAAAGAAGGAAAGAGAGAAAGGGTATGTGTGAGTTTGGCGCTTAAGCTAACTTTGGATGTTCTTTTCGTCTCTATACAACAACATATTCAATGAAATTTCACAATGTGAGAATTGAAGAGAGTAGGGTGTACGCAGACCTTACATCTACCTTGATATATAGCGCTGCTATTTTCGAAAGACCCTCGGCTCAAGACAAAATACAAAAACAAACAAAGTAAGACAAATAAAACGACTAAGTCATGATATCTTTGCGTCTCTATGTATGCAGAAAAGGTCGGCCATTAAGCTACGCCTAAGCAAAATAGCCGGTCGCTAAACGACGTCGTTAGAACTTTTGTTTTTATGCAGGTTTACACGTGTCGAATTATTAGTGGAGGGTGATGTGGGTCCTATAGTATGGTTTCTTGTTGCAAATTACGTCGAGATGAGAACGAGTGTAATGTGATCTTTGAAATTAATACCCCTTTTTTCTCAGTTATTACCATTTCTGGTCCTTAAGATTTGCAGTGTCTTGAGTTACTACTTTAATTTACAAATTTTGGCATGGGAGGCAGAGAGAAGGTCGAGATTCGGTAAAAAAACTATTTGTACTTAAAATAATACTTCCTTCGTCCTAAATTTATATGAGAGTTAACCAGTTTTCGGAGTCAAACAACTATTTATTTAATTCAATTTCAAAAATAGATTCTTTCCATCCCAAAAAAATTGACACTTTTCGCTTTTCGAGAGTCAAACTTCTTAATTTGACCGTGTGTTTGAACATGGAATTTTTAACTTTTTTGAAATAAAATTTACATATTTGAAAACTACGTAAAAAGTATTATAAGTCACCATAATTAATAATTTAAAATATTTAAAAGATATATGAAAAAATTATGGTCAAAGGATAACTAGTTTAACTCTTGAAAAGTAAAAAGTGTCAATCTTTTTGTGACGGGGAGTAACAAAATTTACATATTTGAAAACGACATAAAAAGTATTATAAATCTGCATAATCAATAATTCACAATATAAAAAAATGGAGAAAATCATAGTAAAAAAAAGATTTTAATTCTTTAAATTGGTTAACCCTCGTATAAATTGGGACAGGGAAGTATTAGATTTTCAAGATTAAGTTATAAATTGAGATAACACATGTGATGTAGTAGTTGTGTTTGGTGTAATAAGCATCATATATGTGTGAGTCTTTTTCGTTGAGAGACCTCCACTTAAAATTAATAATTTCGTGTTATTTATTTAATAAGCCTATGGTCTGGTGCTAATATGAATTAATTTGGCTAGTGAGTTTCTGATGATGCTGAATTCCTAAAGGAATAAAAAATAAGGTGCGGAAGGGAGGTTTTCAAAATTCAATTTTTAGTAAACTCGGGATAAGGTACAATAGCACCATTATGCACTGATAAAGTGATATATAATAAAGAGAATAAATATGGTTGGAAATTTACTAATATGGATTAGGTTTATTCCGTCTTTAATAACTTAAACACGTGAGCCCCGCATGTCGAAAACACCGTTTCTTCGCATATGCCTAATCTACTAAGTGAGTAGATGATGTTAGTGCCAAGTATTGTCAAATTTCGTTAAGAAATGAAAGAGATATTGATACACAAAGTAAGGTGTTTGAGACATAAAAAGATGGAGTGTTTTTGGCCAAAAATGACAAATCTCCCTCATTGGTAGAAGATGTAAGGATTGTGCAATATATAAACTGTAAGTTTGAGTAAAGGTTTGAGACCCAAGAGGTAACCCATGTGTTAAGAAGGGAGAGGACCTATGTGAACTTGGGTTCGGGGCTAAGCCCCATGCACGACGCCCGCCCATCCGGTCCGGGTTCGGGTCACAGGCTCTCTTTCAAATATTTTTTTTTGGTCCCTGAAGATTTCTGAAACGTTTACACTTTGGTCCCTGAAGATTTCTGAAACGTTGCAATGACCCTCCTCTTCTAAATATAAATTGAACAATTTACTATTCATTTTACAGATGCATAACACAAACTCCTTTCTTCTGTTTCATTCACAAATATACAGAAACATAATTCTTTTCTTCTATTTGCTCTGTTCGAAACATAGAAATAAAACTCTTTTCTTCTATTTGTTCTGTTCGAAACAGAGAACACAGAAACAAAAACTCTTTTCTTCTGTTTGTTATGTTCGAAACATAGAAACAAAATCAGCAATTTGTTCTATATTTATTTCTTCACTAGAATCAACTATATTTGCTTGTTTATCTTGGGAGACTATTGCCAATCACCGTAAAAGCATCTATACGGGGCAATTTTGTCTAAAAGACAGAGAGTCATCTCTCGACTCAGCCTTTATTCTTGTTTAACCTTTCAGATACACTTATCACCATTTTTACCTACACATTTAAGACAAAATCTTTAAGTGTTCGAAGGCACTGCCTCTGGCGCTACTCAACGAAATGTTGTTGTCCCTGCTCCTGACAGTTTCCAAAGCAAACGTCCAGGTAAGGTTCTAGTTAACAATTACAACAAGAGAATGAGTCTAAAGATGTTGTTTTATCTTACTGCGTTGAGCCTATCACGATCTCAGACAGAAGATCCTCATTCTGCTGGGGATGCAATTGACACCTAGTCTAACACAACGACTGAAGTAGGCCAAAATATCCAGGTCACAAACGACCTGAAGGCCAAGAACAAACGCAAGGCAGAATCTAACGATGTACAAGACGAGGGTAATCCTCCGGATCTTGACGACAAGATTGTAGATTTCTCGGTAGTGATACTGGAGGCAAATCTGGTGGAGAACCCAAGGCAAATATTGTTGATTGTTCGAATCTTTCTTTCAGCTTTCCCATTTTGAGAAGATGTATGTGGACAGAAAATACGGACATACATCCCATTTTGTTAACAAAAATTCTAAAATTGGGCATTTATAAATCCCCCCCCCATTATCACATTGAAATATTTAATGGTTTTGCCAAATTGAGTTTTGATAAACACACTAAATTATTTCAAAATGATATAGGTCTGTGATTTTTGTCCTAAGGGAAAGATCCACAAAAAATTCAAAAAATCATCAAGAATGAGCAAATAGTACTTATGACTTGTAGCACTTAATACGGGTGAAGTCCACAAATCACAATGCAAAATATCAAATGACATAACAGTATTAGTAGTAGATGCAGAAAATGGAAGTTTAATATGTTTACCAAACACACAGGTTTGACAAACAGAAGAGTCCAAACGTCCATTACAAGAAACCAAATTATTCTTCTTAAATTGATTAAAAACCGGTGCTCCTGAGTGTCCCAACCTATTGTGCCATATACTAGGAGAGATGGCCTGTTAGAAAATTAGTCCACCAGCCGATTTGCTGCTTTAGGCCGAGTGGTCAAAAGCGGCAGACTGTAAATCTGTTGAAGTTTTTCTACGTAGGTTTGAATCCTGCCTCTCCCACTTGTTTGTTGCATCTACTTCCCCTATTATATAACCTGTCCCATCTCTCTCCAAACCTAACGTTGTAGTTTCCCATCATAGGGCATTCTATCTATAGATTAAGCCATTACCAAAAAGTTAATTCATTCAGAACTCAGTTAACTGCTTCTATAGAGAAGGCGGAGCGTCTTTGGCTTAACATTATAGCACATAGGGCTTCGGCGCTACTACAGCGCTTCGCTAACTCGAAGCGCCTCGCTACCGCAAAGGTGAAAGGTTTGACCATGTGGTTGTCAGAGACAAAGGTGATGGGGTATAAGTCCCCCATGCTATTACATCTCATGAGCTGCATCCCCATCTGAAAATCATTTACAGAAAAACCAAACTGATCAAAATTCACAGAAACATTGTTGTCAGTTGTAAAACGTCTAACATAGATCAAGTTTTTAATTAATTTTGGTGCATGTAGGACATTTTTCAAGCATAGAGGTAGATGGGGTGAGGGTAGTGTTACCTAACCAATACCACGAATTGGAATTTCTTGCCCACTGCCGACAATAATATTTTTATTACCGCTCGTATTAAAATAAGACAAAAGATTACCTTGAGATGTTGTCATGTGTGACGTCGCCCATGTATCCATGTACTACGATTCATTTGGAATATTCAGATTCATGTGACTCATGGCTTGTTCAATATCTGTGGGTGCATATCCGACAGAAGATGGTGCTTGAGCTGCAAAAGTATGTTGTGGACGAGATCCGAGAATAGCGGGTTGGCGATTTGAAGAAGGAGGAGGTCGGACCCATGAAGAGGTCGGGAATGGGCATGGCCTGGGCAACCCACTATGGGCCTAGGCCCACGGTGGGTACTGCCCCCACTGTCTGCCACTACTGCCTGGAAACTGTCCGTCACTGCCCGGGTTGGCTGTCGCCGCCGGAGGTTTATCCCCCGCCCCGTCCACGTCCCTTTCCACTGTTATTTTTTCCTTTATTGTTTCGATTTGAACCCCGTTTTTTACCATTATTTTGACGAGTATTTTGGCCACCGAACCAAAATTTTGGGGCTCCAAATCAGTGGAAAAGGAGTTGGTAGAGACGAGAGTCGTTCCACCGGTGGTTGTGCCCGATGATGCCTGCTTTGCCTTCCTCATTTCCTCAAGGATTAACCTCGACCGGACCTCGTAAAAGGGAGGTAACAAATTGCTTTGTTGAATGAACGTAGCAACACCATCATATTGTTCATTCAGCTCCGCAATCAACTGAAAGACTAACCTTTGATTTGTCATGGGCGAACCAACGTTGAACAATTGGTCCGCAAGTACTTTTAATTTTTGACAATAGGCTGAGATGTTAGAAAAATCATCCAATTTAATATTTGTAAATTGGTGTTCAAGATAAACGGCCCTAGACATTTTGTTATCTTGAAAAATATTTTCTAATCTTTCCCGCGTCTGTTTAGCCGTAGAATTGGGTTCTAAGATGGTATGAAGAAGATCATTTGAAATTGTGCCATAAATTCATTGAAGGACAATAGCATCTAAGTGGGACCATACTTTCTTGTCCACCATAGTGGTATCCGACGGTGACTCGGATGGAAGAATATGGTCAATCACTTCATAAGCATGACAGTGAATTTTGAATAGTTCCGCCCATGAGGTATACTGCCTTTTCTCCATTTCAAGAGTTATGGAGATGAAGTTCTTGACGTTATTGATGGCAAGAGCGGGATGAAGGGTTTGTTTTTCGGCCATAGGTTCCACTTAGAATAAAAAAAAGAAGGAGAATGAAGTTGTGTTTTGATGGAAGTGGATTAGAAAAAACTATAGAGTGGGTTATTCTAGCCGAGGGGGTGGGATAGTTTTAGGTTCAGGGTTTTAGGATTCCTAAACCTAAGTGGGATAGTTGTAATCGGCTAGGGTAGTTTAGGTTTTGGAGGGATAGTTTTAGGTTTAGAGTTTTAGGATTTCTAAACCTAAGTGTTTTGGTCGAAAAACAATGTAGAAGGAAAAGGTAGAAATCGGCCAAGAGAAGGAAAAGAGAAGAGTTTAGGGCAAAGAATTTTTGGCTCTGATACCATATAAGAATTGAATTACTTTGATTAATATTCTTCCCAAGATACAATATATATACAATCCTTCTATGTATGAATAATAGAAGACTAATCTACCTTACCTAAAATAATAGATACTAATTACAATTATAATAGTTTTAATATATTACATATCAATTTTAATAAATGAAAGGTAATTATGGGATATGCCCAATAGCCCATAATTACTCTAACAATAAATGTCTGGCGTTGGAGGTCAAGACGGAGAAATGTAGGAAACTTGAGGAAAATGTAGAAATCCCTTTTTGTTTGTCAATTAGTTAGAGTATGATATTGCATTCAACGGGTATATTAAAATGTTTTAACAAATTTAATGTCTCAATATAATTGTATACGTCTAATGACAAATTGCTGAGGCAATGAGTGAAACAGTCTTTTATAATTTAAATAAAAAGAAAATTATTTGAATAAAATCTCTTGTGTCTTATATTCAGATTTCTAACGTGCAAAAATAAATATCTATTATAAAAACGTATAAAACTAAAAATAATTTTGTAAAGAGTTAAAAGCCAATTGACTTATTAAGACTTTAAAGTTGAATTTGCTCGATAATTATCTGATAGCCATTGATGGCTTAAAAAGAAAATCATACAATTACAGAAAAGTCATGCAACTTCTTGCTATTTGCCATGGTAATTGAAAGTTGTTCCTTATTAAGTTATGGATGTGTATACATATCATCTTCTAGTTATTCATCAGAAAAATTTCCAGGTTTAACATAATAATTTAACAGTAGTATTTTCGTTATTAATTGTTGCCTTTCAACATGAATTATCTACTTGTAATTTGAATAAGTTCTTTAAAATTTAAACCATGTATAAAAACCTTCACAATACCTATTTGGCACAAAGTTGGGATGACCTCATCAAAAGATTATAAACTAAACGAAAATTGTTTTCCAAAGCGAAAATTGCGCTCCTAATTGTAAAGTAGCTTTATGAATATAATATAATCTTCTTTCCTTCCAAAAGTAAAAGCTAATTTATCTTTTTTGTTTTTATTTTGTAATAATATTGCCTTAAGATGAACTTAAATGGAGAAACATGGTAAGTAATTCTATTATGTCCCAATTTATATGATACATTTTCCTTTTTAGTCAGTCCCAAAAAGAATGACACGTTTACTTATTTAACAACAATTTAACTTTAAACTTACCTTTTACGCTTAACGAGATGATCTATAACCACACAAATATCTTCGGCTTATTTTAGATCATAAAATTCAAAAGTCTTATTTTATTTCTTAAACTTCGTGCCAAGTTAAACTACATCATATATATTGGGATGGATGGAGTAACGCATATAGTCAATCCTAGTCTGCTCAAAATTGAGGTAGCTCTATCCATCAAGGCTTGAACAAATAAAAGAAACACTTAGGAGTCGTTTGGTAGTTGGTTAGAGTTATGCGGGTATTAGTAACACGTGAATTAGTTACGAGGGAATTTATGTATTATTTTATGTAGGTATTAGTTATGCAGGATTTAGTTATTTATGTATTAGTTATTCCACCTTTGCCCTGCATAAAATAATACATAGATTCCCTCATAACTTATACATGTATTACTAATACCTGCATAACTCTAACCAGCTACCGAACGATCATGTAGTGATTATGTCTTCGCTGAAATTTGAACCTGAGATCTCATGATTCTCAACCAACTTCATTGACCCACATTCTTGGATTAAAAGATATTTATCTTGTACTTTTAAATTATTACATAAAAAAAGGCAGCCCGGTGCACTAAGCTCCCGCTATGTGCGGGGTCCAGGAAAGAGCCGGACCACAAGAGTTTATTGCACACAGTATTACCTTGCATTTCTGCAAGAGGTTGTTTACACAACTTGAACTCGTGACCTCCTCGTCACATGACATCAACTTTATCAGTTACTTCAAGGCTCCCCTTTAAGAGATTCATGCGTCTGCCATTAAATGACATATAATAATGAATTACTTGGTATTATGTTTTGATTGTTAGTAAATTTACTGTCTAATATTTCTTGGGAATCCTTTAATTATGTCAGAAAACTATTATATATATGCAGTAGAAAATACTGAGAATTTTTAATGTCTTTCTATATTATTTTTATTTTATATAATATTTATTTGAGATGAATGTTAAATCAGTGGAGTCACATGAATAATGAGAATTTTATATAATCAAATAATTTCTACTTACTTTGGGTTGAGATGTATTAATAATTATTGCTACTCTGGATTCATTCTTGAGCGATCAACTACCGAAGTCATTTTTTGTAAGGAAATTACTGGAGCACTATAGGCACATGAAGAAAAACTTGCAAATATTGTGCATTGACTTGAAAAAGGCGTACGATAAAGTCACTAAGGGGATATTTTGGAGATGTATGAAGTTTAAAGGTGTGCATGTGGCTTACATTAAGGAAATTAAGGACATGTACGTACGATGGAGCCTAGACCTGATTAGAACAATGAAGAGTGATTCAGAACACCTCCCGATCATAATGAGGCTGCATAAGGAATCAACCCTTAGTTTGTTCCAATTCGCCTTAGTGATGGACGAACTGACAAGACATATTCAAAGAGAAGTGTCATGATGTTTGTTATTCGCAGATGACTAATCGACGATATGTGCGATGAAGTTAACGTTAGGCTGGAAGTTTTGCGACGGACCCTAGCGTCTAAAGGTTTCAGTTTAAGCAGGACTAAGACAGAGTATCTAGAGTGCAAGTTCAGGGACATGACGTGGGAGCGGAGGTGGAAGAGAAGATCGATGCACAAGTCTCATCCAAGAAAGGTAGTTTCAAGTATCTTGGGTGGGATGAGAGGTAGTTTCAAGTAGGGTTGTCCAATGGGGCGGGGCGGGTCCCGGCAGGACGAGGGAGAAGGGTCGGGACTCGGGTTTCGACAGGACTGGCGGGCCGTGATAGGTGGGACGGGAAGAGGTCATGTCCCGTCCCCCATCCTGCTGGTAGAGGGGCCGGGATTTGGGGGGACGGATCGGGTCGTGATCGGGATTTGACCTTTTTTTTGCCACTTAATTTAAAAAAATAATATGTATAAACACTTCAATAATTGAACAAGTTAGTGTAATAAAAATATCCCAAGACTGATTTTGTGTCTCTTATATTATTTAATAGAAATATAATTTTTTGGTAATACAATTTCAAATTGCAACTTTGTGGTGTTATTCAAAAGTTGCAAATCACATATTAAACTTGCAATTAAAAAAATTACATAGTTAACCATACTTTTTCTAATTTTCTCACAATGTCTTGAGTATCTTCGGTTGGAATTGGAATTTTTCAGTCAAATTGTTCGACGTCGCTTCCTGTTCCCTCGGATAAGATTTCGTTGTAGTTGTTGTCTTCTTCTTCGTTGATCTCCGGTTAACCGCACCTTCTACGCTCCGCTCGAATCCAATCTCTGAAAAGAACTGCAATCTCCAATGCGTCTCCCTCCCATGAATGTTTTTGCTCTCCTATTTAAAATCTCTCAGCAGAAAAAGTGCCTTCAGACGCTGTTGATGATGCTTGAATGTTCAAAACATCTAGGGCCATCTTTGCTAGTGCCGGAAATGTATTCTCATTCTGCCTCCAGTATTTCAACAAGCCTTCATGTCCTTCATCATTGACAATTAATTCGTATGGTACAATACCCTGCAAAACATAAACATCAAATTCGCTAACTTGTGAAGAAGTTGAACCACTAAACATTTTATTTCTAAGGCCTTGAATACTAGCAGCAGAAACCGCATATTTTTTGTAAGGTTGAAGCGAAGTAGTAGAAGATGGTACATAAGTCGGTTGATTATTTGCACTTTATTGTTGGTAATATATATATATATATATATATATATATATATATATATATATATATATATATATACTTATTTGCATTTAGTGTGTATGCTAGACGTAACTTCTTCTTTAGTTGGTTCTTTAGTTGGGTTTGTTGGAAGTACTTCTATACAATCATAAATCGTTTCTATTAGTGTTTTACAACCGTCTACTTTAATAGTTGGATTTAATACCTCACCAATAATATAAATAGTGGAATAGGAAAAAAAAATTTAAACATTTTTTCAATAGATGTCTTATAAGTTGGTTTTTGCATATATTCATTACGTAACAAAAATATTAGAGCTATATAAAACAACATATTTGAAATAGTAGGATAATAAATACCGAAAAATTCTTTAGTAGCTTGAAAAAAATTCTCTAGAAATCCATTAAGTTCTAAAATATTTTCTCAATCATTATCTACAAGCATATCCCTTGAATTTTTATTATGGGCGTTAAATAATAAAGTTATAGGTTGTCTATAATCGTAAGCAATAAGTAGTACTCAAACAACGAATTTCAACTAGTCGAAACTTCTTATGGAATTTTTCTATAAGGTAATCCACAATCGTGACAATTTTTTTTATATTCTTTGCGTCTTTGTATTTTATTACCTTTAAAAATAAAATTTATAGCAAATTCTATTTTTTCAAGAATGCTTTCATTTTAGGCCATCATTTACAACAAGTTATAAATATGGTACACACATCTTATATGAAAATGATTAGGAAAACATGAAATTAATCAAACTTTTAAAAGTCTTATAGAATAATCATTAGAAGAAACATTATCTAATGTAATAGTCATAATTTTATCATTTATTCCATAATAATCACAAATTTCATCAATATTTTGTGCAATAAAACATTCAGTGTGTCTATCATCAATATATCTATATGCTAAAATACGTTTTTGCATAGACCAATTTTGATCTATCCAATGACATGTTAACGTTAAATAATCATTACCATTAGTACTACTCCTATGTCAGAAGTGTCGGCCGTCCCGAGTTCGAACCCCGACACCAACAATTTTTTAAGGGGATCGGGACGGGTCAGGATCAGGCCGACCCGGCCCACTGGACATGCCTAGTTTCAAATATCTTGGGTCCATAATACAAGTAAACGGGGATATTGATGATAATATCACTCATCGTATGTGGGCGGGGTAGGTGAAATAGTGTCTCGGGTACTGTGTGATAAGAAGGTGTTGCCTAGACTTAAAAGTAAATTCTACAGAGTGGTAGTTAGACCGACCTTGTTATATGGAGAAGAGTGTTGGCCTGTCAAGAACACCCACATTCAGAAGATGAGTGTAGCAGAGATGAGGATACTCATATGGATGTGTGAGAATACTTGAAGGGATATGATTAGGAATGAAATTATACGGGGCAAGGTGGAACTACTCCCGTGACGAACAAGATGAGGGAAGCGAGACTGATATGGTTCGGACATGTGAAGAGGAGGTGTGTAGATGCGCTAGTAAGGAGGTGTGAGAGGTTGACTATTACAGAAGTTAGGAGAGGTAGAGGTAGGTCGAAAAAGAACTGGGGGAGGTGATTAGGCGGGACATGACACAACTTCAGCTTATTGAGGAAATGACCCTAAAAAGAAAGGTGTGGAGGTCGAGGATTAGGCTAGAAGGTTAGTAAGTAAATGAGTGGTCCCTTATTAGTAGTATTAGTTAGTAATCGCGTAGTTTCCTTTCTTCAATGTATATTACTATCTGTTGCCTCATTTGCTTTCTATCTTGTTATTTTGTTGTCATATTTTCTTGATACCATGCATCACATTCTTGTCTTTTCTTTCGAGCTAAGGGTCTATCGGAAACAACTTCTAGAATACATAGTTCTTGAAAGATTGAATTACAAAAGGAACTGGAAAAGACTAGAAATGGAAATGGTGGTGGATATGAAAAAGGAGGTACTTCAGGTGTTAAACATGGTAGAGGAGAAAAAAGATAATGAAAATAAGGGGATACTAGTAACATTGAAGGAAAGGAGGAGGACTATAAAAGGAGGATGAGCAAAATGTGAAGGCTCAAAACTATAGAGATTCACAAACCAAATGATCATATGAAAAACATTCAAACTGATGCTGTGTAGACTGACAATCAAAAGAATCCTATACAGGAGATTCAACAGGAATCTACTATAAGGAGGACCAAAAAGGAAGGAATCCAAGTAAGGAGGACCAACATGAGATGACATACAATCCATAAGGATGACCAACATGAGATGACATACAATCCATAAGGATGACATAAATATGTATAAACATTAATCTAAGGAGTTTTTTAAGATTGCTATATAGTTTTTAAATTAAAATTACTAAATTCTATTTAACTCGCACCCGACACTTTAGCTCTGTCCCTGAAAATTATACATACTTGTTGGAAACCATCAAGGCTCGCTACTATCATGCATATATGGAGAGAGACTAATAATGTACAGATTACCTAACAAGTAAAGGTCACATACATGAATAAAATAGTACTACTAATTTGAAAAAATATAATCAAGAAAATGAAATTTCGCTAATTAAGTAATATATTGCTTATGGAAGATTCTAGAAACTTTTAATTAATAGCATTTAGTGCACCAAAGTACATAGCCCATTTAAAATGATGGTCCATAAAAAGAGACAATAAATGTAAAGTTATTTTTCACCCATGATGTTTAGAAAATAGTGATGATGTGCAACAAATCCAAGGGAAATCATGCAAATTGGTTCACCAAATTTTTACCGACAGTAAATTGTAAACGTTTTGAAAAGAAATGTATATAAAATTTGGATGTGTCAGCTTAATTAGAGATTTAAAAACTCATCTTCATTTTGGGGGAGCTAAAGTTCTAGGTCACAAATAATTATATTTTTTCAATTAAATAATATCTACTCATAGTGTTTATATCAAATTCCATTAGTTGACTATAGTTAGTGACATAATGGAGGTAAAAAGTGCTCTAATTAAACAGGGTTAATTAAATAGTATGCAGTAACTATTTGTATAAAAATACATATGTTATATATTTATTAAGTTATTATAAATATAGAGTAAGTTTTTTACTACCTCACTATCTTCCCAGAGACATCATCACAAATGTTATGGAAATTGATATTAAGCTTTTACAAAATCTTACTCCCTCCCTGTCCATTTTACTTGTCGTCTTTACTAAAAATAGATGGTCCAAAATAATTATCACTTTAGAAAAATAGAATATAATTAATTATTAGTTTCTACATTTGCCTTACTCAATAAATGTAGAGAAAGTTTAAGATAAAAAAATAAATATTAGTCAAATTATCTTTTAATTAATATTTTAAAAGGAAATGCTAAAAAAAAAGACAAGTAAATGAACCGGAGGGAGTACTTGTGAACATTGCGTAATCCAATCTAATCTTAAGCATAGCTGTCATTATGTTGTTTGAAGGCTATGTTAGAATAGTTAGTGACTTAGTGTTGAGAAGTATTTCAGAGAATTATCGGTAAAATAGAAGAAGTAGAAGTATTTTTAGACATTCATTTCTTTCTTGGTGTATCACACACTTTTTATACTTTTTGGTGATTGTCAAAAAAATGTTCAAGTGATACAAATTCGGAATGATAGTGGTGTTCAATCGGTACAAATCTAGGTTGAGATATCTAAGTAAAATATGTATACAAGTTTAGATGGATGTCAATGACTTAAGCCAAATATGTCAAAGGGATAGTAACACATTTAGTCCCTAAGTTATTGATGAATTTCACTTTTAGTCCTTGTGTTATATGACTCAGCATATTTAACATTCAATTAATTAAAATATGTATTTTTGATCCCTTCACGTAGAAAATATGTTATATTTGACTATTTACTATACTATATCACCGTCAAAGATGAAATAACAATACAAATGTAACATATCACATGAATAATTGAGTGGTGAAACGGTGAATAATTATGTTAAATTTGTGAATATTCACAAGTCAAAGGGATCAAAATTACCCAATTTAATTATTTGAAAGTTTGATGTGCTTAATTAAATATTATAGAAACTAAAATTATAATTTATTAATAAATAAGGGACCAAAAATACTATTAACCCCTGTGAAAAGTTTTATATTTCTTTCTGAATTTTGGTACTAGTAAAAAAAATATATAAAAGGGAGAATTTTTTTTTGAGTTTCCTGTCTAAACTATCAAATGTAAGAGTTTTCTATCTAAACTATCACCAACTATTTAACAAAAAACACCTAAATTATCATTTGTTTACTTTTTTTTATGTGATATTGAGGTCGAAAAAATGAATAAATTATAATTTAGATGTATTTTTGCTAACTAATTGGGGGTCTTTTGCTAGAAGACCTATCCAGAAACTTATTTAGGAGAAAGGCCTCAAGTTTTTGAAAATTAGAGGGCGGCCTCCATTTATGACGTCAACAACGTCAAATTTTTTTGCTCCTAAACCTAGCCTCACAGTTTGAAAAAACTACACTTTGGTCCTCAACCCCAACCATTTAATTACCCAAAAAAATAATTAAATATTTTCCTCCAAAAGTTTCCGATTTCTCCACTTTTCATATCCTGTTTCTGGCGAAAAAATAATAGTGTATTATGGGGTATGTAGATGATGGTCCAATCATCAAGCACTTTCCCGAACCTTTCAAAAATTACACATAGAGAATGTACATTTTCAACCCCTGCATGTCATCTCTGAGCCTCATGAAGAAATGCTCCATATCATTTCTCAAGAGGAGTACGTCGGGTGAAAGGCATTGACGGTGATGGTAGTGATTATGTCGTGGTCGAGCTTGAATCGTTCTCGTCAGAACAGGGGATCAATATCTTCATCAGAACCAAACTGCTTTGAACTATTTTTAGAAACATAATTATCACCTCGATCATCTTGATCTTCATCCACACTATGCTTATCCATGGAGTTTGAGTAGGCCTCACTATCAGCTTATACGTTTCTTTTTCTTTTTCCTTCTCGTCTAATAACTTCTTCACCACTTTTTTTTAATCTTTAACTGTCGCATTAGAACATGTTTGGACCATATCAACAAAATGGGGAACTATTCCCCGCCCCCCCTCTTCCTCTACATCTAGACATTCTTTATGATCTATATACAAATAATAAAGTGACGTTGATGCACGATATAATAACAAGAATAATCGACCAAAAGTCTAGTATAGACCATAATCCATTTGCAAAAAACAAAAATAGAAAAAGAAAGATCGAAGCAAGCAAAATAAGTTTAAATAACACATAAGCAAAAACAGAAAAAAAAGATCGAAACAATCAGAAATACAGGCTAAACTTTCAAAAATTTGAATAAAAATCGGAACTTTATGAACACTATGAATTAATTTTTTTTTCTTTGGACAATATGGAGCTCAAAATGCTCCGAAAGAATTGACAAATTAAAAAAAATACTTGGAAAAGATAACTGAACAATATCGAAGCTTGGAGAGAGAGAAATAGTAGGTTAGAAGCTTGATAAAATTTTAATTTTAGAAAGTGAAAAAAATTAAAGAGAGAGGGATTCTTATATATTTTAACACAAAAAAAAGAGATTTAAGTATACTATTTTAAAACCTTCAAACTTTAAAAAATGATAACACTCCTCTTTGGCCTAACTTAAAAAATAAATTTAAAAGCCTTTCTCTAGTGGTCTATTTGCCAAATATTTTCAACTAATTGGCGTAACTCTCTTTATAATAATTCAGGTAGCAAACCAAAACCTAACCAAAGGGAATATAGCTACCGCGAAATTGAGAAGCTCTTTCTTCAAAGTGTGAGGAAATCAGTCAACACTCAACAGCGTGTGTGATTCGATCATTTAAGGCATAACTTGCTTCATACACAATTAACTTCATCTTCTTCAACTGCCCAAACTTATGTTCAATTTCTGGTAATTTTCATTTCCTTGTTCACTTCTGAATCGAATGATCGCGTTTCATAGTTGTATAATTGCTATGACCTCTTTTAATTTTTCGGCTGCAGTTGTTGATTTTTCTTATTTTTTGGTTAATTTCGAAGAATATGTGCTAGATATTCACACCTTATACGGATATGTTAAGGCAAATGAATGATCCTGGAATCATAAATTTAGGAGCTTATTGGTTCTGGATTTTACTTCTTTTGAGTTACTAGATTCTAAATTATTTGTACATATTAACTAAATTTCTTGAGACAAATACAAAGTTTAAACCAAAACTGCTAGATTCTGCCCGCTTCCTACACGCTAGCTCCATCCTTGATCATAGGTGAATCCAGGATTTGGATGCGGTGGTTTGAGTAGAGAGAGTGCGTTCTAAAATGTATTTCTAACTCTCAGTACTTGTTTTTCACACATATATAAGTTTTTTTTTTTTTTGTATTATTTATAAGTTGGACTCTGAAGTAATGGGTTCTACCGAACCCTTAGTTAGATTTGCCATTGATATCCATGTAATTTCAGTTGGCAGTGTGATTATAGCATAGCTTGTTTATTTATTCAAAACACTATCGTGGTATGCTGTACTGTTAGGTAGAATATACAAAATTAACTTCTAATCTTAAGTTATCTTTAAGAGTTTGGTACACGTATCTCAATCAATCAATTATGCCTCTCAATCCCAAATTAGTTGGTGTCAGCTATATGAGTCGTATACCTATTCCACTTTATGCTTTGCCATACATATTTCCATTAAATTTTCTTTCCTACAGGGGTGCCGAAGAGCAACAGGCTCAGCCAAGTACTCAGGAAGCTAATAATGCTTCATGGTATTCGTCTTCTGTAGTCAGCTCACCCAGTTCTTCCCGACCTGCAACCCCTAGTTCAAGCTCTTCTAGCAGCTTTAATATGCAGAGTCCAACAAACAGGCCAAGCTCAGTGTCCCATGTTTCCCCTGCAGAGGCTGCTGGCATCATTGCTGCTTTAAAAAATAAGAGGTAAATGTTAGTCAATGCCAGCAATTATACCTCTAAACAAAGGATCATCAGTTACATTGTAGCATACAGTTACGAGAATTAGGTTCTGAACTTGCTGGGATTTATAACAGAGATACCCTCTACTTTTTCCTATCTGGTTATCAAGAGTGGTTTCATGTACCATCTAATGATGAGATTCAACATAGATTTATGATTTTGATACATTTTTGTGCATAAAACTCCTGAAAAGTCTATAACCTATGTAATGGCAGGGATACAATTACGTGATAGGAATCAACCTTTTTGAATGTGGATAATTCTTCTTTCTTATCTTATGGAGAGTTGTGAAACACCAATTTACGTAATGAACTGAAGTGCACACAGTGAAAAATCTGCTGGATAGTACAGGTTTTGTGGTTTGGAAACAGAATCCTTGCAATAAATGCAGAGAGGGTGGCTTGTAGGTAACTACCAATGAATTATAATCAAGATATAAGTTTTATATCTGAAATAGATCCTCGTGGTTCGGTTCATATTCAGAGGTATCTTTCTGGTACATGAAAGAGTATATTCCCTCCGCCCCAATTTATATGACACTCTTTCTTTTTTAAGTCCGTCAGAATGCCACCTTTCTATATTTAGTAAAATGTCAACTTTAAATTCACCTTTTTACCTTTATTGAAATGATTTCTAGCCACACAAATTTCTATGGTTTGTTTTAGACCACAAATTTCTAAAGTCTTCCTTTATTTCTTAAACTTTGTGCGAAGTCAAACACCTTCATGTAAAATGGGATGGAGGGAGTATATATTTTCTTTCTGATCATTAGTATCTAAGTAATCATTTGATGGCACCCTTTAAGGTACCATTCATGCATGTTTTGAGAATGCCAAATACGTTTCATCTTAAAATATGATTTCGACTATGAAGTATCTTCTGCCAGCAAATGCTTCATTGACTTGATCATCTGTTTCTTGTGTTTGGGATTGGAAAAAAGAAATAAAAAGAGGCTCTTCTTCTGGTGATAAAACAATTAAGTGAAGAGCTTAGCCTTTTTCATCATTCTTCTTTTTGGAATTTTATGTTTCTGAATTTCAAATATGGTTTCTTGTTAATTTGTTCAGTGCTAATGAGCTAAAGAAGCTTCTCTCTGACAAGGATGCTTATCACAACTTCTTACTTTCACTTGAGGCTGTCAAGACTCAGAACAATGTAAGTAATAAAAAGACTTGTTTCGTTCTGCTCGGTCGGTTCTTGCTATACCTTGTTTCCTTTTGTATTCAAGCATACACTATTGTTCTGATTTATTCTCATTTTGTTCAAATATGATGTCGTGCCCACCAAATTATACATTTAGCAAATTGAATCAAAGACCAAATGAGTTCTGCTTCTGGTAGTAAGGAATCAAATTATACATGGGAGATGACTGAATTTGGTTGTTCTGTATGTGAGAGATTCTGCATTGAAGATGACATAATGTATTGAATCCATTCAAGTGGCTTACAATCTCATGACACTTATGCATAATAACAATGCACATCATTGCTTCTTGGTAATCTCGCCTCATACAAATGGAAGATCATAATACTTGCATGTTTGGAATTGGATGACCTTGTTCTTGCTTCCTTTCCGAAATGAACTTGAGTGAACTTTCTTCTTCCTTTATGCTCTGCTGTTCTTGTTACACACTTAATGTATGTGGTAAATTGTGATCCTCATGTCTTATGCATGTTAGCAAGGTAATTTCAACATGAGAACACAACTTTGATCAGTTATAGTCACCTTGATGTAATGTTTTGTTGCAACAGGTTTACTGTTCTATGTGAATTTCTATGGTAGCATCTTACTCTTGCTGTTTTCCCCATATTTGATCAGGTCAGGGATGAACTTCGGAATGAAACTCTGCAGCTTGCTAGTAAGTTATAGGTTGCTTATTGCTTTATTATTGGTAATGATATATCAACTAGTATCTGAAGAGAGATTTTGATCGGTATCCTTATGCAGGGGAGAATTCAGAAAAAGAACCCCGGATAAGGGAGCTTAGGAATCAGGTCAGATACTTCACATTGCTTCTAGGGCATTGACTAGTTTTTGAAAGTACTCTTAACATTTCAGCATCAAAGCACTGACTTTGGAAATCTTTTCTACCCTCCTTTATTGTTGTTCACAGTGCAGGATCATCCGCACAACTGAATTGGCTGCTGCTCAAGAAAAGCTGCATGAGCTGGAAAGGAGAAAAGAAGAGCTTCTAAGGTTGTACTCTCCTGTATCACTTCTCCATCAGCTACAAGGTAAATAGTGGAAGCACATAAACTTGTATACTTTTTCCTTTCTTGTTGATTCCTTTTTTTGTTATTCTTTTTACATGGGTAAAATAATTTGAAGTTCAATTATAGATTAGTATAACAATAAGATACTTCTAAGCGTACTTGCATCACGACGCTAACTTGAACAAATTGAACGAAGGGCCCAGTAGGAGTCGAGTCTGCACTTAAATTATATATGTCAAAAGAAACTTTTCAGTCTAGACATAGAAAGAGCTTGACATAGAGATCGCTTCGTTGTCTCGGTCGTGGTGCATGATGGATCTGATATTTGAGTCCATTGTCCATGTCAAGCTCTTACTATGTCACCAATGCATAAACAGCTTTTCATAATTCTTACCGTTTATAGTGCAATCTTCGCAGGTGTCCTCTTGATCTACTTTGATGAATATGCTTATTTTTCTCGAACTTCTTGGAAAACATTAGTTTCTTTCAACCACTTTTCACTCTGCTCCACTATTCGGTTTCTTTTTTGGATTAGTACACTTTACACAAATTAAATTATGTCCTAATGATAAAGTTCCATCCATATGAATGTTATCATCAGATTATGTAGAAGTGTTCTGCTTGCTTTTTAAGAGTGAACCTCCGTTCTCTCCACTCTTAATCAAGGAGCTCTTGTGCAGAAATTTCATGTAATGAGGCAAGTATATGTAAATTAGGAAATTCTAACTTAATAGCTTCTGGTCAATTTAGTTTCACATTGTTACTTTCTTCTTGGTGATGGTGTTACGTTGGAAATGGGGTGGGTGGGGGATATGGGGATTGGTTAGTAGATTTAAAAAGATTTCCAACTTAAAGTGTCTACCATATGCTGCTTCCTACAAGAGAACTTCCTAATTGATTATGTAATAATTATGGACTGAATCTGGTTGCTTAGTGATTGACGACATTTTCCTTTTTGGTAAAAGTTGTGATTAATACCATTTGGAGATACCAAATTGAAGTTGCCCTAGTTATTGAACGGATGGTTAAAGCTTTGATTTCTTCTAGCTTATGGGATTAGATAACTGAAATAATTAGACTTGCCAGCAAAAGAATAACAGTTTACTGATGATGTAATGTGTTCCTATTGATACAGATGCCATGAAGAAAACGGAGGAGGAATCTGAAGCCCTGCTTGGGCAACTCCTTGATCGAGAAATTGATCTTACAGCATTCGTTCAGAAGTCCAAAAATCTGGCGTTCAGTTGCCACAAACGTTCCCTCACACATCTTGCCGCTAAGGCATCTTTAGCTGCTTGAATGATGCTTGATTGATGTATGAATGTTATAATATTGGCTGCTTGTTACTGAAACCGTCCGTGTAAATATTCTCCAGGTGTGATTTTGGGATCAATTTTAGGCTGTCTGCAACAATCTGAGGGACTTATCAAATTAAATGTTGTAGAAATATCAGTCACTTGCGATCCTTCCACTATAACATAGAATGCTTTCATATGCCCAAGGTTTACTCATGCCTCAACTGGTTTTATACTTCATGTAGTAAAAAATGAAGATATATGGTTTAGTGTTTGTTACTCAGTTTAGAGGCATGGCATTATTTCTTACAATTGCACTTTAACCATAACGTTTCAACCAAACGAACTACTCGTTTTGATTCTTATGAAAGCAAAGGTGCAATTTAAATGTCAAGTTGTTGGAATCCGCTTGAATTTTCATCATCTCTTTGGCTAAGTTGGAATTCATTTTATATCTGATTCAGGTTATCTAATACTAGATGTTGTCAATAATTTCTGATGGGTATGCTCATCTCTAAACTGATTAAGAAACAATTTTAGCAAACCCTTTACTTTCATTTTCTAATGTTTTTCGTGACTTCACATAGATTTAGGGATTGCAAGTTTTTCAAGACAACTTATTTTATTGATTTTAGATCTATCTTCATCTTCTTCTAACACCTTAAGTTATCATGATGCACATGTATATCAAATTTATAAGCTTATACGGGATTGATCAATCATCTTAAGTGCTGAGTGTACCCGAAATATATAAACAGTAAAAAGCTAATGAAAAGGATGACGATGCCAGCAAGCTTGCCTGACATTTAATGATCAATCTATGAAAACCATAGAACAAGAAGCATCATATCTTTACAGACTTCATCATTTAATTTTGTGATCGTCTAGATGCTTTATAAGTTACTTATTGTAGTATAAAAAAGTGATGATTATCCCAATACAAAGGTCAGTCTTAACTCTTAAAGGTAGAAGAGTTAAACCCAAAGGAAGAGAAGCTCACCACGTGGTACTGTACAGCAACGCCCATAAAGGCAAAAAGAGATAAAAAATTAACAGATGTACCTTTCCTATTCAGTTTTTCAAACTTCCAGTTGTATTTGAGAGGAGATACAAGAAGAATGTTATTAAACCTTGGATCAAAACTTATATTAAGCCAAAGACACTATAATGGCTACACCAGAAAGCCAAAAATTTGAGAACGAAATACTGGACTAGCAACAAAAAAGAAGAAAACAAGAAGCAAGAATTTGGCGGTCAAAGCGGGCAATGAGGTTGTATCGGCCAAAGGGGACACCAGGAACAAGAACCAAAGAAGTTTCAACCCCCTGTACTTTCTTCTTTCAGTCGGTCAATTTCCTTCTCCCACTTAAGTCCAAGCATTTGGCGGCCAAAGGGGACAATGAGGTTGTATCGGAAAACCTGCAGAAAACGCCCACATTTTAGTTGTTGCAAGTATCACGGCTCTGATTTACTATGCTAAATCTCAACAATTCTAAAATAACGCCATTTCAAGACCACTTTAAAAAACATGTTTTCTAAACCAGCACAAATTGGTTTTGACCGAAGAACAGCCAAAGGTCCAGCTTTTGGCTTAAAACAAAGGGCCACTGTCAGAAGTATCCAAACAATTCTTTTTGCCTTTAAACCATTTCCTTTTTTCGCATTCTAGGTCGATCAAGGATATATATGATGGAGCCAAAACCAGGGTACGGACAGTAGGAGGAGACTCGGAGCACTTTCCATTGATGATGAGGCTGCACCAGGGATCAACTCTTAGCCCATTCTTATTTGACATAGTGATGGATGGACTGACGCGACAAATCCAAAGAGAGGTGCCATGGTGTATGTTATTCGCAAACGACATAGTCCTGATTGATAACTCGCAGCGGAGTGAACACTAAGCTGGATGTTTGGAGACAGACTCTGAAATTTAAAGGGTTCAGGTTGAGTAGGACCAAAACAGAATACTTAGAGTGCAAGTTTAGTAACGGGAGAGGCCTTGAGACAGGCGGGGAGGTAAAGCTTGGTACTCAGGTCATTCTAAAGAAAGAAAGCTTCAAGTACCTCAGATCTATTATCCCAGGGAATTGAGAGATTGATGACGATATTACGCATCGTGGATGAAATAGAGGCTCGCATATGGAGTCTTGTGCGACAAAAAGGTGCCAAAAAACTTAAAAGACAAGTTTTATAAGGTGGTGGTTAGACCGACTATGCTGTATGGGGCGTAGTATTGACCAGTCAAGACTTCGCACATCCAAAAGATGAAAGTTGCGGAGATAAGGATGCTGAGATGGATGTGCGGGCATACAAGGAGGGATAAGATTAGAAATGATGATATCCGGGACAGAGTGGAGTGACCTCGGTAGAGGATAAGATGCGAAAAACGAGATTGAGATGGTTTGGGCATGTAAAAGGAGAGACACAAATGTCCCAGTGCAGAGGTGTGAGAGGTTGGCTATGGACGGGTTCAGGAGGGGTAGAGGTAGGCCGAAGAAGTATTGGGGAGAGATGATTAGACAGGATATGACGCAGGTGCAAATTACTGAGGACATGACCTTAGATAGGGGGTTGTGCAGGACGCGAATTATGGTAGAAGTGTAGTAGGTAGTCGAACGTAGTCCTACGTACGCTTACAAACTGGTAGTGTAGTGTTGTTATTGTAGGCCCGCTTCGCCTATCATACTAATAGGCGCAGTATTACTTTATAGTTCCTTGTAGTTTGATTTCTGATGCTATGTGTTCTTTAGTGTACTTTGTTTATCTAATGTACTTGCGGTAGTTACTGCTTCTTTTTTCAGAATGCGCTATCTAAGCTCATTCGCTTTTCATACTGTTTTAAATTTCTTATCCGAATTTGACTGTTTCTCTTGTCTTGTCTTGTTGTGTTTGCCTTGCTTATGCTTATGCTTTATCTTGAGCCGAGGGTCTCTCGGACCTACCAAGATAGATGTAAGGTCTGCGTACACTCTAACCTCCCTAGACCCCACGTTGTGAGATTTTACTGGGTATGTTGTTGTTGTTGTTGCATTCTAATGAAACAGACGTTTAGTAGCAAATAAAGATGCCAGGACAGTTTGATCTATCAAGTTTCACCTATATGAAAGTGACTAATAAGTCTGAGGCTTTAGTGATATTTTTCAACACAACTCACTTGCAAACCCAATTATTCCCAAGCTAAGTCCAAATTACTACATTGTTTTTTCCAAAAATCAAACCCAAAAAATTTAGAGTCCCTAAACTGAAACCAAAAACCATATTATTTCCCAACCAAACATTTAGAAAGATATAGCTGCAGAAAGTTCTACTAAATGAAAGCATGTCTATTATGAATCTTTTAAGAGCTTAGTCAGTCAAAGCTTAACAAAGTTTTGACACTAGTCTCCTAGTTCAGCCATTTCGCATAGGTGAGCATAAAATCTGATAATATCATAAAATATGGAAAATTCAGATGCATGTATGATGTATGTGCATGCGGAAAATACAGAACATACTTTGACAATAATAACTGTGGGTAAAACAGTAGTAGTTCACCATACTCATCGGGGGGAGGGGAACAGAACCTAATAGGTAATTGAGAAGTAAATCAGTTCCTTTCTGCTCAGTGTTCACCTTGTTATTGATGTCACGTATCCGCAGCTTTAGAGACCCGGATGCCTCGATCCATTTAGAATCACCGACAGAGCCACTGTGTGTCCATGCCTTTTTAAGTGCTGATCTCCACTCAGCTACATTATTTCTTATCTCTTTGTTTAATTCTACCCACTCAGGTGCACATTTATTTTTGGAGAGAATCCTATACAAGGTATCTTCAGCTGGATCAGCATGAGGATTAGTATTGAGGTCCAAGGGTTTTCCCTTCCCTGGCAAGTTCTCGAATTGCCCTTCTTCCATGGAATGCCATATTCGTTGTTCAACAACATTTATAATGTCAGTTTCTGACCTGATCAATATTCCATGCAAGATTAGAAAATCAGCATTCCATTAAGAAATTTGTAAGAAAACACTGTAACATTGTTTTCTTAATGTCCAGGATAAATCAGAATCCTACTATTTGCAATTGGTCCAGCCAAACACAGCTATAGTAACTAGGCGAAAGCTAGAGAAATATGCAACACATTTACATGAATTCAAAGACACTTTTTCTGACTTTTTACCATTACAATTTTAGTTACATTATAAGATCATGCTGGTTCCAACAAAATGGACTCTGCTCCATTCATTTACGGCACACACCAGTAGCGGCATTAAGACAACTAGTACAAAGTTCCTCCTCCTCTAACAATTAGAGCTGGAAAAACTTTCTAAAGAGGTACTTATTCATACGAAAAATAAAGATGCCAATCACAAATCATCAGATTCAGTCTCCAAAGCAACAACAATTTTAACTTCAGCGTTCCTCCAATAGTTTATAAGATTATCCTGATGACATTTCCACCAAGAGGATTGCTCAGGAATAAATCAAAGAATTTCAAGTGAATTGGACTAAGAGGAGGTTACAGTTAGAGACCAAAAGTTATACTAATGGTATCTCTTATGTATCTAATGTGGGCATGTGGTAACAGCATGGAATTGAAAGCCTAAATTATAATGAAACTACACCCAAATACAGCGAAAATACACATCCCATGACACTCGGGATTAATGTCGTAACCTAGGTTTTTGAAATCCGGAAACGCCAAGCTAAGTGCCTAGTGGGAGCAATGATATCAGTGCAACGATAACAATTCGATGTATTTGTATTTATTCAAATACATAATGCAGTTTGCTAGAGATAGGCCTTTTAACCGTACAGTCTATCAAATGAAAATATAAAACTTTCTCAAGTCATGGATAAACTGAAATTTTCAATATCGTAAATTACTACGTAATAAAAAAATTATTGGCATCACAATTTCATTAAGTTGAGATGAATTAGGAACAAAAACATTCTGAATACATTGTGAACTAAGAATTGATAGGCATACGGTATCTATTAAGCCAAGTACCTAATCATGGCAATAGACATCACTGTAATTTTTTTTTTACTATTTTGAGCAATTCGTTTTCAAACAATGACACATTATCGCAGCAGCTGAATCAACACATTATATCATTTTTTTCACTCAAATAATAGGTGGAGGAGGATATTAACTATGACACGAACGAGTTGTACGAAAATTCTAACACTCGATCATCAACTAATACAAGGAGCTAGTAGAAATGAACTTTTTTTTGGTCAAAAGTAGAAACGAATTCACTAGCTACATACAAATTAGAGTACACATCTGTCTCAAATTATTTGTCGTGGTTACGAAAAATAGTCGTCTCAAATTATTTGCTGTTTTAAAAGTTCAAGACACAATTAATACTTCTTTCCCATTTTACCCTTGCAGAATTTTGTCATTAACGCAGATGACACATAAATATATAGTAAACATTTAATGAAGAGGTATTATAACAACTACCCCTTCTAATTAATATTTCTTAAGGGGCGTATAAAACAAAAAAAACGACAAATAATTTGAGACGGAGGTATATATAATAACACTTTCAGTCCCTCAATTATTGGTAAGTTCTAAATTTAATCCTTGTGATATCTAACTGTCAATTACTTAAAATGTGCCCCTTTAATCCATTTATGTAGTAAATATGTCATATTTAGACATATTCTTAGAAGTATATTACTTTAAAAGTGGAGTAGCAGTACAAGCGTAACATAATACACAGATAACTAGATGGTGAAATGGTTATATTTAGGGGTGTGCATTATTCAGATTAAACCAAAAAACCAAATCGAACCAACCGAATTTTAGTTTGGATTGATTTTTCGGTTTTTTGGTTTGGTTTCAGATTTAGAAAAATCAAAACCGAAAAAACTGAATTATATATATATATATATATATATATATATATATATATATATTAGAGTATAATATGACTTATTCTGAATCTTTAGGTTATGTACATGTATTAATATACTTCTAAATATTGTATTCTTAAAATTTTACCATAAAATATATTTAAGAGATTTAACATGATTACTTCTCATTCTCTATAATGTTTGTTCTTTTTTGCCATTTTGATTATGTTAATTATCTTATATGACGCAACCGAATAACCAAACCGAAAAAGACGAACCGAAAAGAGAAAAACCGAACCAAACCAAACTTATTTTGGTTCGGATTGGATTGTAATTTTTAGAAATCGAACACCGAAAAATCCAAACCGACAAATTGAATGTACACCCCTAGTTACTTTAGAAAATTTATGACTATTCACAAGCAAAAGGATTAAAAGTGTACATTTCACAAGAAATTAAAAGTTACACGTGCTTAGTTAGATATTACAAGGACGAAAATCAGAAGTTACCAATATGTGAGCATGTGAAAAGTTACCTAACGGCGTCACGTTGACCACGAAGTTCAGGCGGAAGCTTACGGTCGTTGACTGCGTCGATAACACCGGAGAGACGATCACTCATTTTCTTATTATTACTTTTGGGAAACTGACTCTCTGGAGAAGAAGAAGATGATGATGCCAATCGTGGCTTATAGACTTCATGGCTGATAGTTTCAATCCCGGCCGTTGATTTATGAGTGGCGGAATACGATAAAGCTCCGATTGATCTCGTAAAGCGAGCTGCCATGGCGATGAGACTTGAGAGGGAGCTCCCTCCTTTGAGACAGTGGGCTATTATTGGGCTTGGGCCTAACGGGTCCTATTATTTTCCTATGCGGCCGACTCAAAAGTCAGTTACATTTGGTTTATTTAATTGCACGGTTGGTCCTTCAAATAGGTTGGTCTTTAATTTTTGTTCCTCAGTTATGCATATTGGGACATAAGTTCTTTAAAAATCCAGCATAAATTGTGTTGAATTTCTTAAATAATCTATGTCTCAATAGGCATAAATTTTATTTGAAGGAAAAAAGTTTAAGAAACAGCGCAAAAGAGGGACAAAAGTGCAAATGACCCGTAAGTACGTGGCCTACTCTGGATCACTAATGAAACTCAGTTTAGGTTATTTGCAATTTTTGGCCCTATTTTCTGCTGGTCTTTAATTTTCACTCCTCAAATAGAAAACTATGCCTATTGGGTATAAGTTCTTTAAAGAATTAAAGAATTTAAGCCCCAATAGGCAGAAGTTCCATTTGAGGGGTAAAAATTTAAGACCAACCCATTTGAAGGGAATTCGTGCAATTAAATTACTCTGTTTTAATTGGACCTTTTAGGCTTTTACTTGTTCAATTATACAATGAAGAAATTCCACGATTTAACCTTCAAATGGAGTGATCTTTAATTTTGCCCCTTAAATAAAACTTATCTCTTGCTAACATAAATTCTTTAAGCGATCCGATATAATTTGCGTCGGATTCCTTAAATAATTTATGTCCGCTAGGCATAAATTTCATTTGAAGGTAAAAATTAAAGACCAACACAAAATAGGGTCAAAAGTGCAAATGACCCATTTAGAATTCACTAAGAAGCGAGATTAGATTGGCTTATGGCTTGTGATTTATAAGTCAAAAACTATAAGTTAATAATACATTTGGCTTAATTTTGTTATTTTGACTTTAAAATAAATGCTTAAAAGTAATTTTTTTATTTTACCAAATCAAGTAAAATTTCATCTTTTAAGTGGTTTAGTTCGATTGTTTGGTTCAATATGAATCTTCAGTTTTCTTTGATACTTCAGTTCCACCTATCGTTATAATATTTATCAGTTCATCGCACCTTTCTGTAATACAAACTAGATTCTTGTATTACCTTATGTATTTATGGTAAAACTTTTACTCACGTTCAATGTTATAAACCAAAATTAATGCATATATCATGTGTTCGTAGACAGGCTTCTGTCACTTAAACATAATTATAACTAATATTTCGTCTATATAACCTTATTAATTCACTTGAACATGATAAATTAATATAATCTAATCATTAATATAAACACTACAAGTAATTTTTTACGGTATTTATTAAGTATACAAACTTACAAGCTAGCCTTTTTATTTATTTATTAGCATATGTTACAAATGTGGTTTCCGTAGTTAAAATGAAACTAAGAACACTGTTAAGCACAATGTTGTTTCTTATTCTATCAACTTTTTACTAATACAAGAACAAAATAAAAGAATCTTTCTTAACCAAACCTATATTACTCCCGGCATTCCAATTTATATGATGTAGTTTGACTGAGTACAGAATTTAAGAAATAAATGAACACTTTTGAATCTTGTGGTTTAAAATAAGCCAAAGATATTTTTGTGGTTATAAATCATCTCGTTAAGCATAAAAGGTAAAATTTAAAGTTAAATTATTGTCAAATAAGGAATTGTGTCATTTTTTTCAGGACTGACTGAAAAAGAAAGTGTCTCGTGTAAATTAGGACAAAGGGAGTATTATATAGGATTGTAGAGTTGGAGCTTCCTCCATGCTTTCTCTATCTAGACCGGCATTTGTCCAGTCTAATGTAGACTGATCCGTAAGTTCGATATCCGATGTTCGTACTTCATCCATCCGAGTTTCATTCGTACCTATATTATCAGTCGTGTCTTCTTCGAAGTCGTGTTGATTTCTTTCTTCCTCCGTTTCGTCCGGGATCACTTCTATATTGTCGCTCAAGTTACCCAATCTTATAACAAAAGAGAACTTAGTCTAGTAGAAGTCAATATCTCTTAAGACTAAATATTCACCGTTCTCTAAGTCATACAATCTCCAACCTTTTTGTCCATAGGGGTATCCTAAGAAGACACACCTACGACTCCGACTCTCAAACTTGTCCCTCGTTCTTCCTTTTGTGTATGTATAGCATAGTGACCTATCACCCTTAAATAATCATACCGAAGCGCTTCCCCGTATAAAATTTCATAGGGGGTTTTCCCATTCAATACCGAAGATGACGTTCTATTGATCAAATACCCCGCATTCAAAATACATTCTACCCAGAATTTGATCGGAAGATGACCCTGAAATTTCAATGCTCGCACCACATTAAGAATGTGACGGTGTTTTCTTTCGACTCTTCCATTCTGATGTGATGTCCATGTGCTAGATATTTGAAAATAATTTCATGTCCGAAGAAGTAAGTCCTCATACATGTGAACTCAGTTCCGTTATCACTTCTAACAATCTTCACTTCTTACCAAACTGTCAATCCACCTAGGCGAAGAAATTCTTCAAGATTTGGGACACTTCTTTCCTATCAAGTAAGAGAAAGATCCACACAGCTCATGAACGATCATCCACAATATTAAAAAAAAAATGAAGCAACACAAGAGGAAGGGGTTCTATATGGTCCCCATAAATCGCAATGAATCATCTCAAAAGTATCTGAAGCAATATTATCACTTAAAGGAAAAACGCTTCTCGTTTGCTTTGCCCGTTGACATACATCACATTCCCTATTTGATGTATCACCGCTTTCTTTTAAGCCTAATACCGTAATAGAATTCTTTACTTGTGCTGAAGGATGACCCAACCGTTTGTGCCAATGATCGAACGAATCAACTTCCTCTGACTTCATAGCCCATATCAGCGGCATATTCTGAAAATAGTAAAGTCCACCTCGACGCTCACCCTTTCCAATCAGCTTTCTCGCGGTGAAGTCCAATCTAACATACATAATTATATTAAATGTTACATCACAATCTAAATAATCAACTAGTTGTGATACAGAAATCAAATTGCATGTCAAATCCGGAACATAAAGAATATTCTTCAACTATATCATGTCATTCAGTCTGGTTGTTCTTTCTTTTGTAGCCACCGCGTTACTTTCGTCCGGAAGACCAACCAGACACTTAGAAATGTCTCGCGTATTGCACAGTTCTTTCGTATTACTTGTTGTTAGGTAGATTTTAGTACTGTTTTAGAGCGTGTATTAGAGTCTTTTATTTGCCTTTTAGTTATCTTGTGCAGTATTATGCGTGTTATTTTGTGTTTTCAGGTTCTAATTGACTTGATTCATTTGTTAGGGTTTGTGTATTTTTATTTTTAGGGTGTCTAGAGTTCTTTACTCGAGGACGAGTAAAGTTTAAGTTTGGGGGTGTTTGTTAGGTAGATTTTAGTACTGTTTTAGAGCATGTTTTAGAGAGACTTTTGTTTGTCTTTTAGTTATCTTGTGCAGTATTATTTGTTTTGTGTTTTCAGGTTCTAAGTGATTCAAAAAAGGATAAGGCGAATTCAAAGGAAATAGGCGGTCATTAAGGATAAAAATGCATATATGGTCACAAGAAATGAGTCAAAGCAGCCCTGGAAAGCTTGAAAAGAAGTTTAAACAAAGTCCGGACGAAGAATGCTGAAGAGCCGCGAGGCAACAAGCTGAAGGGCCGCGGCGCCCCTTTGGCAGAGAGCAAACGATTTTTAGAAGAGAATTAGCGCCGATGACGTCAGGAATGCGAAAAACCTAAAATTAACAAGGGAAAAAAGGTCCATTCTGGGGGGTTTTCGTGATATATATTGGGGGAAACGAATTTTTGAAAAAAAGACACTTGGGAGGCAAGAAACAAGAGAACAAGAAGCCATTAGAGACATCTATTGTTCAAGTTCTTTTCCTTTTCTTTACTTTAATTCAGTTCATGTTGGATATTAAGTTAATTAGTCTTCTTAGCATGTCTATGAGCTAATTACTTTTATTAGGATTTTCTGTTGAATCACTTGAAACTCTGTTATGATTTAATGCATTGCTAATGTTCTTCTTTATCTATTAAGATCTCTTCAACTTGGGGAATTGACGTTTTTCTTAGTCTTGTAGATAAAGCAAAGTGAAGATGGAATTTTCATCTCACAGAGTAAATATGCCAAAAATCTAATTAAAAGATCTGGTTTGGAGAACGCTAAACAGATGAAAACGCCAATGGATTCATCGCAGAAGGTATGTAAGGATAATCTTGGTGAAAATGTCGACCCAACATTGTATCGATCTATGATAGGTAACCTTCTTTATCTTACTGCTAGTCGCCCAAATATTATGTTTAGTGTGTGTGTTTGTGCACATTTTCAAGCCTGTCCCAAAATATCCCACTTAAATGCCGTGAAACGTATTATTCGATATGTTGATGACATATGTGAGTTGGAAATCTGGTATTCCAAAGACACTAATCCTAACTTAATAGGATTTAGTGACTCGAATTGGGCTGGAGATGTGGATGATAGAAAAAGTACAAGTGGATGATGTTTTTATCTTGACAATAACCTTGTTTCATGATATAGTCATAAACAAAACTGTGTCTCACTTTCAACTGCTGAATCTGAATATGTAGCAGCTGTAAGTTGTTGCTCTCAATTAATATGGCTACGACACATGTTAGACGACTATGGACTTACTAACCACATTTTAATTTTGTACTCTGATAATTTGAGTGCTATAAATATTTCCAAAAATCCAGTTCAGCACTCATGTACAAAACATATTGATATTAGACATCACTTTTTAAGAGATTTATTTGAAAAACATCTAGTTCAAATTGAACATGTTGATACTCTTCATCAACTAACTAATATTTTTATAAAAGCTTTGGACCATGAGAGATTTTCTAGTTTAAAGAAATCTCTTGGTCTTTGTAATCTCTAAAAAGGAATTTTTGGTGAATGTCGGCTGAAATGTTGTCTAACATTCGGGTGACAAATACCTATGTTATATCACTAACTGATTATTGTTGTTGTATGGTGCATAACCTTTGGTCACACAAGTATGATCCTTCAATAAGAATATGTTATCAAAGTGATACCGTTCTCTGCGATGATATAATATATATATATATATATATATATATATATATATATATATATATATCATAAAAAGGGAGTATCAAAATAAGGCAAAGCCTTTACAAATATTTGGCAACTGTGAAAAATGGGCAAAGCCCGTGAAAAGATACCGTTCCTATTTTATAGGAGTATTGAGTGCTTCAAAAGAGATTTGAGAATACCATAAAAGTATTCTTATTTTTGACACGAAAAATTCTTTTATATGTGTTATATGATTAGACCAATGACACGATGAGCAAATGTTACATTGGTCCAGTGGTCAAACTCATAAAGTGCATATAAAACGTGTCTTGGTTTCTTGCCAAATCTGAAAATTTTTGTGGGATCAAAATACTTGTTGTCCAAAATGTTGCTAACATTGCTGTTGACATTTTCAGAATGTGATATGTGTTGGAATGTTGTTCTTATCTGATTTTTGAAATAGCAGATTTTACTCCCTATTATATGCCTTGTTTAATGAAATTTCAGAATTTAAAATGATAAGATTAAATTTTAATTCTACCGCGATGTTATTTTTATCCCAATATTTTAGGTGTAAGTTATTGTGTAAAATTGAAACACCAAAAAATAAGAGATTTTTGTTGCTAAGAAAAGGTTTGCCATTTATATAAATATTCCTCTCATTTGCTAATATTTTATCATTTCCGATTTTCCCATAAAAATAAAAAAGGGAGGGAAAATCACATCGGGTATACATCTACCTACCTAACCAATGGAATCACCAAACCAAGCTCCAATCTCTATCAGAAACCCTAACTTCTCAAAACCCTCTCCCAAATTTTTACCAATAGAAACATCACCAATGTCAAAACAAACGTCATCCAACATCCACTCCAACACTCCAATGAGCACAAGCCCTCCAATGAATACGGATGCTTTCGAGCACAATGATCCCCAGCAAACAGAACAACCATCATCTTCATCTAATCTCCCAGAAAACCCATGTACAATAATAGTGTTTAAAGGTTTTGATGAACCTTTAGATATTAGCTATCCTGGAGATGATAATAACCCTATAGATGTTGATGAAACTGTTGATTTTTCATCTTTGGGTAAAAGGCAAAGGTCCTCTACCTTCCCTACTCGTCGATCGAGTAGAGTTTTTGAGAAAACAGTCCAAGAAAACTGAGTAACAAAAGGTCTAGATATGAAACATCTATACTCTCTTACTCGAGAAGTGCAAGTGAATATACGGACTATGTGCTTTCAACAGAGGAGAGTGAATAAGAACCATCTGCTTCAGTGCAGCCAAATGTGCCTCAAGAAAGGGAATCTCAGACGACACTCCTTTAAAACAATTCTTTCCAAAGGGAGTTCCCAGACCTGCAAAGTCGAGTGTTGCTCCAAATGTTGCCATTGATGCCACAACATTTCAGGCTACATTTCAGCCAACATCTACAGAGACACATACAACAACATCCTCCAGCAGTACCGAATCCACCGATTCAGACTTTGAAGTATCTGCTTACTCAGATAAATTATATTCTAAAACTAACTATGATATGTGGGACTATTGCAAGAATAGAGTAATCAGGCCTGAGAAAGTAATTGATATTGCCTCTTGTACTGAATATGGACTGATAGAATTTTTAAAGGACAGACAACTCCTAGGATCTGTCACTGAAAAAGGACCGTATGTTGATAATGTAGTAAGGTTGTTTTACGCTAATCTGAGCCATGTTATAGAGAAGAACTCCTTGAAGAAATTTGGGAAGGTATATCTCTACAACAAGGTCTATCTGTTTACACCTTCTATTATAAATCAATGCATGAGACTAGATGCATGAGGTAATGTTAGAGAAGCAGAATAAGTCATAGACAATAGGGATGGAGTGATTGAATATCTCACTGGAGGTATGATGAAGAAGTGGATCCCTAGACGTCCAGCCTCCAAACTAACAACCATGTTTTCCACCCTCCCCAAAATTACTATTCACAATTGGCTTCCTTCAAGAATGAGTCAATTGTGACATCTGAACAAGCCACCATGTTGTATAAAATTGGGAAAGGTTTGAAAGTTGATTTGGGAAAAATGATATTTCATCAGATTGCCAACTTGGCTGAGAAAGAATCAACTTCAATTCTTCATTTTCCCCCTCTGATCTACAAAGTGTTAACCACCCACGACTTTGAGCCTAAGAGAGAAAACACTTTAGGGAAGGCTCCTAAGCTTTACATTGTAAACAGAGCAATTTTGAAGAGCAAGAACAGAGTCATCGACTTACCCTGGAAGAAGGAAGTTGCAAGTGAAAATGTTGCCAGAAATGTCACTAACATTCTGGGCAATACTGGTCTAGGACAATCTACACTGACTACAGAATGGCTTGTGGATCAAATTGGAAAAACCAACCAACAGATTTCTGAGGTTGATGCTGCAAGAAATGCCCTGATACAAGCTAGAGACCATTTCATGATGCTACTTTCTTCACAAAAAAAAGGGAGATAATGCTGATGCAGGGGGAGGAAGCTAAATGCTGTTGTGCAGAGGAAGTTGAAGATGTTATGAAGGAGTAGGAAGTTGCTGCTGCTGTATGATGAGCAATGAGGGAGCTGTAGTTGTTGTCGATGCTGTATGAGGATATTTAGTGGATTGATATTGATATTTGTTGACAATGAATATTTTCTATTTGTGGTTTGTATATATTGGATGATATGTGATATGTATGCTCATATATTTTTATTTTCTAATCCTATGAATCGGTATACACATGTTTGCTTGTATGCCATCATATGTTAAGGGGGAGCATGACCTTGAAATTTTTTATCACAGATGTCGGACAACATTTGTGACAACATCCTAAGTCAACTTTACATTTTAATGAGTTTTGTGAAGAAAGACAAAAAGGGAGAGATTGTTAATGTTGGATTTGGTGTTGTGACATTTGACTCAACATATCTCCTAAAGTATTGATATGAATGTGTAAGTATGTTGGGACAAATGTTGCACAACATTCGGACCAATATTTTATGAACTGATTTTGCCTTACTTCACGCGATGCAGTAATATTTATGTAAATATTACTATGAGGTAAAAATGACTTGGCAAGGTAAAAAGAAGCTGGTAAAAAATGAGTGATGACTAAGTCAAAAGCTGTTGCTTGTCGTGAGGATCAAGCCAAAGCTGTTGAGATTATTACTCCCTGATCTTGTCCAACCAATCCCACCAGCAGTCCACCTTTCCCTCAACTTTCACAACTGATCGATGGGCTTTTCAAGAAAGACTTTCTACTATAAATAGAGAGGCTACTACAGAGTATCGATATCCAGAACCAGAAAGTAAAAATACCAAGAGAGCTCTCAGGATTTCATCTCTGAAATCTGGATCACCAGTATTGCCTGAGTGTGTTGACAACATTCTATCCAGCATTACAATTGTTGTTTAGATTCTGGATTAGTTTTGTATGGAGCGATTGTAATGAGAGGTTGACTATGTCTACTTAGTTAGATTTTTCAGGCAGAAGTCATCTGCGACTTCAACTTTTAATTCCTTTCCGTTTTATCTTGTAAATATGTAAAGAAAGGAATTTGTATATAATATATATACAATACATTTGGTCATTGACCATCATAAGTTATATATTATGTTCTTTAAATTTTCGCTGCATTTACTCTTCAAAGTTTTCTATTTTGCTAAAGTGTTGTTACTGGTGTCGAACGACATAATTTACGACATTCAGAAACAGAATTGACATTCGAGTTTATTTTATTTTGTTTTTATTGTTCCATAGCCCCCTTCACTAATAATGACAATACTTTGTCTTTCCTAAAAGGGAAAATCAAAATCAATATATGATAAAAAAAAATCAGGACAAAAATTCACGATTATAAAAAAAAATCAGTAATGGAAATTGAACATTTGAAGGACAAGCATGCTACTAGAGGTTGCCATCAAATTTGCACTTACAAGCCCCAACTAACCCCCAATAAAAGTGGCCACACGTAATTACACTAGCCAATAGCTTCCAACAGTAAACACATGATATCCCCAACTGAAAAATAGAACCTATAGTTTCCAAAAGGAAGCAACAAAGTGTAGAAACCATGGAGAATGCAAATAGGGAAAGTAGCAACAACAACAATAATGCAAGGTTAGCTATAATGGAATTAGCTAATATGATAAGTGTACCTATGTCCCTAAATGCCGTTGTTAAACTCAAGGTAGCTGATGCTATTTGGGAAGATGGATCAAATACACCACTCTCTCCCGCTCAAATTCTTGCTAAAACCAGCCGCCCTCTCGAAGGAGAGGGGAGTGGTGACGCTGAGAACCTTCAGCGGATTCTACGCATGCTCACGAGCTACGGTGTGTTCGAGGAGCACATAGTTGATGACGGCTTTCAAAGAAGGTACTTTTACACTAATTCGTCATGGAATTAATCATTTTTATTTTGGATGACGTTTTATCAGTGGCGAATTCAAGATTTAAAACGAGTTCTGTTTTTTTACCGTGTGTCACTGGATATGTTGTGAATTGAATCTGTGTCTATTTTTAATTTTTTTTGGTTGAACCTCCTGTGTTTATTCTAGATCTGCCACTGCTAATTCTGCTCTCTTCTCTTCCAATTGCTTGGGAAAAACCGTAATATCTTAAATTATGGAGCAAATATGAGTGTTAAGGACAAATATGCTCTCGCCAATCAAAAAAAAAAAAAAAAAAGGTTAATTACATGAGGTTCAAATTGAAATTTGGATGAATAAGTCTGACAAAAATAATGTTCTATGACTAGTAATTCATTTATTTACAAACAGACCAAGCAAGGTACGGTTAAATTCAGAAGATATGTGTGAGAGGAGTATTAAACAAGAACCTAAGAAAAGTTATGTATTAAGCTTGATATAATGCTATATAAATATTTAATTTGTTTATACTTTAATGAATTAACATTATTAGCCATAGATATTTTTATATACGATAAATTTTAAGTGATTGTAATTGTGTAAAATACACCGGTAATGTTGTAAATTCATATCTAATTAAGCTACAAAAACAACATTTACCACTCTAAGGAGAGTTTGGTTTAACTAGTTAGAGCCTAGTCTTCTTCTTCTTAATTAATTAATTAAAGAAATTCAAGCCGGATTTCTAGTTTTGAGGTTCAATTTTTTGCCTCAATACATGTGGTGCTTCTGGTCTATTAGGTATTTATCTATGTTGGGCAATTGCAATTAATGGAATGCAGAAGTACAAAGTGTGTTTGGTTTGGCAAAAGTCATTTTCCATACCAAGATAATTCATGTTTCATGTTCTGCTCCATTAATTTTATGTGACTCTTTTAAAGATAAATGAGAAAATATTTGAATGTAATTTATTCGTATGCCTTTTAAATATTTTAAATTGTTAATTATTGTGACTTATACTATTTTTATATTGTTTTTAAATATGTAAATTATTTTTTAAAAGACAGAAAAAAATTGTATGTTCAAATTTACGACCAAAACTCAAAATGAAGAAGTATGTTTCTCAGAATCTGATACTAAAGATCTTATATTTTTTTCATGCTTCTAACAATCCATTGTGTTTCAACAACGCAATTTATCTTATATTGAAATGAAAATTATATATTTGATCGGTAAGGATTCATATAATCGACCCACCTTGGTTGGAACTGATGCATAGTTATTATTGTTATAAACAGATATTCATTGACTGAGGTGGGAAAAACCCTAGTCACGGATGAGAACGACTTATCCTATGGCTCGTACGTGCTCCAGCACCACCAGGATGCGTTGATGAGGGCGTGGACGATGGTCCATGAGGCCGTCAATGATTCGTCGACCGAGCCATTTGCGAAGGCAAATGGCGAGCCAGCTTACAATTACTATGGAAAATACCCGGAGATGAATAGCCTTATGTTAAATGCAATGTCTGGAGTTTCTGTGCCATTTATGAAGGGAATTTTAGAGGGATATGATGGGTTTCAAGGGGTGAAAACACTTGTTGACGTTGGTGGGAGTGGTGGAGATTGCTTGAAGATGATTATGGAGAAACATTCTAGTATTCAACTTGGAATCAATTTTGATTTGCCTGAGGTTGTTGAAAAAGCACCCCAAATTCCTCGTAAGTAATTGCCGAGTGTTCTATTTTCTTCTCTTTTAGTATGAAAAATGAAATATCGAATTGAATTGTTGAAGCAGGACTAAAATAATTACTCCTTCTACTATAATATAATTTATGTGACTCTTTTAATTTATCGAGAATCAATTTAACTAATATGTCAAGCTAAATATTACAATGCTTCTCATATCAATATGCTAAAAATATACATTTAAAATTATTTGGTCAAAATTCATAAATCTCAATAAGAAAGAAGAGGGAATAGTAGATTAATCTAGATCTGAGATACTACCCTCCTATCTTAGTTAGACTAGCCTGAAGCTTACTTGAAGAAATAAAAAGATGAAAAAAAAATAAAAGTTAAGAACAAACCATTTTATTCTTGAAAGAACATGTCATGACTAAAAAAAGTAACAATGTTAAATTAGGGAGTTTTGTTAATACTAAAATTTACGTTCTTTCTATGTTATGATTTATATCAATGGTAGAATATTTACTTTCCTTTTAGTCTAGGATTACTCTAAAATATTTATTTTCTTTCTAAGTCTATGATCTACATTAATTACATAATAATTAATTTCCTTTTAGTTTAGTATCTATAAGGAAAATATCATATTTCCTTTTATTTTATTCTCTTTAGTTCTCTATAAATAGAGATGTTGTCCCTTTTTCAATGCAAGAAATTTTTTAGTGAATACATGCAATTAGTTTTTATTCATTTTCTCTTCGATTTTTATTTCCGTTTCTTCGATTCCCTAATAGTGGTATCAGAGCTTTTATCGATTTTCATGGATATGTGAGTTTCGTTGAAAAAAATTCAATCATTTTAACCCGTAAAGGCTCATTTTAACCTATTAGGGCTCCGATATCTTTTAAACCCGTCCTCACTTTAACACATCGGACTCCAATATCTTTTAACTCGTGCTTACTTTCAACGGGTCGGACTCCAATGTCTTTTTAACCCGTGCTAACTTTCAATAAACCAGACTTCAATTTTCAATCCTACCTACTTTTAAGTTTTAACTATGACAAGTATCAATATCTCTTTGAATGTACCACAAATCTTCATTGATGAAAACCATCAAACTGATCGGTGAAGATAAAGTTAGAAAACCATTTTACAAGACGTTGAAGAAGAATCAAATGTTCAAACTCAAATTGGATATTTGTTTTCCTTCTAAGTCTATGATTTACATTAATTACATAATAATTAGTTTTCTTTTAATTTAGTATCTATAAGGAAAATAGTATATTTTTTTTATTCTCTTTAATTCTCTATAAATAGAGATGCGGTCCTTTATTTTCAATGTCAGAAGCAATGAAATGAATAAATGCAATTAGTTTTTGTTCATTTTCTCTTCATTTTTTACTCCCGTTCCTTGGATTCCATACCACTTAATACATTATTAAAAAAAAAAGATGTCAATTTGATGTCAATTTAATCTGTTACAAATTAATTAGTGGAACGTTAATTAAGTGAGACATCTAAGTGAGAGAAAAGGGATAAATCTCTAGCCAAAATATCATGACGTTAAGGGAAAATGAATAATTAAGTTCTGACCTTACAAATGTAGATAGGTCTTTACACTTTACTATTGATCTTTTTTTCCCACAATATGATTTAATTTCTGTCGAATCGTACTCCAGATTACCTTTAATTGACAAACATGAAAATTGACAAAAGTGTGACTACTGCGACTTTTTAGTTACCTTTAAATCTCTTTCATGTATTGAATTGAAATCTGTGACTAAATCCTAAATAAGATATTTTGGCGTGCAGGTATAAAGCACGTTGGTGGTGACATGTTTAAATACATACCAAAGGGAGACGCTATTTTCATGAAGGTGCAATTCTTTTTCTTTAAAAATATTGTGAACTCTAGTTTGTTTGAACTTAAAATTGAGTATTGACCATTAGGTTATCAGAGTTGGTTAGGCAAAGGAAAGAACAGAAGGTAGAGATATTGAAATATGTGGTTCAGGAAATAACTCCACCTTAATTAACTTAATTATTTTCCTAATTTATTTCCCAAATATAATAGTACTAATTAAATGCACTAGTGAAGATAAGATCATAATATATTCCAAGCTCTACCGATTTGCTAGTTATCTCTTATATTCCGCTTGTTTGGTCAAACTCCCACAATCTATTTACTTTTAAAAATATTTTTTGTTGGAAGTGCTTTTTAAAAAGTAGGAGAGTAGTAGTTATATTTGCTTATATTTTAGCAGCAGGTTGTGCTTATACAAGGTTCCAAAAGTGCTTCGGAGAAAAAACAATATTTTAGGTTATGAAAAATATATAACTTTTACTGCTACTCAAAAATACTTATGGAGGGCACGGATTAGAGTAGAAGGTTAACATGTAGTTAAGCATTGTCCCCCTTATCATTCCATACTAGTAGTCGTAGTATTACTTTTGTAGTTTCTTGTTCTTCGATTTCTGCTATTAGTTGTTGTTTCTTGTTCTATATATGACTATCGTATTACTTTGTGGTCATGCTTTTATAGTTTGTTGCCATGGTTTATTCGTTTTGTTATTTTTTTTATGCTGCTATAAAATGCTTATCCTTATGACGAGGGTCTATCGGAAATAACCTCTCTATCTCAGGGTAAGGTCTGCGTACACTCTACCCTCCCCCGATCCTATTTTGTGGGATTTCACTGGATATGTTTTTGTTGTTGTACTACTCAAAAACACTTAAACTTTTTCCTAAAAATCACCTCAACTCTCAAAACTAAACACTTTTTTTGAAAAAGAAAAAAACCTTCCAACTCCCAGGACAAATAGGCTATTAGAAAAACTTATCATACTCAGTGTTCACTTCGTTATCCTTGCACACACCCTCTCCATATTGACCAAAAAAGTTAAAGAAAAAAATAAACAAATCGATCAGGGTGTTTCCCCAATCCTACATGGTCTTGTTTAGAATGTTTCCTTTTGTTTTAGGAGTAGTAATTACTAGTTTACTACTAGTATTGAACTAGATATTTATCGACCACGTGAAAGAGGTAGATGAATTGTTGCTTTCAAATAGTACGTACGTGATCATAATGTTTTTGCTTCGGTCCCTATATATGAAGTGTTGCGACCAAATTATCGGCCTCTTTGGACCAATTTAATTTGTCGTTTCATCATTCTGAACACGGATGAATGTACGATTTTGGCATTGCGTTTTTGAATTGTAGACTACACCCGTCATAATTTTCACATGGGGTTTGTTTGTTCCGAACAATAATATTTTTCACAAAAAAAATATTTTTCTAAAAAAATAGTGATTTCTTACTTATTTTTGGGTGTTACTATCACAAAAACATTTGTATATAATTTAAGCACACTATGCGGATGGGGTGTTGGGGGTAAGAAAAAGACAATTAACGTGAAATATCACTTATAGATATTGTTCGTGTCGTGCCAAGTGCACTCACTGATTCGAGCTTATAAATGTTGAGAATGTGAAGAGGGAACCTGGAAAACTCTATGGAAGCAATGAATGAAGCTTGAAGCTTCGAGTTCGGCTAAAACAAGATAGACGGATCGAGTAAAAAAGGAATGAACATGTAAAAATAAAGGGGATTTAATTGGGTTTGAACTTTGAACCGCAAACCGGTAGGGTTCGATCGGATTTAGTAGGGACTAGCAGCGGGTTAGTCTATTAAGAGCATAAGTATGCCACTTTTGTCACGGCTAGGGCATAAAACTGCCCCTTTACTTTGTGAAGGGAAAAGTCCCGAAGGCGAAACCCCCCACTTGTACCAGAGGCCTCTTGGCCAGGTGGGATGTAAATCGAGGGATATGCGCGAGTGGCATCCCTGCAAGGGAGAGGACCAACGGGACACGAACTCAACAACATCCCTTGCAATATTTCAGCAAAGACTGTCACCACACGGATTCGAACCCGCGACGTTGGAGTGGTTGTACTCCAATCACATTACCACTTATCAACTCGTCTGTGCCCATGGGGGCAAACTGCCCCTTTACTAAAGAAGGGCAAAAGTGCTCCTCGGCTATAATAGAGGGGCAATTTTGGCCCTTTTCCAAAAATTAAATTAACTCTATATTTTAATTGTGACGACATGCAGTGGGTGATAACAACATGGACTGACGATGAATGCAAACAAATATTGAAGAGTTGCTATGACGCACTTCCAGAGAAAGGGAAATTGATAGCTTGTGAGCCAGTATTGCCTCACCACACTGATGATAGCAAGAGAACTCGAGCCCTTCTTGAAGGAGATATCTTTGTCATGACTATTTACCGTGCCAAGGGTAGGCACCGGACTGAGGAGGAATACCGGCAGCTCGGCGGATCAGTCGGTTTCACCGACTGCCGGGGTTTCTACATCGATCATTTCTTCACCATTCTTGAATTTCAGAAGTAATGAATATGTATGGTTACAACAATTCTGATAGTTCTACCGTTAAAGATGTTTGATACATATTTATTTTTCTAATTATAGAATATATCGAACGCCTTTTTCAATCAATATTATATATAAGAATGGATAACTGGAGCATTTTATCTATCAGTCGATGAAGAGTCACGAAAATTATTTTTCTAATTTACCATATCCTAAGGAAAAATATATTTTTGAGAAAGGACGAGCATGATTGAGTGGCCAATTGGATATATATATATATATATATAATCTTGTTGGAAAATATTATTAGGCCGGGTTCACCCATAAGGGGGTGTTAGATGGTCCAATTGCCCCTTAAATATTCATCGATGTTAAACTCTAGAGCTAACCTATATAAACACCATTATGAGTGTTTAAGAAATGTTCATCTACCATATGGAGACAAGTGAGATTTAGAAATTAAATAAGATCAATCTCTGCATCAAAAGGCCGCTTCATGAAGATCTCTAACGACCAGTGACATAAGTTGTGATTGTTGCAGATCCGCTTCTACTGAGGAGAAACCTGTAAGTCTCATAAACTAGTATTTATGATTGAGATACAACATTGGTATCAGAGCCCTAAACTTGTGTCATTGGTCGTCAGAAATCTTCATGAAGCAGATGGATCCTCTTTGTCCACAACCTAGATATCTTTTTTGATGCATAGATGATCTTATGTGCAAACCATAGTCATCTCTATATGATGGATAAATCTCTGGGAGAAGATATAGATTGCACCATGAACTATACCCGAAATTTCGAGTTCACACTCCAACTGATTGCGCGATCTATTACCCCCTTCACAATTAAAAAGCAAATTTATTTAACCCTTAATACACATATAACCAGTTGCACAAGGACGTGTTACACACTCGCCCGCCACGTCAGTGTCATGTCAGAAATCTTATAATTTTAATTTTTATATTCGTTTCCTTTTCTTTTCTTTATTCATTAATTTTTCTTTTATTAATTATGTCTTACAGTAATTAATTATTAATTAATCATTAAAATCCTCCAATAATTATATATTTTTCATCACTAAACTACCACACACCATCTCTTATTCCACTGAAAATACCATATCCGCTAGCACCTGAGCCACGATTACCCACTTTATTCTTAATTCCACCAAAAATGCTGAGAATCTAGTAAAAGAACCCTCTTCTTTTGAAAAAGAACATGCATTTTTCATCACACAGAGATAGTGTTAACAGATCTTGACCAAAGAAAAATTCCGACAAACTTCCATTTTTCCGATCAACCTTCAATCTCTTTTATTTTTCTCTCCCACTTCAATCTATCCTTAATATTACATTGTTAAAACGCGAAGGCTGTCAAATGCTACGAAAAGTAAAAACAAAAAAAATCGAATGCCAATTCTGTTTCCGAATGTCGGCAATTATGTCGTCCAATACCAGTAACAACACTTTAGCAAAACAGAAAAATAACTTGAAGAGTAAATGCAACGGAAGTTTAAAGAACCAAAGGTTTTAAATTTTCATAAGTTATATTATATATATAACTTATGATGGTCAATGACCAAATGTATTGTATATATATTATATATAAATAGACAAATTCATTTCTTTACAAATTTACAAGATAAAACAGAAAGGAATTAAAAGTTGAAGTCGCAGATAACTTCTGCCTGAAAAATCTAACTAAGTAGACATAGACAACCTCTCATTACAATCGCTCCATACAAAACTAATCTAGAATCTAAACAACAATTGTAATATTGGACATAATGTTGTCAACACACTCAGGCAACACCGGTGATCCAGATTTTTGAGATGAAATCCCGAGAGCTCTCTTGGTATTTTTACTTTCTGATTTTGGATATCGATTCACTGTAGTAGCCTCTCTATTTATAGTAGAGAGTCTTCCTTGAAAAGCTCATCGATCGGTTGTGGAGGTTGAGGGAAAGGTGGGCAGCTGGTAGGATTGGTTGGAGACGATCAAGGAGCAAAAACCTCTAACAACTTTGACTTGTTCCTCACGAAAAGCAGTAGTCTTGACTCATTCTTCACACGTGTTTACCAATTCTTTTTTACCTTGCGAAGTCATATTTACTACATAGTAATTATTACGTGAAGTAAGGCAAAATCAGTTCAGAAAATGTTGATCCGAATGTTGTGCAACATTTGTACCAACATTCTTATACATTCAAATCAATACTTCAGGATAATATATTGGGTCAAATATCACAACATCAAATCCAACATTAACAATCTCCCCCTTTTTGTCTTTCTTCACAAAACTCGTTAAAATGTACAGTTGCCTTATGGTGTTGTCACAAATGTTGTCAAACATCTGTGATCAATAATTTCAAGGTCATGTTCTCACTTAACATGTGATGACATACAAGCAAACATGTATATAGCAATTCATAGGATTAGAAAAAATATGAGCATATATATACACATATCATCCAATATATACAAAACACAAATAGAAATAAACCATTGTCAACAAATATCCACATCAATCCATCAAACCATTGAACAAATATTTACAGCTTTAGACAAATTCATTTCTTTACAAATTTACAAGATAAAACGAAAAGGAATTAAAAGTTGAAGTCGCAGATGACTTCTGACTGAAAAATCTAACTAAGTAGACATAGACAACCTCTCATTACAATCGCTCCATAAAAAACTAATCTAGAATCTAAACAACAATTGTAATATTGGACAGAATGTTGTCAACACACTCAGACAACACCGGTGATCCAGATTTCTGAGATGAAATCCCGAGAGCTCTCTTGGTATTTTTACTTTCTGATTCTGGATATCTATTCACTGTAGTAGCCTCTCTATTTATAGTAGAGAGTCTTCCTTGAAAAGCTCATCGATCGGTTGTGGAGGTTGAGGGAAAGGTGGGCAGTTGGTAGGATTGGTTGGAGACGATCAAGGAGCAAAAACCTCTAACAACTTTGACTTGTTCCTCACGAAAAACAGCAGCCCTGACTCATTCTTCACACATGTTTACCAACTCATTTTTACCTTGCCAAGTCATATTTACTACATAGTAATCATTATGTGAAGTAAGACAAAATCAGTTCTGAAAATATTGGTCCGAATGTTGTGCAACATTTGTCCCAACATTCTTATACATTCATGTTGGGTCAAATGTCACAACATCAAATCCAACATTAACAAAACACATCCATGATAATTTGTAAATTATCCCATGAAATTGAAACCCAAAAGGATTTTTAATCCAAAGGATTAGACTATAACTTGACTGATCATCTCAAGATCATCTCAAGCAATGCAATTTCTCCCATTGCATTTTATGAAGCCATTTTTCTTCCAAAAAATAGTGAGCATAAGGATGAATTTCTTGAATATTAGCATTAACTCTTTCCCACATTGCTTTTGTCCCACATTGGAAAAACACATTTGTATCTCATGTAATAGACCCTATATAAAGGGCTTTACTTGTTTTTCTTTTACTTGCACTTTTAGCTTTCAAGAATAATATTATTCTATTATCTTGTTATTGCTTTGTAAGAATTCATGTTATGAATAAAAGACTTTCATGAATTCTATCATGGTATCAGAGCCAAGAGCGCAAATTAATATTTTTAGCTCGATCGCAGATCCAACTTCGCGGTGAGTTAGTTGGGGGTTCGCATGCAACACGCCCCTGGTATTAGTTAAATTTTTATTTGGCTTGTTTTGGAAGCTCGTGCTCATTTTGGCTGCTCGTGCTCGTTCTGATCTTAGCTTCCGCATCTGGGTTTCGTCTTCTTGGCTTCCGCATCTGATAGATGAGATCTGCCATTTATTATTTTGTTGCTTGTTATTTGGGATTGTTGCTTGTTATTTGAGATTTTTCTGTTTAAAATTTATAATGGCTGGAGGTGATGATTCTTTGCAAACTATTGGTGTTCGGTTAGATGGAAAAAATTATTCCTATTGGAGCTATGTCATGGTAAATTTTTTGAAGGGAAAGGGGCTTTGAGATTATATGTCTGGAAAAGCCAAATGCCCTAAAGTTGGAGATAAAAAGTTTGATAAATTATTTAGGACTCGGGAGACCAATAATTCAAAAATTATTATTTGGATTAATAACTCTGTTGAATAAAGAATTGGTGTTCAATTGGCTAAGTTCAAAACTGCTAAAGAGATTTGGGATCATCTGTCAAGATTGTTTGTGCAGAATAATTTTACTGTTAAATATCAGTTACAATCTGAAATTCGTGCACTAGTACAGAATGACTTGGGCATTCAAGATTATTTCTGTGCAATGACCACTTTGTGGGATCAGTTAGCTATGACAGAATCTACTGAATTGCAAGCATGCGATGCTTATCTTAAATGCAGAGATGAAGACCGTCTTGTTCAGCTATTGACGGGTCTTCGATCAGAATTTGAGAATTATCGTTCAGGCTTGTTGCACCGCAAACCCTTACCATCTGTTGAAGATGTGGTAAATGAACTTATGGCTGAAGAAACATGTTTGAAGACTTTAAAAGGGGTACATAAGGCTTCTACTTCCGTATTGGCAGCTCCTTCATTCAGACCTGCCCTGCACTCTTACACACCAAAGATAGAACATCTATCATGGGTAATTGTAATTATTGCAAGAAATCAGGATATTGGAAGAATCAATGTCCTGAGCTACGAAAGACGTTAGGTTCTAAGACTCCACATTCAGGACAAGGACAAAAACCTTCTCAACAGAAGCCATATTCTAGGGGTCAATTCCAGAACTCGTATCCACCGACTCAGGCTACCTTTGTGCCCTCTCTTGATCACCCAACTTCAGGAGCCTTTGTGAGTCACAATATTGATTATGTAGCTGACCAATTTCAGAAGTTCCTCGCCTTCCAACAATTTCAAAAGAATTCTCAGTCTTACGCTCTTTATGCTCCTTCCGGCTCATCACCATCTATTGGTTCAGGTATCATTTCATCTTTTTGGATTTTGGACTCTGGAGTTGGAAATCATATGTCTCCTGATTCTTCCGTCTTTGTATCTATGTCTTCTGACCTCCCTTCCACTTCTATTATGACTGCTGATGGCACACCTATGCCATTGACATGCATTGGCACCATTCATACATCCACTATATCATTACATGATGTTTATTGCATTCCAAAATTACATATGAATCTTGCTTCTGCAGGTCAAATATGTGACTCTGGATATTTTATTGGACTTTTCCCTTAATCTTGTTATGTGCAAGATCTAAAATCCAAGAGAGTGATTGGGACATGGCGTAGAAAGGGGAGAAATCTCTATATTTTGGATGAGCTGCATCTTCCTACTCATGCAGCAATTATGCCTGTTAATCTGTCTTTTTTTCATTTAACACCTTCCTTTTCGAGCTTTTATTTGTGGCACTCTAGACTTGGTCATGTATCAGGCTATCGCCTGCGTTTTATGTGTAATACATGTGTTCTTGGTGATTTACAATTCGATGATATTTCCGATTGTAGTGGATGTAAACTTGGAAAAAATTTCGCATTGCCTTTTAATCTTAGTACTTCTACTTTTTATGCACCATTTGATCTAGTTCATTCAGATGTTTTGGGGCCAACACCTATCCCTACTAAGGGAGGCTCCAGATATTATATTTCCTTTATTGATGATTATACTCGTCATTATTGGATTTATTTGCTGAAAAGACATTTTGATTTTGTTCATACTTATGCTGAGTTTCAAGCCTATGTGAAAACTCAACATTCTACCATTATGAAATGTTTTCGGGCTGATTTAGGAGGTGAATATACTAGTGGGGATCTTTCTGGTATTTTCAAAGCTGATGGTACAATACATCAGTCTTCTTATACTGATACACTGCAACAAAATGGGGTAACCGAGAGAAAGCATAGACATATTATTGAGACCGCTAGATCCATATTTTTGTCCGCTAGTGTACCTAGTGAATTTTGGGGAGAAGCTGTCCTTACATCTGTGTATCTTATTAATAGGATCCCTACCTCTCATAATTCTGGGGTTTCTCCGTATACTTGACTATTTGGTCACACCCCACTATATTCCCGTTTGAGAGTATTTGGTTCTACATATTTTGTTCTACGTCCACATGCAGAGCGTACTAAGTTATCTTCTCGTGTTGCCATTTGTTTTTTATTGGATATGAGGTTGGGTAGAAAGGTTATCGTTGTCATGATCCAGTTTCTGGAAAATTATATGTGTCTCGTAATGTTTCCTTTATTGAGCATGTTCCTTTCTTTTCAATCCCACCTACCTCACATGGTATAACAAAATCTAACCTTATTGATATTGATCTCTTTGATGCTGATTGCCCATCTGATTCTACATCTATATCATATGTTCCTTCTCAGTCTTCTGGCAGGTCCCACGATATTGATATTCATCCCCTTCCTATGCCTATTTCAGAACCTCTTGTGGTTGCAGATCCAGATCCACCTCGCTATCCTAAACGCACTTTGCGATCTACTAAGGTATCCAATTTTGATTATTATTGCTATGCTCCATTATTCGCTTCCTTTCTAGTTTCTATTAATTCTTTCTGTGAGCCTACCTTCTACACTGAGGCACTTCGTGATCCTCTTTGGCAAGAGGTTATGAATGAGGAACTGGCTTCTTTGAACAAAACTGGTACTTGGGATTTGGTTTCTCTACCGATTGGTAAGAAAACTATTGGTTCTCGATGTGTGTACAAGATTAAGACCAAGTATGATGATTCTATTGAGCGATATAAAACTCATTTGGTTGCAAAGGGTTTTGCTCAATAATATGGTATGGATTATGAAGAGACTTTTGCACCTGTTGCAAAGATGACATCTGTCCGGGTTCTTATTGCAGTGGCCTCTGTTCGTCATTGTCATATTTCACAAATGGATGTTAAAAATGTTTTTTTGAATGTGGATCTTCAAGAAGAAGTCTACATGGTCCCTCCACCTGATGTTTCACATAGTCCAGGACAGGTGTGTAGGCTTACGAAAACTCTGTATGGTCTCAAACAAGCTCCAAGAGCTTGGTTCGATAAGTTCTCCACTGTAGTATCGTATCTTAGGTTTATTTCCATCTTTCATGATTTGGCGTTATTTGTTAAATCATCCCCTGCAGGTTGTATTTTGCTTTGTTGTATGTTGATGACATGATCATTACAGGTGATGATATTGATGGTATTGCAAACCTAAAATCTACTTTGTCTCGCCGTTTTGAGATGAAAGATTTAGGTTATCTACGTTACGTTTTAGGCATTGAGGTAACTTATTCTGAGAAGGGATATTTTCTCTCCCAGTCTAAGTACATTGCAAATATTCTTGAGCGGGCCCGTCTCACAAATACTCGTATAGTTGACTCTCCTCTTGAGGTTAATGTTCGATATACACCTATTGACGGGGATCCTCTTCCTGATCCCACTTTATATCGTTCAGTTGTAGGGAGTCTTGTGTACCTTGCCATTACTCGCCCTGACATTGCATATGTTGTTCACATTTTCAGTCAGTTTGTTTGCTCTCCTACATCTGTACATTGGGCTGCAGTTATGCGTATTATTCGCTATCTTCGAGGAACGATTTATCAAAGTCTCTTGTTTCCATCGACCTCATCCTTGGAGCTTCGTGCATTTTATGATGCAGATTGGGTTGGTGACCTAACTGATCGGAAATCAACTACTGGTTATTGTGTATTTTTAGGAGATTCACTCATCTCATGAAAAAGTAAAAAACAAGATGTGGTTTCTCGCTCTTCAACTGAAGCAGAGTATCGTGCTATGACTTCTACTACGTGTGAGATTGTATGGTTACGTCGGTTATTAGTTGATATGAGTGTCTCTCTTTCCTCACCAACATCGATGTATTGTGATAATAAGAGTTCTATTCAGATTGCGCACAACACAGTCTTTCATGAACGTACCAAGCATATTGAGATTGATTGTCATATTATTCGATATCATCTTCAACAGGGCACTCTATCCTTGCCATTTGTCTCATCTTCGATGCAACTTGCATATTTCTTCACAAAGACGCATACCTTAAAGCGTCCCGGTTCTTTCTTGAAAAACTCTCGATGCTTCTATCTACACCATCGCGAGTTTGAGAGAGGATATTAGCATTAACTCTTTCCCACATTGCTTGTCCCACATTGGAAAAACACATTTGTATCTCATGTAATAAACCCTATATAAAGGGTTTTACTTGTTTTTCTTTTACTTGCACTTTTAGCTCTGAAGAATATTATTATTCTATTATCTTGTTATTGCTTTGTAAGAATTCATGTTATGAATAAATGACTTTCATGAATTCTATCATTGAACAAAATGCAGAGTAAAAAAGTTGAAACTAAAAAGGAAAAAAGAGAAAAAGAATGGAACAAGCTTGTTGACGGAGACCAGCTCGTCGGAACTCCGATAGCGAAAGTGGAATGAGCTCGTGAGGTTGGGGAAAATGAAAAAGGGTGGGGGTGGGGTTACAAAAATCTGAGTTTTGTAATTAAAAAAAGAAAAAATGAATAAGTTTAACCAAAACGCGCCTCTTTTTAATTATTTCTATATTTTGTGTCACACCAGCTCTTATGGTGTAAATAATTTCACTTTTAAATTTTACAGAAGGTAATAGATCGTCCGATTAGTTAGAGTGTAAACTCGACTTTTCGGGTATAATTCAGGGTGCATTCTATGTCTTTTTCCTAAATCTTTCTTAAATACTCATAATAGTATTTATATAGACTAATTCTAGGATTTAACGTCGAAGAATATTTAATGGGCTTATGAGTCATCTAACACCCTGTAGACTCGGCCCAATAATATTTCCAACAAATCCGTTTATGCTCTATTTCTTCGGTTTGTTTGAGAGTTCCAGAACATGTGGACTATATATATATATATATATATATATTTGTTGGAAGTGACACAACATCATAAAAAAAAAACATAAAGACGAGAGAAGAAATTAACGAAAAGGAAAGATAAAAATAAAAACAAAAAAAAGTTTGTTGGACTATATATATATATATATATATATATATATTTGAATTGGGAAAATTACGGCCCAATGCCTTTGAGTGATCTAGTTTATACATAATCAGTGTATAAATTTTATATATTTTAACTATATTAGTAAATAAATTTGGCCGAACGGTATATATTGGTAAGTTCTCCATTTGAATTAAAAATATATTCTGGGAGAGGTTGGCAGTGCTTTTGCACTACTAGTTAAATTCAAGACACGCCATTTAATTTGTTCTAAGTTTTGTGTACATTATTGGGTATTTTTGCTCTATGATACTTTATAAAGCAGTACAGGAAGTATATAACTATTACAAGTATTCGAAAGGATAAACAAAGATTCAATAATTCATCTAGAAATCTGAAAATTACAATTGAACCACAAAACTGAAATTACAATTTTGTTGAAGACGGAAAAATGGAAACTGGTTTTGCTGAGTCGAGTGTGGCACTCTGTCCTTAAGACAATATTGCCCCGTATGTATCCTTTATACGTCCTGGACAATTTGTCTCCCAAGATAAAACAGCAATGGAACACTTGAGCAAAGGAAACTCAAATGCTACCGTGAAGAATATTGAGTAACGAAATGATGCTTGGAAGTTGTAGGAAGAAAATTGTTTTGGTTGTGTATTTTCGTGAGTTGTATAAACTGTTATTTGTGGTGCTCAACAATGGTGTAAGGGGGTGTTTATATAGGTGAGGGAGGGCTGTTTAACTGCCCCCATAGCAGCCATTATTGGCCAAATAATGACCATTATGGAGGTAGTAAAGCCACCAAAATAAATGGTGAAAGACCAACGGATTTGGCCATTATAGGAGGAGTAATTCATCCAAAATAAATGGCTGAATTGAGAGCTTGAGCGTTTCTGTTTTGACCGTCGAAATTCTGATTTTCTGAAAACTTCAGGGACCAAACTATACATCTGAAAGAATTCTGGTCCAAACTGTACATCTGAAACTTTTGGGATCAAACTGTACTTCTGGCAAAGTTCTCTGGCCCAAAAAGATAATATCAGAAGGCCCACAGCCCACAGCCCGTGACCCGTGACCCGTGACCCGAGAACCCGGAACTCGAAACTCGAAATCGGAATCGGACCGGACGGGCGGCGCGCGTGTGGTCTTTCCTCGAACCGAAGCACATCTAGGTCCTCCCTCCTTTAAACACATGGGATACCCCTTGGGGTCCCAAACCCCAAACCAATTTCGAGTCTTATATACACAACAATTCTTTCTTCCTCTACCGATGAGGGAGAATTGAACACAACACCACACTTTTCATGCTTCAAACACCTCACTTCGTGGACCAATATCTCTTTCATTTCTCAATGAAATTTGACGATTCTTGGCCCTACGGTTATCTACGTACTTAGTAGATCATGCATGTGTGAAGAACCTAATTCTCCAATATATGTAACACTAGTGTTTAAGCCGTTAACGTTGGTCGGTCGCAACTCCCGCCAAAGGCAAATTTCCAACAATCCCCTCTTGAAAGAGATTTTGGCGCACTCACATGGTGCCTTTTCCATTTCCACCAATATTTCAGCGGACCGATGTTGCATAAGGAGAGGTAGCTTTCGCTTTGAACCTTCCTTAGTTGAATACCATCAGACTTACTTACTGCGCGGTGAACGTGATGTCTTGAACCGTCAGTGTTTAGTGTAAGCCAAGTCAATGGTACCAACACAACAAATTCCCTTACTCTCTTCTTCGTAATGTTTTGTCCGTTTTGGCCATGGACAACGTCTTGGATTCTTAATTGCTTTCATTTTGAGACGGCCCGTCCTCGCACTTAAATAGGTGGTCTCCTACAAGGTATCCTGTTATACCCCACTTCACAAGTGTTATGAACTATTAAAAGTTTCCCGAAAACCTAACCTCAACTGTTGAGGAGCATTACAGGTTTTGAAAACTTAACCTCTACCCACACTGCAGATAGCACTTAACGTCTATCGCAGGAACGACTTTGGATTTGGTGTTTCTTTTCAGAAATCACTATCCGAAGTGCTCATGCTTCCACTGAAGCGATTAACTGAACCTTTACAGCTTAGTTTTCCCATTGAACCAAATTACTGGGATCTCCAGTTAGTAAGGTTGGGTTACCACTGTATTGGTCCATATATTTTGGGTTTTAAGCCCATTCCCCTAGACAGGCAGAACACTTGATCTCCGGGTAGTCCCTTAGTTAGTAAATAAGAAAGTGACACCCGTGATGATCAACTGCCCTCTGATCTTATATCTCCGACAGATCCTGACAGATATGTCCAGACGCCGTCATCCGTGTCCTTCCTGAAGCCGACCGGCTAGCCACAATATATAACTGTTGAAGACACGGGTTTCTCCCAATATGGGACGTCCTCTAATGAGTCGTGAAGTTACTCAACTTCTTTCATGCTTTGTATAAAGCGATAAACTCCGATACCATCATGAATCGGTCGATGCAAGTTTGCTTAGAGGATTTTCCAAGACCCACCATACACATTTACTTGTGGCTTTGGTGTTCCCCAGATCTGATGTCCGGTTTGTATCACTGTGTTCTCCCAGAACCGCTGGACATCCAGAATACTATAATCCGAAGATAAGCGAATAATTCAGATATCATCATATCCGACTTAACACCTTTTATTGATCATGTATTAAGATCATCAGTGAAACGTAGTTCAACTGATATGTTTATAGGACGATACCGGTTCGGTTGTAGTGTGTACAATACATTGAACTACACATGTCCTGTGCATATCGCTCATTGTCTATGGGTGCACCATAATTCAAATCAGTTCTATGATTCATATCCATTGGTGGCTTCAACGAGATTGTCAACTATCGACCAGTCCGTTAGATGTCTTAGAAATCCAATTCCTAAGATGTCATCTGTGATACCCATATCTTTCATATCGAGACTTTGTTTCAATATGACTTTTACTTTCAGACTGTTGATTCTCCAACTGTTGGCTTTCTAACTTCAGGGTCAATGTTTCTGTGATCAGATTCATTGTTTCTGTTTTGTCTTAAACTTTCAGGACTAAAATGTAAACATTTCAGGGACCAAGATGAAAGTTCAGGAAGAAGCCCAACAGTACAGAAAACCAACTCTGATTCTCTTCTTCCAACTCTCCGGTTGGGAAGGCTGTTTCAACATTCATGCCACGCAAGACTGCAATGGCCCATAATGTTAAGCTACTCCCAAGGGAGCACATGTACAAGTAGTCGAGGCTTTGAACTCATCAGTAGATCCATCTACTTTGTACTCACTTTTGAGTATCCTTTTTCACAACCCAAAGGTTCTTTTCCCGGAGGAAGATCAACCATTACGCAAGTATGGTTCTATATAATGGAATATATTTCTCTCTTTAGCTTCTTTCCAAAGCAGCGCTTTTGGAGATAACAATTATTTGTTAATTGTCCATGGTTCGTTCTTAACCATACAAGCTAGAAGGACCGGAACAAGTCTTTGTCCCCTCTTTGCTCCGTCTTGGTTCAACATCTAGAATCCCTGAGTTCTGCAGATCTGAAATATTAAGTTCCGGATAGCCAGCAACTTTCGAGTCCTGTAGATACGGAACGTCTAATTCCGGACAGTCAGGCCCTCGCGGGTTCTTGTTAACCTTGAGCAATTACTCATTTTTCCTTTTCAAGGAAAGTTATCTTATAAGAACTCAACATTCTTTGACGCCAAGAGACGATAAGTACTACTGTTATTTACAGATCCAGTGGATATGCAATCTACAGTCTTAGGTCGAACTTGACCTGTTTCGGTAGTCCAACTTCTACCAAGCCACCCCACATCACAAATTTTGTATGTGAGATCCTTTCCATGTCTCACACGGAGAGTTATCCTTATGCAGAGTTCTATTGAGAATCGCATTAGCGGTAAGGATCGCCTTGCCCCACATACTTTAGGCGTAAGAGCTTTGCGCTTGGCTAACACCGTTGGACTGAGGTGAGAAATGAATAGTCGTTTAATGAATGATGCTTCACTTTCTCCCCCTCTATCACTACGAATTTCTCAATCCGTAGGCTTAGTTGATTTTCAAATTCTTCTTTGTAACGCTTATCCGCTTCAACAATTTCATCTTTGCTTTTTAACAAACAAAGGATTCCATACGTTGTACCATCATCAATGAAGGTCACAACGTACTTGTCTCCCCCCTCTATTTTGTATAAACTTCAAATCACCCAAGTAGGTGTGACTAAGTTCTAGAGGAGCGGTGCTTCTTTCGCTTTTCCCTTTGACGGAATTTGGAAAGGTGATTTTGCCTCTTCGTCACCTCACACTGATTTTGAGGGTTTATGTCGACAGAAGGCAACAATCCCAACATCGTTAGCTTTTGAATGACTTGCTATTTAACGTGTCTTAATCTATGATGGCATAGATGCACGGATTACAAATAGATCATTCATTCGGCTACAGACGTACTGTACCATTCTTAGTTATTACAGACCTGTTGGACTAATCTCAAACCAGCTTGACCAACAGCGTCCCTTAAACCAAGTTAGGAATCTGTAACACCTCTTTTTAGAGTGATCTCATTCCTTGAAGTCCTATTGAAGACAACCTCTCCAACCCCTTCTACTTTAGAGGTGGCGTTGCTTCACATGAACAACCTCTTGCCCGTGGTTAGGGCTTAACCAGATCATATGTGATTTGGATACTCTGGCCCACTCCAGTTGCTTTGGCAGACTGAGTGTCCAATTTCTTTTCTGCCTTTCTTTAGGCCTTCAGATCATTTCAGACCTGGAAACTCTGGCCCACCTTGCTAGGTGTCCATTACTTTTCCTATGAAATGAATTCTGGCCCCACTCGATCGCCGGAGGCTTTGTATGACTGAGTGTCCAATATCATCCAATCAAAGGAATTTTGGCCCACTCCAGTCGCCCGGAGGCTTTGTATGACCGAGTGTCCAATATCATCCAATCAAAGGAATTTTGGCCCACTCCAGTCGCCCGGAGGCTTTGTATGACTGAGTGTCCAATATCATCCTATGAAGGATCTTCTGTAAAATAATATGACAGGCTCAACGTCATTAACTTTTAGACTTCTTCCGTTATGATTGGTGCCCAGATAATTCTTGGCGCTTACTTAAGTGTGGTAACAGGTTTCGCACAGTCAGTGGATCTTTCTCCCTCGTATGTGCGAACATACTTTACACACTTTAATAATTACACTTAAAAGAACGGATCTTCTTAAGTCGTTTACAAAATCCAATATTTAAACGGAAAATAAGATGAGATTAAACTTCTGATTTGTTAAAGCGTAAGGAATATAAATTATTTTCATATTCCTCCTTACTTTAATCCATTTTTAATCAGACATCATTTAATCTTAATTCTTGACAAGTAAGAAAAATACTTATCATTTAATCTTTATTCTTGACAAGTAAGAAAAATACTTATCCCAATTTCGACTTCTGGCTCACTTCAGTCACTTCATCAGACTGAGTGTCCATTTCCTTCTCACCATTATTTGGATCTTTTATCTGGGACAGATATAGGCCTTTTGCTGCAAGATAGAATAACATCTTCAGTCTTCTCCTCTTGTCCTAGTTGACATCCTCAGGCTCTCGAAAGCGCTTGTTCCCACCAGTCTTGGTAGCGGTGACACTATGAACACGTTCATCATCATCACTCTCTTCTACCAGAAAACCATTGCCATATCCAGATTTGGTCACATAACCTTTGGCCGACATCTTACGAACACTAATAGTAATACTATACAAATATTGTCTTAAGTTGTTGGGTATTTTTGCTCTATGGTACTTTATAAAGCAGTACGGGAAGTATATAACTATTACAAGTATTCGAAAGGATAAACAAAGATTCAATAATTCATCTAGAAATCTGAAAATTACAATTGAACCACAAAACTGAAATTACAATTTTGTTGAAGACGAAAAAATGGAAACTGGTTTTGCTGATTCGAGTGTGGCACTCTGTCCTTAAGACAATATTGCCCCGTATGTATCATTTATACGTCCTGGACAATTTGTCTCCCAAGATAAAACAAAGAATGGAACACTTGAGCAAAGGAAACTCAAATGCTACCGTGAAGAATATTGAGTAACGAAATGATGCTTGGAAGTTGTAGGAAGAAAACTGTTTTGGTTGTGTATTTTCGTGAGTTGTATAAACTGTTATTTGTGGTGCTCAACAATGGTGTAAGGGGGTGTTTATATAGGTGTGGGAGGGTTGTTAATCGCTTCATAACAACCATTATTGGCCAAATAATGGTCATTATGGAGGTTGTAAAGCCACCAAAATAAATGGTGAAAGACCAACGGATTTGGCCATTATAGGAGGAGTAATTCAGCCAAAATAAATGGCTGAATTGAGAGCTTGGGCGTTTCTGTTTTGACCGTCGAAATTCTGATTTTCTAAAAACTTCAGGGACCAAACTGTTCATCTTGAAACTTCAGGGACCAAAGTTCTCTGGCCCAATCAGAAGGCCCACAGCCCACAACCCGTGACCCGTGACCCGTGAACCCGAGAACCCGGAACTCGGAACCGGACCGGACGGGCGGGCGGCGGCGGCGCGCGTGTGGTCTTTCCTCGAACCGAAGCGCATCTAGGTCCTCCCTCCTTTAAACACATGGGATACCCCTTAGGGTCCCAAACCCCAAACCAATTTCGAGTCTTATATACACAATAATTCTTTCTTCCTCTACCGATGAGGGAGAATTGAACACAACACCACACTTTCCATGCTTCAAATACCTCACTTCGTGGACCAATATCTCTTTCATTTATCAATGAAATTTGACGATTCTTGGCCCTACGGTTATCTACGTACTTAGTAGATCATGCATGTGTGAAGATTCGAATTCTCCAACATACGTAACACTAGTGTTTAAGCCGTTAAAGTTGGTCGGTTGCAACTCCCGCCAAAGGCAAATTTCCAACATACATAACTCTAATTTGCCATGAAGGCTAAAATAATGTGGAAAGACTTAAACATGCATAAAAAAACCATGATCTAGTACCATAAATTTCTAGTTGTAATAGAGAATTCTAAGTTGACACTTGTTAGGAAAAATTATGGGGTCGAAGCAACCTCACTACTAAAGTAAAAGTTGAGAAAATGCGAAAATAAACTTTAGACACAAGATTTACGTGAAAACCCCCAAACAAATTAGGGGGAAAATCACGGGGCAAGTGTAGGAGAATTTCACTAAGATAATGGGATTACAATACTTCTCTCTAATGTACAAGGAGTTAACACCAATTACCTATCTCTCTTGTAACTAGGAGAACACTCAATCTCTCTAAACCAATATCTAAGGAGAAACCTATGTTTTTCTCTCTTAAGAATACTAGGAGATTCTAGGGAGGTTTTGGAATGAATTAGAATGAAATGAATTGGAAGTGCAAACCTAAGGCCTATTTATAGGCTTCAAAAGAACACAAGTTAGGCTACCTAAACTAGGCTACCTAATTTTGGTAGAACACCAACTTTGATAGCACACATGTTTGGCTTCACACCCTCCTTTGTTGAATTCAAAGTTTAGAAGGGTTGTCTCATATTTTACACATTTTCCAAATTTCCCATATAAGGGACTTCACCCTTCACATTCTCCCACTTGAAGTCGCCTTTGGTTATCCCTCCATCATTCCTCACTTGTCGATGACATGCTTGCTTACGTCTCCGCTAGGCCAATGAAGGATCGACACCATTCAAACTTGTTAGCATTAATTGGCTTCGTCATAGCGTCTGCTACGTTCTCATCGGTGTGGATCTTTTGCATGTCCACACTTCCTTCCTCCACTACTTCTCGAACGAAGTGGTACTGGACCCGTATGTGTTTTTTCCTTGAATGAAAGGCAAGATTCCTTGCAACGTGCAAGGCACTCTGACTGTCACAAAACATAACCATCTTCTCTTGTTTGTGCCCGAGCCCCTCCAGTAACCTTTGAATCCAAACAACTTCCTTGCAAGCTTGTGTAGCCGCCATATATTCTGCTTCTGTTGTTGATAGAGCCATAATAGTCTGTAACTTCGACGCCCAACTTACAACTCCTCCTGCAAGAGTAAATACATAACCTGTAGTGGATTTACTTTTATCAAGATCGCCTGCGAAATCTGAATCTACGTAGCCTCTGACAGTAAATTATGATCCTCCATAACATAACGCAGCATTTGAGGTTCCTTTGATGTATCTTAGAATCCTCTTCACAGTACTCCAATGCTCTCCACTAGGATTCACCATAAATCGACTAACCGCTCCCACTAATTGTGCAATGTCTGGGCTTGTGCACATCATGGCAAACATTAAACTTCCCACTGCCGATGCATACGGTACTCGAGACATCTCCATCCTCTCTGCTTCATTGCTAGAACACATACTTGAGGATAATTTGAAATTAGTAGGAAATGGGGTAGAAATTAGCTTAATATCTTTCATGTTGAAGCATCACAAGATCTTGTTAAAGTAGTTCTTCTGGGAAAGCCAAACCTTCCTATTATCTCTGTCTCGGTGAATTTGCATCCCTAGAATCTTGTTTGCTGGTCCCAAGTCCTTCATGTCAAACTTCTTAGCCAACTGTGCCTTCAATTCCTTAATGTGATCTTTGTTGGGGCCTACTACCAACATGTCATCCACATACAACAGTAAGATAATAAAATTATTACCACCAAAACTCTTGTAGTACACACAATGGTCTAAACCAAGTCTGTTGTATCCAAGGCTCATAATGAAGGAATCAAAACTCTTGTACCAACACCTCAGTGCCTGTTTGAGACTGTACAGAGATTTGTTCAACATGCAAACCAATTTCTCCTTGCATGTTTCAGCAAAACCTTCTGGTTGGAGCATGTAGATCTCATATTCAAGCTCTCCATGAAGAAACACAATTTTCACATCCAACTGATCCAAATGTAAGTCAAACATAGCACATATCACCAGAACAACCCTGATTGTCGTGAGTCGAACCACTGAAGAAAATATCTCATTAAAATTAATGCCTTCTTTCTGAGCAAATCCTTTCACCACCAATCTTGCACGATACCGTTCCACTTGATCGTTGCTATCCCGCTTGATCTTGTAGATCCATTTGTTACCAATGACCTTTCTTTCATGTGGTAATGGTACAACTCCCAAGTCTTGTTTTTGTGTAGAGCTTCAATTTCCTCCAGCATTGCTGTCATCCACAACGATGCATCTGAGCTACTTGTAGCTTCATGAAAAGTTGGGGGCTCTCTATCATCTGTTAGAAGACAATATGCAACATTTCTCTTCGTAACATACTCTAAGTGCCAAGCTGGCGGCTTTCTTTCACGAGTTGACCAATGAACTTCTTCTTCCTCAGACTCGACTTGTTCTTGTACCTAGTGCTCAGGTATAGCTTCAGAAGAAATTGGAATTTCAAGTTCCATGTTATTCACCACCGGAATTGTTGTAGTCTCCAAGATTACTTTCGATGTGCTACCTCCTTCATCCTTTTGTTATAGTTGATCTTCCGAAAAGATCACATTCATGCTGACGATAATCTTGCGGGTAGTGGGATCTCACAAGCGATACCCCTTAACACTATCAACATAGCCCAAGAAGATACACCTTCTGGATTTTGGCTCCAACTTCTTTCTTTCTTGGATGTTGTACATCACATACATAGGACATCCAAATGAATGAATACCAGAGTAATCATAGGGCTTCCCCATCCACATCTCCATCGGTGTCTTCAAATTAATAGCCATTGAAGGAGACCGATTTACCACATAACTAGCGGCTTTGGCTGCTTCTGCCCATAAAGAGTTGGACCTACCCGTAGTCCTCAACATAGCTCTCATATTTCCTGTAAGAGTTCTGTTCATCCGCTTCGCCACTCTATTTTGCTGAGGTGTATATGTGACCGTGAACTGTCTTTTGATACTTTATTGCCTGCAAAGTGTAAGAAACTCCCCGTATGTGTACTCCATTCCATTATCTGTCCTCAAGCACTTGATCTTCTTTCCAGTTTCAAGTTCTACCTGCGCCTTGAAGTCTTTAAACACCGAAAACACATATGACTTCCTTTTGATTGGAAACACCCAACATCTCCTGGAGAAATCATCAATAAAAGACACAAAATACTTTACACCTCCTAGGGACAGTTCTGGTGACTCCCAAACATCAGAATGAATCAAGTCTAGTATGTGCTTAATCCTAGCATCAGATCTACTAAACTTTAATCTACTCTGCTTACTTGTAATACAATGCTCACAGAATGGTAAATTTATCGATTTGAGCCCTGGAAGCAGCTTTCGGTCGGAGAGAATCTTCAAACCTCATTCTCACATATGTCCAAGTTTGAGATGCCACATCATCGTCAACTTTTCTCCTTTGCTGGTTGACACAACACATGCGCTGGTTTCCTGCAGTGTTTCCCCTTTAAGCATGAATAAGTTTACCACGATCTTTTATGCTTTCCTAACCACATGTGCACCTCAAACAATCTTCAAGATCCCATTCTTGATATGCGTCTTACACCCGATATTATCTATTTGCCCCAATGATAATAGATTCTTCTTTAGGCCCTTCACGTGTCGTACCTCATGAATAGTGTGAACCGTATCGTCAAACATCTTTATCTTGATAGTACCAATACTGGCGATCTCCAAAGAATGATCATCCCCCATGTGCACAGAACTTCCTGAGATTGGTTCATATTTGTGGAACCATTATCTTCGAGATGTCATATGCCACGATGCTCCTGAGTCTAGTAACCAAACATCATTGAACTGATTTCTGCCTCCAACTATTGTTGTAGCCTCACCGTATAGAACTTCACGATCATCCGGGGTACTCGCCACATTCCCATGAGTATTTGATGACTCAGGGTCTCCACTCTTCTGTTTGTTCCTGCAATCCTTCTTGAAGTACCCTTTCTTGGGATAATTGTAGAAATTGAGTTGCTTCTTACTTCTTGACTTCGATCTACCATGGTTCCGAATCCTACTTGAGCCACGTTCCATCGATCTTCCTCTCATCACCGTCAACGCATCCGCTTGCTGTGAACCCATATGCATATCTTCTTTATTTTTTCGCCTGGTTTCTTCTTCCAAAACAGCGACTGCAATCTCATTGAAGACAAGATACTCCATAAGAGTGTTATTCGTCAAGTTGATAATGAGTTGATCATACGAGTCCGATAGACTTTGAAGAATATGTTTCACACGTTCAGTCGTCTCTATTTTGTAACCTGTAGATGTCAGTTGCGAAAATAGAGTATTCAAGGTATTGATATGGTCGGTTACCGATGTGGATTCCGTCATCCGAAGAGTGTACAATATTCTGTTTAAGAAGATCTTATTGTGTAGTGACTTGGCCTCGTACAACCTGTACAACGTATCCCAAATTTCCTCCGCCGTCTTCTTCTCCTCTACGCTGGACAAAACACCATCGACTAGTGCTAGGTGCAGGTCGACAATTGCATTGCCATCCATCTCGTTCCACCTAGCATCATCCGTTATCTCAGCGGGCCTATCTCCAATTGCTGCTAAACAATTGTCCCTCCTCAGTATTGCCTTCATCTTCATCTTCCATAATGAGAAATTACTCCCGTTGAACTTCTCAACATCGAACTTTGTTGTCGACATTGTAAATAACGTTCCGCTTCGTCACTTGAACATGCTCCCACTATTCACACGTGAATAGTACCCGCGAACAGTACCGATTACAACCTTGCTCTGATACTACTGTTAGGAAAAATTACTGGGTCGAAGCAACCTCACTACTAAAGTGAAAGTTGAGAAAATGCGGAAATAAACTTTAGACACACGATTTACGTGGAAAACCCCAAACAAATGAGGGGAAAAACCACGAGGTAAGTGTAGGAGGATTTCACTAAGATAACGGGATTACAATACTTCTCTCTAATGTATAAGGAGATAACAACAATTACATATCTCTCTTGTAACTAGGAGAACACTCAATCTCTCTAAACCAATATCTAAGGGAAAACCTATGTTTTTCTCTCTTAAAAATACTAGGAGATTCTAGGGAGGTTTTGGAATGAATTAGAATTGAATGAATTGGAAGTGCAAACCTAAGGCCTATTTATAGGCTTCAAAAGAACACAAGTTAGACTACCTAAAATAGGCTATCTAATTTTGGTAGCACACCAAGTTTGATAGCACACCTTGTTTGGCTTCACACCTTTCTTTGTTGAATTCAAAGTCCGGAAGGGTTAACTCATATTTTACACATTTTTCATATTTCCCACCTAAGAGACTTCACCCTTCACCCCACTTAATAACCATAGCTTGGTTTTGCAAAATATTTCAAAAATAATAATTTGCAAGAAGAAAATAAAAAGAACATCTTTTGTTGTTAACATTCGTCTAAACTATGGCACATGGATGATGATTTCACCTTCTAAATTATATAAAACAAGGGTCTTACTAGTTATTAAGTAAATATAAACTAGCTATAAAAAGTAAAGTGTGACGACAATTTAAATAATCAAAGGGGCCAAAAGAATAATGAAAGTATTATAGAAATGTGATCTATGATGTGGAGCAGTTAGGCGCCAATGGCATATCCCTTGCAAGATCCCTTCCAATTCCAATATTCCATTTCACTCTTTTCTCCTACGTACCTTTTTTGGTATTGCTTTACCAAAAGTGACAATACACTACATGCCCAAGTCACCTCACCCTTTCATTTGGTTTCTCATTAATGTCCGAAACTCGCTTTAAAGTTTGATTAATTCAAATTTATATTGAAAATCCCATTTTAATGATAAATCATTACTTACTAAAAGTCATTCAGTTATCGGAGCTCGAATATAAGGCCTCTGATTAAAAATGAAGGAATGCTTATCATTCCATCATGAGTTCATACACTACTAATGCACCATCAGAACAATTTAACTAATTATATATAGAAGGTATATTATTATTGAATTTTTATCAGATTTGATACGAAGAATTACGTGTTACTATAGCCTAACTAACATGTTCGTTTAAAAATTCATCACATTGCAGGGAAACTAGAGTTCTAATTCAGAACTCAATATCTTTTGTTAAAATTTTATATTTGTATTAAAAAATTTATTTGTTATGTATAAAAAAATTATCCAGAAAGCAATATGCTGTCTTTTTTAGAATCAAAACATTTAAATTTAAAATTCTGAATTCGCGTCTGATTTTCGTTTAAAACATAAACTATTTTTTTATTGGCAATCATGACAAAGGACAAAAGAACCAAGTGGCCACCCTTATAAACACTAGCCAAGCCTTCTCAAACAAACTATCACCCCTTTCATGTGAGGCTTCCTTTGCATGGTTTTCCTAGTGAGCAGCCACCCTTTTGCCACCAACTTTGAGGGAAAAAGGGTGGCGGCAGAAAGGTGGTTCTAGTCGTTAATTCACCGGAGATGGCACCTTCTTGGAATTATTACAATTCACATGGTGAGGAAATGACCATTGATCAATTCTCTTGGTGGTGGTTTAGTTTTTCTTAGGCTGGAAAGGGCAACTTCTATCCTTGGCATTTTTAATTCCTTTTAGACTCACTAATTAGTGGGCTCGATCGACGAAATTGTTGTGTGTTTTTGAGATGTTTTAGTTGTGTCAAAAAGAAGAGCAATCTCAGGGGCAAGGCAGATTATGTTTATTCTATCTGTACTTAATTATAGTTGTATATTGTTGTGTGTTAGTGAGCCATTTTTGGTTTATGATTATGTTTATGTACTAGGCTTCTGGCCCAAATAAGAGTATTGTGTTTGTATTATTGTTTGCGACTTCTTCGTAATGACTGATTTTTAATCATAGCATTATGATAATTAATCTAGTACTATTATCAGGGACGGAGCCATCCTAGGCTAAGCTGTATCACTAGACAGGAGCGAACCTACTCTCAATATTAAGGGGTCACCGGACCCCGTGAACTTTGGCGAAGATCTTAATATATAAAACGATTATATCATTTGTTAATGTTGGATTTGATGTTGCGACAATTGATCCAACATATCTCCTGAAGTATTGATTAGAATATATAAGAATATTGGGACAAATGTTGCACAACATTCGGACCAACATTTCAGAACTGATTTTGCCTTACTTCACGTAATGATAACTATATAGTAAATATGACTTGGCAAGGTAAAAAGGAGTTGGTAAACACGTGTGAAGAACGAGTCAAAACTGCTGCTTTTCATGAGGAACAAGTCAAAGTTGTTAGAGGTTTTTGCTCCTTGATCGTCTCCAACCAATCCTACCAGCTTCCCACCTTTCCTTCAACTTCCACAACCAATCGATGAGCTTTTTAAGGAAGATTCTCTACTATAAATAGAGAGGCTACTACAGTGAATCGATATCCATAATCAGAAAGTAAAAATACCAAGAGAGCTCTTGGGATTTCATCTAAGAAATCTGGATTACCAGTGTTTCCTGAGTGTGTTGACAACATTTTGTCCAACATTATAATTGTTGTTTAGATTCTAGATTAGTTTTGTATGGAGCGATTGTAATGAGATGTTGTCTATGTCTAATTAGTTAGACTTTTCAGGCAGAAGTTATCTGCGACTTCAACTTTTAATTCCTTTCCGTTTTATCTTGTAAATCTGTAAAGAAATGAATTTGTATATTTGTGTATTATATATATACAATACATTTGGTCATTGACCATCATAAGTTATATATTATATAACTTATGAAAATTTAAAACCATTGTGTTATTTAATTTTCTTCTGCATTTACTCTTCAAGTTTTTCAATTTTGCTAAAATGTTGTTACTGGTATCGGACGACATAATTGCCGACATTCAGAAATATAATTGACATTCGAATTTATTCATTTTTTTTAATTATTCCATAGCCCCCTTCATCATTAACTTGACACCCTAAACACTAATAGCCTTTAGGGGGCACTGGTTAAGCAGCCAACTCAAATTTCTTTAATGTCTCCGTTTCCTTAAATTCTTAGTTCGCCTCTGTCACTAGACTCCGCTTACTAATAATTTTGCGTGCGCCATTGGCTATCACATATCAGTGTTTGCTGATTACGTAGAATTTTTTTTGTAAAACTTGTATATTATATGTCGTATTATAATTTAAATCTTATTGGAATATTATCTGAATATAGGGTGTATATTACTTGGTGTGGCATCCGTCATTTCTATAATTTGTAATGCCATTCATAATAAGCTGTATATAGAATTTTAAAGGGCAGCCCGGTGCACTAAGCTCCCGCTATGTGCGGAGTCTGGAGAAGGACCAGAACCACTACACAACCTTACCTTGCATTTCTACAAGAAACTGTTTTCACGACTTGAACCCATGACCTCCTGATCACATGACAACAACTTTACCAGTTACTCCAAGGCTCCCCTTCCTTGGATCTTGTTTTGTAAAAATATGGTTATAAATGTCTTTTTTATTCCTCTATGGCGTTCATGCAAGTTAGTACACGGAATTTTTTTGTTACGTATCTAACTGATATACTTTTTTATCTCATGAAAAAGTGAACTTAATTCTTATACTTTTTGGATCCATAAATTTTGCCATATTTTTGTAATATGAAAAGGTATTTTAAATAACTAGTATCAATTGTGTGAGACACATATTTTTCGATCACTCCTCTCTTCTATTTGTCTTGAAGAGAGGGCCATATGTTCGCAATTTCTGCGACAAAAAGCTGCCTCTTGTTTTCTAAATGGATCCGTTGTTACTTTATTATTAGCATGTTACCTTGCTAAGTATATCAGTTTTTTTAATCTTTGCCATAATAGGTAGTAGTATATTTTATCTCTTTCATTTTATATATCACATCTTTATTAATTTATCAAAATAGAATAGTACTACATTTTTATAGTTAAAAACTTGTTTAACTTTTAAAAAATTCATTTAGTCCCTAATAACGTACTCTTATAGTCGTATAAATATTATGATTTGTTTAAAATTACAAGTTCTGATAACATTTAAAAGTCCGTGTTTAGTCACACACTATCATATGAAAAATGAAATGAATGAAGTCCCCCGGGCATAGCTGGATAGCAAAGGAGGTGAACTTAAAATTCAGCTGGAGGCCTGCAACGTGGGTTCGAATCCTGGTAGGAGCACTTTGCTCTCTTCTGGGATAAGACCTTGTAGGTGATATCAGTTGCTAGCTGGTTATAAAAAAATGAAATGAATTAAATATTTCACTATGCTAAAATGAAATATTAATTCTTTTTTTTTCTCCAAATCGTAGGCTAGGAAGTACCATTTATGCGCCCATGCTACAAGTTTCTTGTAAAAAGGATAATGTCATTTATAACTTCTAAGATGTCAATCAATTGCTGAGGAACATACTTTAATTTCGAGCATAATTCTAAAGTATTGTGTTGTCATACAAGGTGTTCATTATCTAGACAATTCTTCTGTTCCTTGAAAAGGGAAACTTTATAGAAGTGAAATGATAGAATGTTGCGCCATATGGGCCAAGTTTGGTTTTAATTAAGTGAACCAATTTAATACTTAAACAAGTTATTAAATTTACTAATTGATTACTTAGATTAGAGCAAGTATATGTGCGTGGTTATTGGTTCAGAAACTGATTATCTGATCTAGTAACCAAATTACAATTGACAAGATGAATTGATTTGGATTGCATGCTACAATCGGCCCAAAGGTTTGTTTAAATAATTTTGGAGAGAGCAAAATTAAACTTAAACACTCAAACTCAGTAGGCAACAAGGGGAGGAAAAGATGATTCTTCTTTGCAAATTAGCTTGAACAAAATGACTAGGATACATAATTATAGACCTTAATTTTTTCCTAAGTACATGAACAAAACCAAATTAACAAAAACAGTACATCCTCTGAACCAATACATTTAATATTCTAGATCATGAACTAAATAGATACTAAAATGCATGAGCAAAATTTAATGTCTTACCCCCCCCCCCCCCCAATTTGAGTTATCACACCAAGAGATATTGATAGCTTCTAAAAAATATTAGTCATCAACAATTTGGTGAAAATGTTAACAATTTGTTCTTGTAGTTTCACTTACTCAAGCTCCAATTCTTGGATAAGCAATCTCTAATAAAATTGTATTTTGTATCAATGTAATTTCTCATTTCATGAAATATTGGGTTCTTGGCAAATGCAATAGCATATATGTTACTAACAAAATCTCTGTTGCATCTTATTTGATGAAATTATTTCAACAGACTTTGAATGCTGAATTTCCAAGAAAGAAAACAAACTCAATAGTACCTTTTCAATTATCAACATCAAGAAACGTGTGTTCAAGGTAAACATTAATGTCTCTATATTTCTTGCCAAATTCTTATCATCTAGCCGATTTCAATTTTTTATCACTACGTAGAATGCATGAAGGAAATAATTTCACATATATTTTGAATAGTTTAAATCTATTTTTAAGTGAAAAATAACTTGACCCATATACTTTTTAAAATTTCATTTTTTAGTGATCACAATTTTTCACCGCTATGTACAACAACATATCCAGTGGAATCCCACAACGTGGGTCTGGGGAGGGTAGAGTGTACGCAGACCCTACATCTATCTTGGTAGGTAGAGCGGTTGTTTTGGAGAGACCATCGGCTCAAGACAGAGCATAAGCACAAGCAAAGCAACAACAAAAGCAAAGCAAGAGAAACGGTCAGACCTTGTCAGAAAAAATTTAAAGCAGTATGAAAATGCTGGTATCAAAAGCAAATAAGCCATGATAGCGCATTCTGAAAAAAGTAAGTTGTAACTAGCGCAGGTAAATAAGTTAGACAAAGTACACTAAAGGACACATAACAGCAGAAATCAAACTACAAGGGACTATAAAGCAATATTGCGCCTATTAGTATGGTAGGCTAAGCGAGCCTACAATACTAACACTACAACTATCAGTTTGTAAGCATAAGTAGGACTACGCTCGACTACCTACTACCCTAATCTGTGTCCTCCACAACACCCTATCTAAGGTCATGTCCTCAGTAAGCTGCACCTGCACCATATCCCGTCTAATTACCTCTCCTCAATACTTCTTAGGCCTACCTCTACCCCTCCTAAACCTGTCCATAGCCAACCTCTCACACCTCCGCACTGGGCATTTGTGTCTCTCCTCTGCACATGCCCAAACCATCTCAACCTCGTTTCCCACATCTTATCCTCCACCGAGGCCACTCCTACTCTGTCCTGGATATCATCATTTCTAATTATATCCCTCCTTGTATGGTCGCACATCCATCTTAGCATCCTCATCTCCACAACTTTCATCTTTTGGATGTGCGAAGTCTTGATTGACCAATAATCTGCCCCATACAACATAGTCGGTCTAACCACCACCCTATAGAACTTGCCTTTAAGTTTTTATGGCATAAGACTCCAGATGCGAGCCTCCATTCCATCCACCATGCCCCAATACGATGTGTGACCTCATCATCAATCTCTTCATCCCCTTGGATAATAGACTTGAGGTACTTAATGCTTCATTTCTTTGGAATGACCTGGGTACCAAGCCTCGCTTTCACGCCTGTCTCAAGGTCGCTCCCGTTACTAAATTTTTACTCTAAGTATTCTGTCTTGGTCATACTCAGCCTGAACCATTTAAATTCCAGAGTCTATCTCCAAACCTCCAGCTTAGCATTCACTCCAATGCGAGTCTCATCAATCAAGACTATGTCGTCTGTGAATAACATACACCATGGCACCTCTCCTTGAATTTGTCATGTCAGTCTATCCATCACTAAGGCAAATAAGAATGAGCTAAGAGCTTATCTCTGTTGCAGCCCCATCATCACTGGAAAGTGCTCCGAGTCTCCTCATACTGTTCGTACCCTAGTTTTGACTCCATCATACATATCCTTGATCGCCCTGGTGTACGTCACAGGTACACCTCTAACCTCCAAACATCTCCATAGAACCTCCCTAGGAACTTTGTCGTATGCCTTCTCGAGGTCGATGAAAATCATATGTAAGTTTCTCTTCCTCTCCCTATACTGCTCCACCAACCTCCTAATAAGATGAATAACTTCTATGGTCAAACTCCCCGGCATGAATCTAAATTGGTTCTCGAAAATAGACACGTCTCTTCTCACCCTTATCTCCACGACCTTTTCCCAAACTTTCATAGTGTGGCTTAGCAGCTTGATACCTCTATAGTTGTTTCAACTCTGGATATCACATGTGTTCTTGTACAAAGGAATCATTATACTCCACCTCTATTCTTCAGGCATTCTTGTCGTCTTAAAAATGACGTTAAACAACTTAGTCAGCCACTTCAGACCTATCCTGCCTGTTGTAACACCCCGTACTTTCGGGCGATAGTTGGAGAAGCTAGGTGTATGAAAGTAAACCCGAGGCCTGAGGAAATTTAGTTATATTGAGGTATTCATATCAACAGCTTAGTGTATAAAAAGATGTGATCCCGAAACAATTTAGGACTTATCAAGCGGGACAACAATGATCAGCTAATTGATGATCGACTAATTGATAAGTTATAGTGGAGGACAGCAATGATCGGTAAATTAACAACAACGACCGACTGAGTGATGAATTTTGAGTGTGGGACAAGATTAGTGGGAATGACTACGTGTAGTGTGAATAAGTGACAAAAAATCCACTAAAGTGCATGCGGAATTAGAAGTGGTATTACGTGTTAATAAATTAGGATAGGATGACATTAAGTTGTCTATGTGTAGGGATGAATATAGCACATAAGGTGCATGTATAACACCTGTAAAAGGTTGGAGATTTGGATCAATTTGTGCGTGACTTGGAGCTTAAAAAAAATAGTCCCAACCGACAGTTTATAACTTTATAAAGTGGTAAAATAATTGATAGGCACTTTACGTTCTTAGTTCCTTAAGTTAATAGGGCCTTACTCTTTCTTCAGAGGAGCAAAGTAAATGTGTACACACAACAATCTTTTTCGAGAAACATAGGCCAGTAGCAATTGCATATTCTATAATCAACCTAAGAAAATATGTATAAATGTAATTTAGTTCTAAAAGGGGTAACGTGAGTTTGGAAGCAGCAATATAAGTTCAAATTTTGCGGAGGAAGTAACTCGTGGGATATAAGATTGAAGTGTTATATGGCGTATACGTTGTGTCGACGAGTGATCCGACAAAAGGTATGTTAAGGAAAATTAATTCTATCTTTTGGCATGTTCCATGTAACGAAACGTAAACGTGATATTGTTCCATAAATTATTCTGCTCTTAGTAGTCGATGATGTTCCTGTTATTGATTCCTATGTTAAAAAATATATCTAAATATGTTCCTAAATCCTTATTGAGGTATATGGAAAAGATGTTAATATTTCCAATGATTAGTCGAAGGTACAAGGATATTATGTTATTCGATAAGTTCAGAATGTTTTATTGTCATTCTTGCATTTGCATTATATTCAGGTATTACCCTGGATCCACATGTGTTATATACACTACTATATGGTACGCATTATATATATGTAGGGGATGACGTTATATACGCAACACCACCTGCAGCTGGTACAGACTATCACAAAATGGAAGATGTCCAATGAGGCCAATATGATATGATGCCCACATAGGCCGATATGAAATGATGCCCACATAGGATTTTATGGAAAGAAAGATGCCTTGTGAGGCCAATATTTATATGTATACTGCATTTGCATTGCGCATGACATTTAGGCATATGTATTAGGGCCCTCAGAGGCATTCACTACTGGTCAATTGTTTCCGTCGGCTGTTGCTGTCAGTTGTTTTTGTCGGCTATTTGTGTCGACTATTTCTGTTTTAGGTTATTTTGAATCTCTGTTTTACTATTTTTTAGGCCTGACATACTCAGTACATCAGTCGTACTGACGTCCCTTTTGTCGGGGGACGCTGCGTTTCATTCCCACAGGTTTACGTAGGCGAAGCGACGACCCGCATTAGTAGATTGTAGACTCAGTGGATATTGGAACACTCCCCTTGTTTCGGAGTGTCGGTCTCTCTCGATACGGTATATTTTTGCATGTACATATGGGTATGGCGAGGCCCTGTCCCGGCCTTATGATGTCATGTACTCTCTTAAAGTCTTGTAGACATATGTCATGTGTATAGTAGTCATGTATGGCCTTGTCGGCCTTGGTATGTATGTATATAAGTTGGGCTTTCTGGTTAAGATTTCACATAACTTTTTCCAGTGTATAGTTTCTATGTGTCAGCTGGGTATAAGGTGACGACCCTTGTGGCCGAGAGTAATTATGATTTGTTGTTGACTGTATGATAGGTGGTGCTCGGCAGGTAAGGTCTGAGTGCCCGTCATGGCCCTCCGATTTGGGTCATGACACCTACGCTCTTCCAAAATTCAAATGGGATCTCATAAAGCCCGGTCGCTCGTCCCATGCGCATTCTGCGAACAACACCCTTTACCTCCTCAACCTTAATACTTCTACAATACCCAAAATCACAGTACCTACCAGATTACTCCAGATTCCCAGCACAATATGTCTATGTCCTTTTTCGTTCATGAGTTTATGGAAATAAGACTGCCACCTCCGCCTAATATGCGCGTCCTCCACCAATACTTTGTCGTCCGCGTCCTTGATGCACCTCACGCAATCCAAGTAATGGGCTCTCCTCTCCCTCACCTTGGATAGTCTGTACAACTCCCTATCCCCGCCTTTCACTGGTACTGTTCACGGGCACCGGAAGTACTGTTCACTTAAAGCTGATGAAAATGGACCTGAAGACAATCGCCAACACCGAAACTGGAAAGCCGACAATGATGGAGTGAGGATATTGGAACAAATATATTCACCAATTTCTAGTGATAGATCGAATAAACCTAGGGTTTGGAGTGAAAGATTTGCGTTCTAACCCCAAATGTCCAAAAATCAAGAAAGATTGAATCTTTTTATTAAAAAAACTTAACCCCAATTGATCAAAAACAAGAAGGATTCAATCTTTTTTCAAAATAACTTAATCCCAGATAACCAAAAACATCTTTCTTCAAAATAACTTAACCCCAGGTAACCAACAAAGAAAGATTTAAAAACCAAAACACAAAAAAGGGATTCAATTTTTTTAAGGTTATGCCCGAGTCTTGAAATATATATGGTTTATTATGGTGATTAGTGGAGGTGAAGATGGTTGGCAAGGGAGATGGTGGAGGTTTGGTGGAGGTGTTTAGCGTTGGAGGTTTGGTGGCGGTGGTTGAGACTTTACCGCTATGTAGAATGTCAAAATAAATTCATATAATTTGAATAGTCAGATCTATTTCTAAATGAAAAATAATTTGTTTGATCATATATTATTTGAAATAATCAACTCTAACACTACTAGAAATAAAGGTTTTTCCCACCGACATTTAGTGGAAATTTATACTATAAAACATGATTTTTCCACTTCATTTCCATCGAACCAGATCACTGGGAAAATGCATGGTGACAAACATTTCTCATTGAAAGGCTGGGAAACATCATAATTTTTCCGTATGAAAATACTTTTATTTAGGTTATTCCCACCAACATTCAGTGGAAAATAGCCACTGAATATTTTGAGTGAAAAAATAGAGATTTTCTAGTAGTGTAAGGATTCTTCAAAACACTTTATTATTTTATTATTAACATCTTCATCAAATTATTTCTCTCTATAAATATTGCATATTTATTGTAAATTTCATGTGCGCGCATTCGGATGACTTCAATGAAATTCCTAAAGAAAAATATCTTATCGTGATAATTATTTGATTTTTTTTGTGATTTATCTTGAGTGGAGGATATTTTAGAAACATCATCTCTATCTTAGGTGTAAGGACTCTTAAAATTATATTTACTCTGTGGGATGTGGTAATTGGTGTTTTTCTCTTTCAAAAGATCATATATTTATTGATGTTCCATCTTTATATTGCTGATTATCCCCTATATAAAAAATAAATGTGCATGGATGGAGATAGTCACAAGAACTACAAAGTTGACACCATAATTCCGCATAACACACCACAAAAGAGAGGAAAAAATAAAGAAGAAGAGACTTCCTCATGGACTGTTTTAAGTTTTATGCACTTAAATTTACCTACAAAAACAATAGGTAACTCTTCAAATCAAGCATACGCCAAATTATATAACTTAAATTCAAAACTAATTAAGCACTTAATGATTGGTTTAAGATGTCTTGGATGAGGTTCAATATGTTGAGTCGCGAAGCTCCATTTTCTTCCATGGTCCTTCTTGCTATTAATCCAAGTTCTTTAGCTTTAATTCTTCTCTTTTCCCCTTCTTCTCCTCCATCCATTAGTTCCTCTATAGCATTTGCAACTTGTTCTTTGCAAACAAGTACTCCAACTTTCTCTTCTTCCCCCCATCTAACCGGAAATTCAACTCCAACTTGAACTCCAATATTTAAAACTTCAACAATGAGCTTTTCATTGAAGAATTGTTCTGCAAACATTGGCCATGTGATCATAGGCACACCACAACTCACCCCTTCAATAGTCGAGTTCCAGCCACAATGTGTCAAGAATCCTTTTATGGATGGATGAGACAATATAAGAACTTGAGGGGCCCAACCTTTAATCACAATTCCCCTCCCTTGGATTCTCTCCTCGTACTTGATGTCCATTAACCATTTCTCCAACTCGAGAAAATTATTATCTGCGGTCTTTATTACCCAAATAAACGGCCGTTTTGATGCTTCTAAACCTAGCCCAAGTTCTATCAACTGTGACGTGATTAGCCTGCATTGGCTACCGAGACAACAGTAAATAACGGATTTATCTTTCATCGTATCGAGCCATTTTAAGCATTGTTTCTCATCAATTGAAGGTTTGTTCCCTCTTTGATACATATCCATAACATTCTTATTGCAAAGTGAAACTGGTCCAATGCACCATACCTTCTTATTAATAGCTTTTTCATATTCCTCTGCACATCCATGCTCCAATTCAGCAAAGCTATTAACCACCACTCCATAAGCACTTGATTCAGCTTCTTGCATCTGACCCCGAATATCATCCAAGTCTGGTAATTGTACGAAGGCCCCCGGAAGTTGATATTTCGCTATTTCAACCCTTAGAGGAAGTCCTGGCACAACAAAACGTTCCGTATCGGATTTGACCCTCAGATAAGGCCTATGAAGCTTCAAATTATGCGAACTTAACAAAGAAAAACAACCCATCCCGTGGAAGACAAGCCTTGGGACGTGGAATTTTCGCGCTATTTCTGAAGTCCAGGAGAGACATTTATCTGAAATTATGCAACTTGGAGGGGTAATATGCTTTTGCAAAAACTTCTCAAGTGGTTCTTGCAACGTATTAAGTGCTGTATAAAAGTTTCTTATAAGGTCACGTGAAGGGACGCTATCAAGATTTTCACAACCAATTGGCAAACCAACTTCTTCACTAGGAAATGGAATTTGAATGAGTTCAATATCTAGACCCATTTCTCTTGCCCGATTGATAACTGTTGTGAATCTTGACGCGTTATGTGGTGTAGTTACTAAACTAACCTTCACACCATGCTCAGCAAATAGCCTAGCCATGTCTATCATGGGAATCATGTGGCCTTGTGCTAGTAATGGGATTAACACAAAATGAAGTTTTTGAGGAATTTTGGTTGCCATTGTAGAAGAAAAAAGGCTAGCTTGTAAAGTTTGGGAGAAAAAAATAGGGGTTTAGGTGGAAAAGAAGACTTACATTTGCCTTAAAAAATAATTATCAAGTCTTGGAAGGTTTGCTTGACTGGTTCTAGATTGTAGAAGAGGTCTGGCTAAATATAAGACGATGATAATGGGACGGAGCTAGCTGGGGGAAAGGGATTAGCAAATAGACAAAGGCAGAATCAGAATGTCAACTTATGGGTTTTCAATTTTAAAATAACAAGTTGAAGTGCTAATTAATAATTCAATTATAAATTTAATGGGTATATATTTAATAAATTTCTTAAACAAATATATTATTTGAGCGAGTATTGATGAGTTTGGCGGAACTTGTATATGGGCTTCTACCTCCACCCCTACATAGGGCAAAACTATTTTTTTTGTTTATAATTAAGTTGTTGAATTCCAAAAAAGCTCTACTCCCTACGTTTCATAATAAGTGGTGTTTTAAGGTTATGCACACTTCTTAAGAAATTACTCACTCCTAAAAAATTCTGAGTGTTTTTAGTAACTTACCCCTAATTAATATCTAGAAAAGAAAAGCTACTTAATGATTCTTAATTATCTAAATAAGAATAATTTTTAAAGAATAAGATCATTTTCTTCTTGAAATCCTAAAACACCACTTATTTTGAAATAAAATAAAAAAACTAAAACACCACTTATTATGGAACGGAGGGAGTAATAAAGTACTCATACCGTTCTAATTTATGTGAATGTGTTTGACTGAACACAAATTTTAAGAATAAAAGGAAGACTTTTAAAACTTGTGATTTAAGAATAATATGGATATTCTAAAGTTAAATTGTTACTAACTATAAAAATATATCACTCTTTTTTACGTTGATAAAAAAGAATAGAATATCATATAAATTAAGCGGAGGAAGTAGTAAAGAAGATTTAAAAATTACTATATGTCACATATTTAAATTTTAAGTATAATATTAAATATCTTATATAAATTTCTGACTCCACTTGGTCCGTATTGAGGAGTTGGGTCAATTGCGGCTAGACTTGAACAGAAAGTTGACTCAACGGGCGTACACAACTGGTCGAAATTAATTGGGCGACTAACCCTGACTCTGTTCACACGCAATATTCAATTTCTTTCTTTTTAATATTTTCTAAGCTAAATTGTTTCATATGAAACTTAAGAAAAAGTGAAACCAATAATCAATAAAGATTCAAGTTATATCCACGAAATACTAATCGTTTCTTAAGTTTGAGAATGATTTAACATGATCTTTCCATTTTCTTCTTAAGTAGAAGTATTTCTAATCATACAAGTGTTATATCGAGTTTAACACCATATATTTCAGAACTTTTATAATCACAAAATATTACGACATATTTAAAATTATAAATTTCAAAAACTCTCGTTATTTTCTTAAATTTGAATATTATGCCACATAAATTCTAATAGAAAAGCTATTTATGTAGTGAAATTACTCAAAACCCATTATAGGCAACTGTCTTTAATGAGTGTGAATTGGTATTATTTATAAGAAGTAAAAGGGCAAGGGCAGCTCCGTGCACTAAGCTCCCGCTATGTGTGGAGTCCGAAAAAAATCCGGACCACGAAGATCTCAATTAATTTTAAATATTGGTTATAATAAATACAGTTATTAGTAACATTAAATAAATGATAAATAACATACCACTATTCGTTAATTTACAAAAACAGTTCAAAAGATCTTAACACTATCCATGCATAAGACTTAAACTACATGCAAAAGATCTTTAACACTATCAAAACACACCTCGAAATTAATGAGTCAGCTGTCATGTGGACGAAATTTTATGAGCAAATTAAGTTGTCACGTGCCTTTTGACGATTATATTTAAACACTTGGCATAGTTGATTTCGAGGTGTGTTTAAATCGTTGGTAATAGTTTAGTTTAGAAAATGCAAACACCTGATAGTTCATATAGGAAACTCACAAAAAATAATACCTTCATATGTGTTTTGAAATTATCTCGTAAATATATATAGTATTTTAATATTAAACTTTTGGATGATGTGATTAATAAAAGTACTCATTATCAAATCATATATTTTCTTGAAAATTGAAAAACATGTAATCATAAAATGAGGCTTTCCTGATGATGTAGTTTATCCATACAAGTCATGGTTGCTAGTGATATCGATCTTTCTTCATTCCTTCCTTTCTTTTTAACTTGTCTTATTTTGTTTTGTTACATGAATAATACACAAAGAAGTTAGATGGCGTTGATGGTTATGTATACACTATTTTTCGTCTCAATCTAATCTTCTTGGTAATGAATAATAATTGAACGATCGAATTAAAAGCTAAGGAACCTAGCCACAATTTATCTGAAAATACATATAAACCCTTTAGGTGTCATTTGGTTTAAGCTGGGATTAGGTGGGTTATTCCAATTTAAGTTACTTTTAGGATATTTAATAATTATATTTAATATGTTTCAATCAGTGTATTTAAAATAAATAAATAAAATGATTATAGAAGACAAATATTTGCGACGGAATTGTGATGAATTTTGGTCATTGATAAAGGAAAAAAAGATGGCGATAGATTGCGACACATGATTTTTGTCGCAAAAATGGGTCAAATATGTCGCGACGGACTAGCGACAAACGTTTTCACCTCTAATTTACTAATACGACAAAATAAATTATGAAATTAGCAATAGATTTTATAACAATAGCGACAAAATATTTCTATTAATCATCATCTACTAGTTAAATACATCACTAGTTTACTTACAATATATGCATCAAAGAATCAATACCCAATTCCAAATTCTCAATCCTCAATTACAACTCTCTTATTCTCAACAGGACATTTCTATCATTTTCTCCACTTAAGAAACATATTTATGATGTAATGCTACTAATACACATTAATGGAGGGAAGGATGGTTTCCTTAATGATGGAATCCTCTTGATTTCTTCAATACCCTACTGCCCAAGCTTGAGTTTGAAGGGGAATAACTTTTGGAGAATGAAATGAATTCTAGGTCTTAAACTCACTTAAATCTGCACACTGATTCTGCTCTGTCGGACTCGATTCTGCTGGGGCGGACCCACTCCGGTGAAAGATCTATCCGGTGGGGCAGAAGTTACTTAAACACCCGACTCTTGCTGGGGAAGGACAAGCTCCAGCAACAGTCCAAAGTGATCCAATCCCCCGTCAACCACCCGAAACACTCCAAGGACCTCCCGGACACAAACCAAACATGTTTTCCTATTAGAAAACACAATCCATACCTGGTCGCGCACTCGAATTTTCTGAAAAAGGTCTATAACGCTCGGGTTTGACTAAAGTCAACTTTTAAGTTCTAATTCCACAATTTGATGAACTAATCTCCAAAACACACTGGGCTGCCTCGGGACCCGAACCAAAGGCTCGACTAAGTCATAAACGTCATTTCGGAGCTAATGGAACCAATGAAACTACGAATGGTGAAACTACGAATGGAGCACGTTTACCCAAACGTTAACTATGAGTCAAACTCTTCTAATCTCTTAACTTGGATTTTCTCAAACTTAACAAAGTGGGTCCGAAACTTACCTGATCACCTTGAGAACCGTGCCATCCATCCCCGCAAGTCATAAACAAAATAATAAGTGCTCGAAAAGAGTAATTTAGGGGTTTCAAGACAAAGCAAGCAAAATGACTTTTCAAGTCATTACATCAGGTACCACTTAAATAAACGTTCGTCCTCGAACTATAAAGAAAAGGAAATACATGGGCTCTCAAATAGCTCGGGGTAGTTAGTCCGCATGTCGGACTCGGTCTCTCATGTACCCTCCTCCACTGGACGATTCCTCCATTACACTTTCACAGAAGCTATCCCTTTGGACCTCAACTTTTGAACCTACCTGTCTAGAATAGCTACAGGCTCCTCTAGATAAGCTAGATCCTGATCCAACATCACTGAGTCCCATCTAATCACATGAGAATCATCATGAACATACTTCCTCAGCATCGACACATGAAACACAAGATGCACACTAGATAAACCTGGAGGTAAAGCCAACTCGTAGGCCACCTCGCCAACTTTGTCCAAAATTTTAAAAGGGCCAATAAACCTCGGCCTGAGCTTTCCTTTCTTCCCAAACCTCATCACACCCTTCATGGGTAAAACCTTCAGAAATATCCACTCGCCAACCATAAACTCCAAAGGATGAACTCTCTGGTCCGCATAACTCTTATGTCTGCTCTGGGCTGTAAGAAACTAGTCCTGAATCAACTTAACTTTATCCATCGAATCTCTCAGAAGATCAGTACCCCAAGGTCGAACCTCAAAAGTATCAAACCACTCGATGGAAGAACCAGACCTCCTACCATATAATGCCTTGAACTGTGCTATATCAGTACTTGAATGGTAACTATTATTGTAAACTCCGCCAAGGGTAGAAACTGGTCCCAGTGACCACCAAAGTCAATCACACATGCTCACAACATGTCCTCGATAACTTGTATAGTCCGCTTAGACTAGCCATCGATCTGATGGTGAAAAGATGTACTAAGATCCACTCTAGTACCTAACTCCTTCTGCATGGACCGCTAAAAGTGAGAAGTGAACCGTGTACCCCAGTCAGAAATGATAGAAATAGGCACCTATTGAAATCGGAATATCTCTCGTATGTAAATCTTAGCCAACTTCTCAGAATTATAGATAGTTTGAACTGGAATAAAATGAGAAGATTTGGTCAACATGTCCACAATGACTCATATATTATCAAACTTGCCCAAGGTACGAGGCAATCCTACCATGAAATCCAAGGCAATCCGCTCCCACTTCCACTCGGGAATGGGCATCATCTGAAGCACACCACCAGGCCTCTGGTGCTCATATTTCACTTGCTCACAATTCAAACACCGAGACACGAACTCTACTATGTCCCTCTTCATGATGTACCACCAGTAATGTTGCCTCAAGTCACAATACATCTTCGTAGCTCCTGGATAGATGGAGCACTTCAAACTATGGGCCTCCTCCATGATCAGTCGGGTCAAGTCATCCACTCTAGGAACACAAATTCGACCCTTGATCCTTAAGATACCATCACTATTAATCACTACCTCCTTTTCCTCTCCTCGCAACATCTTATCACAGATTTTGCACAACTTAGCATCATCAAATTGTTGGGATCAAATCTACTCTAACAAGGAAGACTGCACCTCCACACAAGCTAATAACATACTAGGCTCAGAGATATTAAGCTTACCAAACTGATTTACCAAAGATGAACATCCATAGCCATATGACGCTCCTCTGCATGTAACATAGCCAGGCTACCCATGCTCACCACCATGCGACTCAAGGTATCCACTACAACATTTGCTTTTCCCGGTGATACAAAATAGTTATATCATAATCCTTCAAAATCTCCAAACACCGACGATGTCTCAAATTAAGATCCTTCTGATTGAACAAGTACTGAAGACTGCAATGGTCGGTGTAAACCTGAAAATGCACACTATAGAGATAATGGCCCCAAATTTTCAAGGCAAACACGATTGCCGCCAACTCTAGCTCATGGGTGGTATAATTCTTCTCATGAACCTTTAATTATCTCGAACCATAGGCTATGACTTTCCCTTTCTGCATCAACACACACCCAAGACCTACTCCAGAAGCGTCACAATATATAGTAAAGCTCTCCCCCTTGACTGGCAATGACAAAATATGAGTGGTAGTCAATAAGGCCTTGAGCTTTTGAAATCTTGCCTTACAAACATCAGAGCACTCGAAAGCCACTTATTTCTAAGTCAATCTAGTCAACAGAGCTGCAATGGATGAAAATCCTTTCACAAATTGCTGATAATATCATGTGAGTCCAACAAAACTCCGAACCTCGATAACCGAAGTAGGCCGAATCCAATCCCAAATTGCCTCAATCTTTTTGGGATCCACCATAGTACCATCTTTAGTCACCACGTGACCTAAGAAAGACATCGAACTAAGCCAAAACTCGCACTTCAAAATTTTTGCATAGAGTTGCTTCTCCTTTAGAATACGAAGCATGATCCTCAAATGCTGCCCGTGCTCCTCCTCGCTCCGTGAGTATATCAAAATATCATCAATGAACGCAATCACGAATGAATCTAAGTAGGGATTGAACACCATATTCATCAACTCCATAAAGGCTGCAGGTGCATTGGTCAACCCAAACGACATCACCAAAAACTCATAATGCACATATCTAGTCTGAAAGGCTATCTAAGGAACATCCTTAGCCTGATCTTCAGCTGATGATAGCCGGACCTCAAATCAATCTTTGAAAAGAACGAAACAACATGTGAGTGATCAATGCGCGGTATCTGATACTTGTTCTTGATAGTCACCTTATTAAGTTATTTGTATACAATACACTTGCGCAAGGATCCATATTTCTTCTTAACGAACAACACTAGAGCACCCCAAGGTGATACACTAATCGAATAAATCCCTTACTCATCAAATCTTACAATTGTTCCTTCAATTCTCTCAACTCGACCGACGCTATCTGATACGGAGCCATAGAGATGGGCTGAGTGTCAGGCTCTAGATCAATGCAGAAGTCAATATCACGGTCCGGCGTAACTCTGGGAAGGTCCGTGGGGAACACCTCTAGATACTCCCAAACTACTGAAATTGAATCTAAGGAAGGAGTCTTAGTGTTACGAACATAAGCCAAATAAGAAATACACCCCTTCTCTACCATCTTCTGAGCCTTCAGAAATGGTCACGATCACCCCTACGTCCACCATCTCGGCCGGATTGAGCACTGCATCGACCTATTTGAGGGTCACCTTTACCGCCCTAAGCACCGATCGGACACAAACCAAACATGCATTTCTATCAGAAAACACATTCCAGACCTGCTCGCGCACTCAGAGTTTTCGGAAAAGGTCTCTAACACTCGGGTTTGACTAAAGTTAACTCTTAAGTTCTAATTTTATAATTTAATGAACTAATCCCCAAAACACACCGAACTACCTCGGGACCCGAACCAAAGGCTCGACTAAGTCATAAACGTCATTCCGGAGCTAATGGAATGACTATGTGTTTTCAGACTATGTGTTTCTAATTATGATCTTGATAAGTATAATCGTTGTAGTTAAGATGTTAATATTGGTAGAAAGTTATAGACTTTTATTTAAAAAATGATTTTTGAATTAATAATAACTGCTTCCATACTACATGCTTATTATTTGATAAATTTAGATAGAACTTTGTTAGTATACCATCTAGATTCCTACCATGTTCAGGGTTATTAGATGATGAAAAGACCCCCCACGAAATGGTATCAGAGCTTGTAAAGGAATAGAGTTATTAAAATGAAGAGACACACGTCTTTTGAGAAGATTAACATGTTAAATAAAACAAAATGGTTATGCAAACAGATAAGGCATCTGTTGATAGAAAATAGAAACCAAAATGAATTGATAATGAAACTTCAGGATGAATTGCTAATAAGAGGAAACGAAACATTATCGTTAGAAGAATTAAATAAATTGGTAGATGACAACACAACAACTTATAGAGAATGGCTACATTTAAATAGTGAAATATATATGTGCAATCATAGAATAAAAGGTTTAAAAGAAGAATTATGGATGCTTACAGAACAATATGGATGAAAACAAATTAATAGAACTTCAAATAATAGCTGAAAAACCGTTTACATACCATAGAGATATAAACCAACATATAGTAAGTTGTAGAATGAGTATAGATCTTATAAAAGATAGAGATCAACGTTTACAATAAAATTTCCAACAAATATGTGAACAAGAAAACACTATTAAAACCTTAAGAAACATGATAGCACTAAAAGATGAAAGATTAAGACAAAATGAGGAAGAAAATATGAAACTAAGAGAAGAAAAATTAAGAGAAATAATTAGAAGAGATAATGAATTAAAAGACCTAAATGATGTCATAGAAGAATAATATAAATACATTAACATATTAAGGCATGGATAAAGGAAAAGAAATGGTAGAAGATTCTAAAGAAACATATTACCAAATGAATACGTATGAAGGAGGAATAACACAAACATTAAGCTTTAAACCAGAAATATATCAAAAAATACAAGATGAAAAAGAAGAACTATCTATTAAGAAAAAATTTAAAACTAAATGGTTTGAAAGAAATAAGATATATAGCACAAAAGCATGAAAATATAATAGAAACAACTAGTGTAAATGGAAGAACAAAAATAAATTTGATAACAAATGAAGTAATAAAAAGAGAATTAGCAAAACTATCTACTAAAGAAGCTAAAAAATATAGAAACATATACTTTGGAGGAGTAGAATTTACTATAAAAGCATACTTTCAGAAAAATATAGATACACCTATACAAATATACATACTGGATGATAGAATATTAGGAAATTTAGAAGATGCTTTAATATCAGTAATAAAAGGAAATTTAATATATCAAAATCTAAAATTTACAGTATAACCAGATTTTAGTATATCATTAAAAGATGAACATAAAGACATAGATTCAACACTATATTATAAATTAGATGGAATAAATATGCCACCAAGTAGTAAAGTTATAAGTATAGAAACAAAAATGATATATGCCCTAACAGGAAATCATCATGTAAAGAAACAACATGAAATGAACATTTTAGTACCAAAAATGTACCAAGAAATATTAGAACAAATAGAACATAAAGAAAATTCCAAGATAACCATACCAGAAGAGATATATATGGATTTTAGTACTAGAACCCTAGCACCATAAAAAAGATTAATACCAAAAATAGAAGGATCTAATCTAAGTATTACCAAAGAACCAATGATATCAAGACAAGCTAGCTTAAGACTCATACAACCTAGAATATTAGATTTAATAAATACACCCAGTAATAGATTAAGGATTAAAGTAATAATATTTAATGGTATAATAACAACCGATTGTATAACTAAAATAAATACAGGAGCTATTAAGAGTTTTATACATATAAGTAAAATTAATGAAAATGATTGTAATTTAATAGAACCACAAACTTATAATTATCCTGAAAATGAAAGAGAAATAATAATTACCAAAAGTATTAATTTAAAATTCAAAATCCAATATCTAGAATATAAAATAAATATCGGAGTAATAGAAAATGATAGTTTTATTGAATTGTTATTAGGAAGTGACTTTTTAACCATGATAGATTACAAAATTAATAACGAAGGAATTGAAATAAATGACCAAGAAAAAAGTAGATTTATAAATAAAATATGAACATACAGAGAAAAATAGTAAAGAAGAAACAAAAATTAAAAGCAATAAAAATAGCTTTATCAGAAGAAATGTCTTCTCAACTTAAATACCTAGAATACAGTGCAAAGGAGATGAAATTAGAAAATGCTATAAAACAACTGGAACAACAATGTAATAAATTTGATAAAATATGGATAGATATGAGAAACAGATGGAAGTAGCGAATAAATAATCTTGAGTAACCCTAACGAAAAAATCGATGAAATATGAAAAGAGTAATAGTAAAAGAACAAATAAAAAACACCCTAGTAATAATGGATGAAATAAAAGAAAATCAAACACAAATGCAAAAAATGATAAAAGAAGAATTCACAAGATTATGGAATGTATCTGAGGTACCAACATTTAAAATAATATTAGAAAAACTTAACATATTAGTAGAAGATATAAATAAAGGTAAGGATGTAATAGAAGGAAATGAACCTAGTACAAGTCAAATAGAAAAAGTGGTTAACACTACAACTAAACAACCAGAATTAGCACCAATAAATTATTGGAGAGGAAGTAAGGAACATATAATGGTAGATATAAGTGAAATAAAACCTAAATTATCAAAACTAGTAGAAAAAACATTAGATAGTCTAGCAATATTAAATAAAAAGGGACAATTTTAATGGAAAATCAAGAACATAACGTAATTACATTTCTTAAAAATCATGGAAAAGATATAATAAAGAAAGAAATATACAAATATGAACCTATAAAGAAAAAAGACCTTAAAACTACACCAAAAAATAATAACAATTCAAAAGGTGAAAACATCTACTTAAATGACACAGAAAAAACTACTGAATACTTATACCTGAAATTAGATAAACAGAAACAACAAATATGAGAATTAAAGACAGAAAATATAAAATTAAGATCACATAATAATGAAGAATGGTTAAGTAAATATAAAAAATATAAACAATAGTTTAAGGATACAAAGAAAATACTAAAGGAAACTAAGGTAGAACTAAAACAAACAAGAGAAGAATTGAATGAAGTAAAACAAGAACTTGAAGAATTAAAAGAAGAATTATATATCCTTAGGGAACAGATGACAAGGTTAAAGGGAAAAAAGAAGGTAAGAAAAATTATTAAAACAAGTGATGAAAGTACACCTAGTAGTGAAAGAAACTGAAAGTGATACAAACAAAGATAGTAATATTGAATTAATTAATCAAGTAGTAGAATTCATAGAAGAAGTAGAGGAAGAAGAAAACTCAGAGATAGTAAAGAAAACAACCAAATAATAGAGGCTTTGCAAAAAATAAAAAGTGTAAATGCAGTCATAGATGAAGAACCTGAAAGTGACGTAGAAGATGAATTTAATAGACCTATAGAAACAAAAGCAGAAACAGATGATATAATAAATTAAGATACTAATGATTATCCTGAAGAAGAACTAATAGACCCTAATTTAGAAATAATTACAAGAAAGCGTACTAGATTACCAGAACACATACCAGTAGGGCAACAAGCTGAATTTAAAGAATTTGTAGGATCAATGTCACAATGTGTTAACTTTAATGGATATTTCCTAGATTTAGACAATGTTTATGATGAACAAGAAATAGGAAGAAGAATAAATGATAGAAATCTTGGAATGTATATAGCATTAATGAACTCTACACATACTGACAACCCAGATTACATTTATGACTTAATATCTAAAATATTAATTGGAAAAGTAGCATATTGGATGGAATCTATAGCATACCAATTAAGAGAAGTATTTAGTCAGGCAAGAGATTGGAAATCTATGCTAATGATATTTGGTATTGTACTAAAAAGAGAATTTTTAGGAGAAAAATGGTTAGTAGCACGAGAAAACGTATTTGTAGAAAGAAAAACTGAAATTATAATGCATCTAAATAACATGAAATGTTGTAAGATTAATAAATTACCAGAATACACAATAAGTTTTAGTAAATTCTTTTATGAAACAAAATTTTTACCACAAGAAGGTTTAATATATCAATAACTTTATTATGATCACTTACCAACACCGTATAATACTGAAGTATCAAAAGAATATACCCAACTAGAACCAAAAGAAAACACATTAGGAGAAAGAATAAGAGTACTAAGAGCATACTTAATGAGAAAATGTGAAAAATATAGAATGCAACAAAAAATTTAAAAAGATAAGAAACTAGGATTAAGAGAAATATGTGGATTTACGGAAAGAAGACTAGTATTTGGATGTGATGAAAAAAAGGAAAGAAAGAAAATATAAGAAAGGTCATAAAAATAAGAGATATCAATGAAAGAGATATAAAAAATATAATAATTACAACAAACAACAGCACAAACCTTATCACAAATCTTATAGGAAAAAAATATTTAAAAAATATAGAAATACCCCTGAAACCAGGAAAAAATTTAAATATAAGAGAAAATTTAGGAAAAGAAAGTATATAAAACCATTAGAAGAGGAAAAACTTAAAGAATGTAAATATTTGAATTGTAATGAAAAAGGACATTATGCTAATAAATGTCCTAAGCTAAAGAAAAAAGGTGTAAAAAAATATATAAATACAACACAATTTATAATGAGTCTACAACAGATAAAGGAAGATAATGATAAATGGTATGAATATGAAGACTTTTATGTCAGTCAGACCAATGAAGAAAGTGAAACAGAACTAGAAAATATTAGCTTTATTAACCAATACTCAAATAGTGAAAGTAGTTCTGAATAAATGAAATTACAAGAAGAAAAAAGAAAATTATTAGAAGAAATAGATTACTGGATACAATATGAGAGATATGTTCGCCATAAACTTATTACAACTACTAGTGAAATAGGAAATAAATACTATCATGATAGATACAAAAAGCTTACTAAGAACCTTAATAAAATAAGACAGAGATTAAGTGAAATAAGATGGCAAAAAATTGAACAAGAAGTAAGAGAAATAGAACAAGATGAAAATATTCAACGAAGATTAAGCGAAATAGATATGGAACAAAATAGTAATACCTAATTAAATGGTAGCAATTTATATAGAAGCTCATATAGAATATAAGCCTAATAAAGTGATAAAATAAAAAAAAATTATAAATAGTGGAGCAGACTTATGCCTAGCAAAGAAAGAAGTATTACAACCACACAAATGAAAAAGGTCTAAAACACATAGGACAAGAGTATCATGATTTAATGAATAGGTAAAAGAGTTAGATATAATAATAGAAAATATGAGAATTATATTAGGTAAAATAATATTTCGACTCCCAATAATATATCAATTAGATGACATGAAGCAACAAGTATTATTAGGAAATAATTTCTTAGACTACTTTAAAACACAAGTTATAAGTAATAGTACTTTTAGCCTACAAACGCCATGTAATAAATGGATAATATTAAAAAGGATACTACCAATACACACATTAAGACTATGTAACATAAGATCTAATAGGAATAACAACCCACAACTATTAAAGGAAAAATACATCAATATATTGAGAATGAATTTTGGAGAAAATTTAATACAACTATGGGAAAAAGAAAAGATATATGCTGAAATCAAGTTAATAAATCCTAATGATATAGTTAGGACTAAACCTATTAGATATAGCCCAACAGATCAAAAAGAGTTTGAAACCGAGATAAAAAAATTGGTAGAATTAAAAATGATACAAGAGAGTAAAAGTCCACATAGTAGCCCAGCGTTTTTAGTTAGAAAACAAAGTGAACAAAAAAGAGGAAAGGCTAGAATGGTAATTGATTATAGAGAACTAAATAAAAAGATAATATTCTATGGATATTTTTTACCATATAAAAGAAACCTTATTAATAGATTATGAAATAAAAAATGGTTTAGTAAATTTGATTGTAAAAGTAGATTTTGGCAAATAAAACTAACAAATGAATCAAAATCTTTAACCGTCTTAAGTGCCCCTCAAGGACACTACGAATGGAATGTACTACCCTTTGGGTTAAAAAATGCACCACAAATATTTCAAAGAAGAATTGACCAAGTGTTCAGAAAATTAATAGGATTTTGTATAGTATATGTTGATGACATATTAGTATATAGTGATAATCTGGAAGACCATATAAAACATCTAGAATAATTTATAAAGACTGTAAAACAATATGAAATATTATTATCTGAAAAGAAATTTAAAATCTTTAAGAATAATATAGAATATTTGGGATACATAATAGATAATGAAGGATTACAATTGCAAGAACACATTGTAACAAAAATAAAGAATTTTAAAGATAGATTAGAGAGTAAAAAAGAAGTACAACAATTTCTAGGAGTAGTAAACTATGCTTCAGATCATATAAAAGATTTATCACTCTTAAGAAAACCATTATAAGAATTAACTAAGAAAAATATAACATTTGAATGGAAGGAAGAACATACTAAAGCCATAAACGAAATCAAGGAAAAAATAAAAGTTTTGCCAAAACATAGAATACCAACTGAACTAGATCAACTAGAACTTTTACTGATGCTAGTGATGTGAGATGGGGAGCAGTCCTCATAGCTTATGATAAAAATGATATAGATAAAGAAAAATCACTAATTTGTGGATATGGAGGTAGAACATGGAAGACAAACGAGAAAATTTATCATATTAATAAAAAAGAACTATTAGCAGTAAAATTGGGAATAAAGAGATATCATTATCACTTATTACCAGTGAAATTTGTGGTTAGAACTGATAATACCCAAGTGAGAGCTTTCATTACATATAAAATAGACCATTTACCAGAACTAAACAAAAGAAGAAAGTGACTATCATTCTTTTATTGTTACGATTTTACTGTAAAAAATATATCTGGAACTAAGAATATTCTAGATGATTTTCTTAGCAGGTACAACAATGTCAACCAACAGTGACAAGTTTGAAGAATATACTACCAATGTTACAAAAAATTATCATGAAATCATTACAACCAAATCACAAGAAAATCTACATCTGATAGACCAGCTGACAGAAGCTTTTCGAGACTTCAAAACCCTACAAGCCTTAAAATCCTCTCTATCTACTACAGAAAAATCAAAAACTTTTACATCCAAGCTTGCAACCATGACATCCACTATACCATCCTCCATAACAGCCTCATTTTCTCAAATGGCAACATCAGTATCAGTGTGTGAAAAACTGAAATTTGCACCTGCATATATTACAGCTTACGAACAAATAAATAAATTTTATGACTACAAATCTAACCCACATATTTTACAAAGTGCAAAACTTAGCAAATATCCAAGATTTTTGTGTGGTGAAAAATCTAACCCTGATATAGTTTCAAAATTATTTACTTATGATTTTATAGATAAAATAATAGTAGATGAGACTTTTTACAATATAGCTAAACTACCTATAGTAGATTCTATTAAAGCAATGATGGAATCTTTTAAAAAAAGTATCTATGGTATACAACTATTTGATGCCTCAACAGATTTAACTGGAAAATCTATTGTAATATGTCAATTGTTTAAAATTGGAAAAAATAGCAACATCAGTGGAGATGATGAAGACATAAAAATGAAGATACCATGTAAACTAGAACAATTTCAAAAATGGATAAGTGTCAAAAGAGTCATTGGACTGATGATCCTGAAATAAAAAATAGAAGACATGTTAAAAGCTAGAAAAGCCTGCATTATTGGAGCAACCAAAGGTGGAGGAGTTGAAGAAATCATTACACTGTACTACAACAATGATATACTATCCCAGGATACTATACAACTTACAAACATGCATGACAGGATCATGAACATGCAACACAGGATCATGAACATGCAACACAGTATTCCAATGCAACAATGGAGCAATACAAACTTCTAACAGGACAGAGGAAAAGGCATGTTATCAACACAAGAAATGATACCAATAGTACTCATACTACTGTGAAAAAAGAAGGATCCTCTAATCCTTTCGCATGAAACGGCCCAATGTAGTCTAACTACAGCAAGCCCATATATTACCATCATAAAACATCATACTACTCAAATGTGATATCGTTCTTATTCTATAGGAGTATAAAAAAAATAGAAATGAAGACAACAAAAAATTAAAGACAACTTGCAAAGACATTTGTGGAAAAAATCCACTGGCTTCAACAATTGAAAAAGTCGTTGGAATAGCTGACAACGTTGAAAAAATTGCAACAAAGACAAACAACTTTGAAGAAAAATCTGCAATCAGAGGAGACAAATTACTATTTGCTTTTAGACCTTTGCAGCAAATTATTATTTGCTTTTAGACTTTTGTAGCAAACTACTATTTGCTTTTAGACTTTTGCAGCATAGAAATAATGAAAGCAGCCGAAGTTATCTATATAAAGAGTCTCAATGTAACCTCTGAATCAACTTTTGAAATATAACAACTTCAATCTTTTGAATATTCTCTCTCATGTCTAGCTAAATTCCCTCTTAGTCTATAACCCATATCAATAACAATATCATAATACCAGAGAAAGTTTACTTTGAAAGCTTATACTTAGAACCATACTAGTCCATAAAACTACATCTCTTAAAGAATTTAAGAAATAGTCTGTTGAGTAACTCCCAGCACCTAGGCCAATTATCCCGTTGATGTTCAGAGTGAAGAAAAAGGGAGGCAGAGCCAGGGTGGATTGAGTACCTCCGGTGATCTAAAAGTTCTGCTAAGAGGTATATTTTCAGACTATGTATTTCTAATTATGATCTTGATAAGTATAATCTCTATAATTATGATGTTAATATTGGTAGAAGGTTATAGACTTTTATTTAAAAAATGACTTTTGAATTAATAATAATTGCTTCCATACTACATGCTTATTATTTGATAAATTTAGATAGAACTTTGTTAGTATACCATCTAGATTCCTATCTCTTCAGGGTTATTAGATGATGAAAAGACCCCCCCCCCCCATGAAATGGTTTGAAATTGCGAACAAAGCACGTTTATCCAAAGGTCAATTGTGGGTCAAACTCTTCTAATCTCTTAAGTTGAATTTTCTAAAACTTAACAAAGTGGGTCCGAAACCTACCCGATCACTTTGAGAACCGTGCCACCCATCCCCGCAAGTCATAAGCAAGCTAATAACGGCTTGTAAAAGGGCAATTTAGGAGTTTCTAGGCAAAGCAAGCAAAATGACTTTTTGAGTCGTTACAGTGAGTTATGGAGATGACATTTTAAATTAAAATAAAATAATAAAAAATGATATAGAAAATTTAAAAAGGAGAAAAAAGATAAATAGAAATGATGGCCATAGAGAGGTGCCACATAGAATTGTCTATTCCGAACTTTATATATATATATATATATATATATATATATATATATATAAATGTTTAAAATCGGCGGTGTTTGTAGCTTGGAACAAGTTAAAAACCAAATGTACTCCATATAGGACAATATAGTTTAGCTGATTCTAAACTTGAAATTCTTTAAACTTTCACTATAAAAAATTCTCTAATTTTTATGGAAAAATGTACCGTAGCTATTTCCCACTGAATGTCAATAGAAAAAAATATAAATAGTAGTATTTTCAAATGAAAAAATTAGAAAGTTTACCAGCGTTTCAATGAGAATTTGTTTCTCACCATACATTTTTTCCGTGAGCTGGTTCGGGGGAATGAGGTGGGAAAATCATATTTTATACCACAAATTTCTCACTGAATGGCGATGAGAAAACCTTTGTTTCTAGTAATGTTCTCAGAAAAAATGTTTTTAAACTTTTCTTACAAAAAACGTGTTTTCCAATTTATCAAAGATTCGCAAAATAAATTTAAAAAGTTATTATCATCCTATTCTTTAATTTAAGCTTCATAAACTTAATAGAATATTTCTCAATGTTCTTTCATTAATTGTATATCTCCTATTTTAGGTAGAATTATAATCCTTTTGTAATTAGGTTAATTAGTTACCTAGTTTGTATCAAAGTAAATATTCTTGTAACTTTATATATATTGTAAATCATTCATCAATAAAATGAAGGAACAAATTCCTTTATGGTATCAGTAGTCTAAAACTACAAACCCTACCCTAGTCGCCGATACACCCTCTCAGCCGCCATTTTTTTCCACGTCGGCACCTAACCCACGTCGAAACCCTAGCCGCCGACCTCTCTTGGCCGCCCCCCTCTTTTCCCCATGACGAAACCCTAGTTTTTCCAGCCATTCTCCTGCCCTTCCTCCTCTTCTCGACAATCCCATGACAAACCCTCATCCCGCACCCCGAGACACACTCTCGGACCATGGAAACATGTGCTATGCATGGAATTCATAAACCTAAACGGCTATTTAACCTTTCCATTTCAGTTGTCCCTTCCCCTGTCAGAAGAAGTACGCCGAAGAGATCCTTGACCGTGAAGGCATGACATCTTGCAAACCATCCCACACGCCTATAGACACCAATTCCAAGCTCAGCGCTGATTCCGGCCCTTCATATTCATACATGACTCACTATCGTAGCCTGGATGGGGCCCTGTAGTACCTCACATTGACAAGACCAGACATATCTTATGTCGTACAACAAATCTGCTTGCACATGCATAGTCCGACGGAAGCACACATGCATGCCCTCAAATGTATTATACGATACGTCCAAGGTACACTTCACTTCATATTACATCTATACAAGTCTTCGCTCACTGGTCTCCTGACACCCGACGCTCCACGTCTGGTTATTGTATTTTCCTCGGAGATAACCTATTGTCTTGGTCTTCCAAAAGGCAACCTACACTATCCCGATCCAGTGCAGAAGCAAAATACAGAGGTGTTGCCAATGTCGTCTCTGAGTCTTGTTGGATCCGTAACCTTCTACTTGAGCTTCACTGCCCGATTCAAAAGGCAACACTGGTCTACTGCGATAATATTAGTGCGATATATCTTTCCTGCAATCCCGTCCAACATCAACACACTAAACACATTTAGATGGACATTCATTTTGTTCGCGAAAAAGTGGTTTGTGGTCAAGTTCGTGTCCTTCATGTTCCTTCCAGATATCAGATTGCCGATATCTTCACCAAAGGGCTTCCCCGCATATTATTTAGTGATTTTTGAGCCAGTCTCAGTGTTCGAGACCTCACGCTTCGACTGCGGGGGTGTAACGGAATATTTTTCCCAGTATTCTTTCGTTAATTGTATTAATTGTATATCTTCTATTTTAGGTAGAATTATAATTCTTTTGTAATTAGGTTAATTAGTTACTTAGTTTGTATCAAAGTAAATATTATTGTAACATTATATATATTGTAAATCATTCATCAATAAAATAAATGAACATATTTTTTTAAAACTGACGATATAAAAATATTTATAAAATAACGCCTATAATTGAAGTCCAAATTATCGAAGAAACTAACCTATTAGGCCACTACACTTGTAAACCAATAAAACTCACTCCCTATACTCTTGTTCAACGTGTTTTAAAACCAAATATTTCCTACGACTTCAGAGCAAAAAAATCTTGTTAATTTTTGTCTCATCAATAATAAATTCTTACTTTTTCTCGTGTATCTCATTGATTCTATACTATTATTAGCTAAACAGAAGTCGTTGCATATGCAAGAATTAATTTTGGATTTATCTTGTTAGTTTTTCCATGCTTTTATTTCAAAGAAAAAATAGAACTATTCAATTTATGTGCATGGAATTATCTTGAATTTTAATATGAACACAGAGTATTTGGCATTCTTTTTACGGCAATCACAAGCACTTTTCCTCCCAATAAAACTCCTTTTTTTTCTCTTTCAAATAGCATAAGCTGTGACATAATTATTGGTTGAATAATTCTACAAGGTTATCAACGTTGTGGCTGTGGACTTTGTCGTATCATATATTATCAACAAGTAACTCTAACACCCCTGAAAGTGGCCATTAAGAAGGATACAATAGCTCGACATTGAGTTTCTAGACTAATTAATTAAGTGGACCTGGTAAAAGGTTTCGAGAAAATGGCAAATCATGTTACTCCCCCTAATCCCATTCTATGCGAGACAATTAACTGCCTAATTTTCTGTATGAATTCGGATATAAAAATTTTAATTTTTTTTTTGTAATGGAATACATATTTAGAAATTATATAAAAAGTACTATAAATTATAATTTAAAATATTTAAAAGTATATGATAGTCAAAGATATTTTTAACTTGGTGTAAGATTGTCTGCTTCGGCTTTGGCCAAACCCGCACGATTTTTCCCATAAGTTTTAATACCGTTAAGAATATCCAACATCTTATAAATGAAGTGAAAGAGAATAATCCCTTAGTAATTTCATTAATTTAAATAGTTTATATATATGATATACAATAGTCATCCTAGGCTATAATTACAGAAATCAATATACACTTACCTAATACAAAATATTACTACCATAATTACAGATGTACAAGATTACTAATGATATCACATGAATATACGGTGTATATTCTATCACATCCCCGCAGTCATAGCGGGCGGTTGTCGTACGCTGAGACTGTCCCTAAAATCTTCAAACAAAACCAAGGGAAGACCCTTAGTAAAGATGTCAGCAATTTGATAACGTGAAGGGACATGCAAGACACGGACTTGTCCACGAGCTACCTTTTCGCTAACAAAGTGAATATCCATCTCGAGATGTTTAGTGCGCTGATGTTGTACTAAATTCTCCGAGAGATATATCGCACTAACATTATCGTAGTAGACCAAGGTAGCTTTCCGAATAGGAAAATGAAGCTCTAATATGATGTTATGCAACCAACAGGACTCAGACACCACATTGGCGACCTCTCGATATTCGGCTTCCGCGCTAGAGCGCGACAGTGTAGCCTGGCGTTTAGCCGACCAAGACACCAAGTTATCACCAAGAAACATACAATAACCAGATGTCGAACTCCTGGTGTCTGGACATCCACCCCAATTAGCATTTGTATACGACATGAGAGTAGATACTGATGACAGATATAAATGTAAACCATAATCAAGAGTGCTTGAATGTAGTGCACAATGCGTTTAAGAGCGTGCATGTGTTCTTCCCTCGGATCATGCTTTATTAAACACACTTGATACACTGCATAAGTAATAGCTGGCCTCGTAAATGTGAGATATTGAAGAGCCCCCGCAACACTACAATAGTGGGAGAGATCCTTGTCTGGTGTGCTAGAAGTAGCACTCAGCTTCAGTTTAGTGTCAACCGGAGTAGGAGATGACTTACAAGCTGACATGTCAACCCATTCAATAATCTCTGTTGCATACTTCCTCTGAGATAGAAATAGACCACATGCATGACGAGTGATCGCTATACCAAAAAAATAGCTCAATGGCCCCAATTCTTTCATAGCAAATTCTGAGATGAGAAGAGATATGATAGACTTGCGTAGTTTGTCAGAGGAAGCAGTCAATATATTAACATCCACATATAATAGAATGTATGTCATAGAAGTACCGTGACGATAGATGAGTAGAGAATGATCAGACCTGTTGTAAGAAAACCCAAGAGTAGACACATAATCTGCAAATCTTTTGTTCCAGGTTCTAGGAGCTTGTTTTAGCCCATATAAGGGCTTCTTCAGCAAGCACACATGATTAGGATGAGTGGGGTCCTTGAAACCCAAAGGTTGATGCATGTATACATTTTCCTTGAGTTCGACGTGTAAGAACGTATTTTTCACGACTAGCTGATGAATGTGCCATGATTTTGAGAGAGCTAGATTGAGAACAATGTGAATAGTTGACGGTTTGACCACCATACTAAACGTCTCTCCACAATCCATGCCAACCTATTGAGTTTTTCCATCACCTACAAGACGGGCATCATGTCTCTCAAAAGAACCATAAGATTTTTCCTTATGAGAAAAAATCCACATAGAACAAATCATATTAACACCAGGTGGACGGGGTATCAACCCCCACGTCTTATTTTCAATAAGAGCATTATATTCATCATCCATGGCCATTTTCCAATTTGGTTCACGAAGGGCAGACACGGGATTACGTGGTAGGGGAATTTAGTGACATTAGAATGGAGATTAAACTGTAGTTTTGGTTTTAAAATGCCCCGTTGGCTACGAGTAACATGCCCTTGTACCGGAATAGAAGTGGGCTAGATAAGAGTGGACGTCGTGGGCTGGCTCAATGCAGAAGGTGCGGTGTTGGACTGGATTTGGGTTGGGAGAATAGTGGTTGGGTGATGACCGGAGGTATTTGGGTCAGCAGGCATTGGGTCTGCTGGCAAATTTTGTGGATGAGAAACCGCTGGGCCAGCAGGCAGTGTGCCTGCTGGCAGATTTTGAGAACGGATGGTGTTTGGGCCAGCAGACAGTGGGCCTGCCGGTGTTTGCTGGTCCAGATGTCGAGGTATGGGTTGGACCAAATGTTGGACCACATACGGTGAGAGCCCATTATCCAAAAAATTATAAGAATTAGACACTGAATTATGCAACCTAGCAAACAGAAATTGGGTTTCATAAAAAATGACATGATGACTAATTATTATTTTATTAGAGAATAAATCATAACATTTATAACCACGATGATTAGACGGGTAACCCAAAAATACATAAGCGGTAGAGCGGGCTTGGAGTTTGTTTATTGTAGTGGCGGGGAAGAGATGATAGCATAAACACTCAAACACCCGAAGATGAGAATACGAAATGTCTTTGTGATAATGAATTTTGAGTGGAGATTGGTATGCTTATTCTTTTCTAGGGAGTATGTTAAGAAGATAAGTCGCCATTTGTAATGCATGATGCCAAAATGAAGGTGGTAATGAAACATAGGCTAGTAATGTACGAACAATATTATTAATGGTGCGGATTTTTTTCTCGATTTTCCCATTTTGTGATGATGTATTGTGGACATGAAAATTGAAAAGATATACCATTAACCTTACAAAATTCTCTAAATGGCCCGTTATAAAATTCCCTTCCATTATCACATTGAATGTTCTTAATTTTCCGTTCAAATTGAGTACGCATGGATGCTTTAAATGATAGGAATGTGGAATAAACTTGAAACTTTTTAGATAATGGAAAAGTCCACAAAAAATTAGAATAATCATCTAGAAATAACACATAATAACGGTGTTTCGAAGAGCTCAAAATGGGAGATGTCTAAAGATCAATATGAATAATATCAAATGGCAACAAAGTACTAGAATTTGAGGCAACAAACGACAATTTAACCGGTTTACCAAGCGGACAAGAAGGACAAACAATAGTACTACGAGCACTATTACACTCAATAAATTTATTATTTTTAAGGGAGGAAAAAACAGACGCTCCGGGATGACCCAAACACGCATGCCATAAGGAAGGTGTTAAAGCGGCAAACATTGACGGTGTGGCTTGTTTAATGGTGATGGTAGTGGTGATGGGATATAGCTCGCCCCGACTATCACATCTCATTAGATGTATCCCCATCCAGAAATCCTTCACAGAAAATCCAAAAGGATCAAATTCAACAAAAACTAGTTATCAGTTGTAAAATTCTGAACAGACACCAAATTTTTAATTAATTAAGGAGCATGAAGGACATTTTTTAAGGCTAAATGTGGGTTTGGGGGAGACAAATTTGTGTGACCATAACCACGAATTGGAATTGAATTACCATTATCAATAATTATGCCATGATTTTTGTTTAAATTGAAATAAGACAAAAGATTATCTTGTGTGGATGTCATGTGAGAAGTTGCACCGGTGTCCATGTACAAATTTTCATTCGGAGGATTTAGCCCAAGTGTATGCATCGCAGCCTCGATATCTGTATGGGTCGAAGAGACCACTAGGCTCGCAGCAGCGAAGGCCTGTTGTGGCCGAGACCCAAGTAGGACAGGCTGCTGCTAAGAACTGGTTCTGCCGAGCTTGTTGTTGTTGTTTACCATTATGCCTGGCCCAACATTGAGTGGGAAATGAGCAAGGTGAAATGGGCCACTGCCCACTAGCCCAAGGCTGCTGCCAATGGTGTTGTGGCCCAAGCCCCTACTAACCGCCACCCCATCCGCCACCACCGCTACCACAGTTTCCACCGCCGCCGCCGCTGCAGTTTATGCTACCATTTTTCTGATTTTGGCCCTTTTATCCACCACCATTGTTGCGATTTTGGCAATAATTTTCAGAGAATGATTGAGGGTCATCGGTGTCACGTGACGTGGCCACCATCATGACGGAATGTATTCCGGTTGTGGCCTTTTTAGCCAACCTTGCTATTTTGAGGGTGAGCGTGGAATGTGCTTGATAGAACGGCGGGAGATGATTGCTTTGGCGAATGAGAGTGTCAACCCCATTATACGTCTCGGAGAGCCCCACAACCATCTGAAGAATGAGACGATCATTTGTGACCGGCGCACCAACGTTCTTGAGTTGATCCAACAACTCCTTGAGCTTTTGACAATAGGAAGAGGCATTCAGAAAATCCTCCATAGTTGTGTGAGAGAATTCTTGTTCAAGGGTTATGGCACGAGAGTTTTTGCTATCTTGGAATATATCACGCAACCTATTCTAAGCTTCCATTATCGTGGCGTTGGGTTCGATAATTGCTTGTAAGAGATCCGTAGAGATGGTGGAATAAATCCATTGGAGGACCATAGCATCAAGAGTTTCCCACAACTCTATTTCATCATCGGTGGAAGGCACCTTTTCCTTGCCTTTTTCCGGTTTGACGATGTGATGGAGGACTCTATTAGAAGTTCCGCCCACGTCGCGTATTGGACTTTCTCCATTTCAAGGAAGATACGGATGTTGTTCTTGATGTTGGAGACTGCAAGGGCAGGATGAAAGGTATTCTTTGTGTTAGACATGATTGAGGAACAAGAGGAGAATTAGGGTTTCGAAAAGAAAAGAGAAGGGACGACCAAGGCCAAGAGGGCGGTGGAAGTTTGTGGAGAAGGAAAAAAATTTCCCTAGACTGTTGATAACATGAAAGAGATTAATCCCTTACTAATTTCATTAATGTAAATGGTTTATATACATGATATACAATAGTCATCCTAGGCTATAATTACGGAAATTAATATACACTTACCTAATATAAAATATTACTACCATAATTACAGATGTACAAAATCACTAATGATATCACAAAAATATACGGTGTATATTCTATCATGAAGTACTTACTTTTCTTTTCAGCTGTCAATGTGAGACTTCGTTTACACACCTAATAAAAATCTCGATCAAAGAAAAATTTCTTTAATTCTCTAAATAATAACTGCGTCACGTGAAATGGAACGAGTATAAATTATGATCATTTGGAATAGATAAAAATAGTATAAGGCAAAAAGCTTTGAAAAAGTCAAAAGATTAATTTAAAAATTAAGCTATAGAAGTAAGAAGAATTTGTACCAGGATTATCTCGTAATTCTCTAAATAATAACTGCGTCACGTGAAATGGAACGAGTACACATTATGATCATTTGGAATAGATAAAAATAGTATAAGGCAAAAAGCTTTGAAAAAGTCAAAAGATTACTTTAAAAATTAAGCTATAGAAGTAAGAAGAATTTGTACCAGGATTATCTCGTTTAGACAGTGGGAAAAGGAAGCACTATCATTAGTGCCTATATATGCTCCATGAATAAAATTAAATGAAGATAAACACTCCCGGATCTCCATTGGGAGGTATGGGTGGTGAAGCACCCAATGAGTTTGGCCAAATTGTGTTATTTATGCATAAATATATTTAAAATGTACATAAAGTGACCATGAGTGACAGAATATATCGTTATATACACGGTATATACATTGCCTTGTGTATACCGTGTATATCATGAAAACACAAGGAAAATCATTACAGTATATACTTGTATATTTAGGTAATCTATTGTTATATTTAATTAGCATTATACACTTACTATAATTATAGAATTCTTGTACAAATAGAATAGGGTTTTGTGAGTAAAATATGAATATGATTTTCCATATTATGGAAATTATAAATTGTATATATATTCATTCATTAATGAAAATAATCAAGGGATTATTTCTTTCATGGTATCAGAAATCTAGGATTAACATACTTCCGTTCCTCTTCCAAATTAGCTCTCGGTTCCGACCACCCTTCTCGGCCGAACCTTCCTTTCTTCCCCAAATCCATCCTAAATTATTGTTCCTTCGTTATGTCTACCTCGAAGAACATGTTTCATCCTGCCCTTGCTATTTCCAACATCAAGAACCACATCTAGGGATGGCAACGGATCAGATCTGGATCGGATCCTACTAGATCCAGATCCAGATCCGTTTTTCATACCTGAATCCAGATTCGGATCCAGATCCATCGGATCCAGATCCATCGGATCCATAAAAATTAGATCCAAATCCGGATCCATCGGATCCACCGGATCCATCGGATCCACCGGGGTCCACGAATCGGATCTGGATCCACATGTAAAAAAAATTGTCTTGCTAAGAATGTAACCTTGCTAAGAATTTTTTTTTGAACTGACAAACGATTTTTACTTAGCTAACAGTTTACTGTGTTTCAATTTTGAAATGTTCATATGAGATATTTTGTTCGTTGTCTAGTTTTGATTGTGAGCTATTAATTAAAAATGTTGGACAATGACAATAGTTGTGGAAAATACTAACTAGTATTTCCACAATGCAGAACCTGCATGTGCTCGGAATCTTCACAAATGAAGTGAATATAATTTTAACTACTTGTCTATGGAGATGTTAGTCATTCACTAATATAACATTGATTTTATTATCGAAGTTACCTCTTTATTTTTTGGTTTTTGAGTTAACGCGGGGATAAATTAAACTTGTTTTGAGAATTAAACTTGCAAGGATGTGCTTAGCAATTTTAAAAAAATACTTATAAAATTACATTCTAGGTTATGAATATATTTAATAAAAAACGGATCCACGGGTCGGATCTGGACCGGATACGGATCTCAAATACAAGATCCAGATCCGATCCGTCAGAAATGGATCCGGGTCTGATCCGGATCCGTCGGGTCCAAATTTTGAAGATCCATATCCTATAAAACGGATCTGGATCCACCGGATCAGGACCGGGTCCAGGATCCACTGCCATCTCTAACCACATCTCTATTGTTCTTAAGATGGAAAATGTCCAATATGCGATGTGGGCAGAATTGTTCAAAATTCACGCAATCTCACATCAAGTCCTCCAACACATAATTCCTCTCGTTGTCCCTACACCCACGGAGGATCCTCAGTTATGGATCACTCTTGATGCTACCGTCTTTCAGTGGATTTACTCCACTATTTCTACCGACCTTTTATAGATGATCATTAAACCAGACACTTCGGCTATGGCTACGTGGAATAGATTGCGTGATATATTCCAAGATAACCAACATTCCCGAGTTGTCACTCTTGAGCAAGAATTTTCGCAAGTTAGCATGGAAAATTTCTTGAATGTTTCAGCTTATTGTAAATGGCTCAAGGAATTGGCGGACCAACTCCGTAACGTTTGCGAGCCTGTTACCAATAATCATCTTGTTCTCCAAATAGTTGCAGGCCTATCTGAGGCCTATAATGGCGTTGGAACTCTACTCCGACAAAGTAATCCGCTTCCCCTTTTTATCAAGCCCGTTCAATGCTCACTTTGGATGAAGCCGACTTGGCAAAAAAGGCGGCTACCGGCGCCAGTTCAGTGGTGATGATGACGTCCTCTGATAATTCTCACGGGTTTGTTGACAATTTGGGCCAAAATTGCAACAATGGCAGTGGCAAGAAGGGTCAAAATCGTAAAAACAATGGCAAAAATCGCGGCGGCAAAACCGGTAGCGGCCGGAACAGTGGCACCACCGACAGGAACAATAACAACAGCGGGGGTGGGCCTCGGAATAGTGGCAGTGGGCCGCAGGCCACCTGGTCCCAGCCTTGGGCTCCTTGGCGGTGGAACTAGGACAATGGCCGTTGGCCCAACAACCACTATTTTCCTACCGCCCTTACCCGAGTCATTGGACGTCGTCCAAACACCAGGCCAGGCCCAATCTACCTACTGGCAGATTTCAGTCTGGGCCAGGACCGCAAGCAGGTGTGCTTGGGCCTCGACCTCTGCATGCTTTCTAGGCAATAGGCCACACGCCGACTCCGACAGATATTGAGGCCGCCATGCATACACTTGGATTAAATCCTCCAGACGCGAATTGGTACATGGACGCCGGTGCCATTTCTCACATGACGTCCGACCAAGGTACACTCTCGTCTTATTCCAATTTGAGCAAAATTGTGGCATAATTGTTGGTAATGGCAACTCAATTCCAATTCGTTGTTACGGTCATACAACTTTGTCTTCCCCCCATCCACCTCTTGCCTTGAAAAACGCCCTTCATGCCCCTAACTTAATTAAAAATTTTGTGTATGTCCGTAAATTCACCACTGATAATTGGATTTCTGTTAATTTTGATTCTTTTGTGAAGGATTTCAAGACGGAGATACCTCTCATGAGATGTAATAGTAGGGAAAATCATTATCCCATCATGCTCGCATCCAGCCTCTCAAGTCAAGCCTTGCCATCTACTTTTGCAGCTCTATCTCATTCCTTGTGGCATGCACTTTTGGGTCACCCTAGGTCGTCCATCGTTTCTTCCTTGCATAAAAATAATTTTATTTCTTGTAAGGATACGCGTAGTACTCCAATTTGTCATTCATGTCCTTTAGAAAAATATGTTAGATTACCATTTGTAGCCTCTACTTCTCATACTTTAATGCCATTTGATATTATATATAGCGATTTATGGACATCTCTCGATTTAAGTTATGTGGTCCATCGTTATTGTCGCGCCCTTTTTTTGACCTGCTCGGTCAAAGCGGAGCACAACATATCCGGTGATTCCTGGGTATCAAATTAAGGAGTCGCCACCTAATTTATTTATGGTGAATTAGGACACCTAAATATTAAACTAAATACTGCAATGTAACTCCAATTTTAAGGTATGCGAAACTAATGAAATTCTAGGTAAGGGTTCTTTATTATCCTAAAGGGAAGGGGTTAAGCATCCTTTAAGATCCGCTAACTTACGGTTATCTGGTCAAACTCAGGTTAATTATTATACTAAAAATGCATATATTTTAAGAATAATGTTTAAAGAGAATGCTTTAAAGTAATGATTTTCTTTTATTGCAAAAATAGTTGCGAGAATAATTCCTGATATGAAATCTGAAAGAGTATGCATGACATAGTAAAGTATGATTTATAAAACACATATAAAGTTAATTTTTGGATAAGAATACATTTGTATGAAAGTTTAATAAAATACTTATTACACAATTGATAATAAAAGGGAAAAAGCAATTTATTAGTAATATAAAGAAATGATTTTTAGCAAGTCATTTTAAATCATAAGATTGTATAAAACAAAGCCTTATACATATGTTTAAGATGCAAATACGAGCTGACTGTTTTTGAAAGTTTGAACATGCATGGCGCGCCTAAAATAAACAAACTAGCAGCGGATTTCCAATTTTTGAAACTAACGAGCCTAAAGTAAATAACTAGCGATGGGTTTCTAAGCTTGAGTTAACCGAGCCCACAAATGAATAAACTAGCGACGGTTTTGAACTACCCTATTAATTATCCATTCATGGCCTAATTATTCTAAATATCCTAACAATCACACAAGCATTAAATAATTATTACAGACCCAAATAAAAATAACGAAAATAAAGAATAACAATGGAAGGGAACTAAAACGGATGACGATGTCATCTTGCCCTATTTGTTTGGAAATCCCGAGGCCGAAGAAAAGAAAAAGATTAGTAGACGGAACGAAAATATAAACACATGAATATTCCTAATATATATATATACATGAAATATATAACATTAAATGTACATAGGAATGAATACTCATGGCCGTATATTTTACATATCCTTAAGACATTATTTTTTTTTCAGATTTGGCACATTAAAGTAGCCGAAGAAAGAGCATATGCTAACACAACCGGCTCTAAATTTAAACAAGAATAAAATAGGCAAGGAAGACCAATGTATAAATTATGTAAACATACATGATAAATTCAGTTGAACTGATCTTAATCTTAAAGAAACATGACATTCATAAACTTAAACCAAACGCACATACTATTATATAAACATGGATAATAGACTCCTTTTAAAATTGCACATATTAATCTAGAATATAACATGTAAATATCGCCATTTAAATCAATTAAAGTATGCTCATTGTTTGATTTAATAGGCAGCAACCAAGCTAACAACCTACACAACATACAATAATTTGAATATCAACAATCCGCTAAGTGTCCTAAGAGTATTTAATCAAGCCATAGCTTCTTCCAAACACGTATTAATCTTACATTATCCGTATTGCACTTAATAATGAACCCAAGATACCTTACTAGAGCTAATGACAATAATTAGTTAACCAAAACATCGAGGCAATATCGTCTATCACATATCAGCTCCAAATCAGGAATATCCCAACGACATATATACGATTATGTAAACAAAACATCTCATTATCATATTAATTAATCAAGACTACATTACTTAGCAAAATATCATACTAAATCGAGCATAAACACACAATCAAATAAGCTTAAAGAAATATAGAAGAATTGGAATGAGTCTAACCTTTTTCGGGTAGCGAACCGAGGCGTTGTTTTGAATCGTCGAATCCGCTTGGAAATGTTTAGAATTCTGATTTATTTTAGATTTCGAATTCTGATTTTTCTCTGAAATAGAATTATGTTTTCTGATGTTCGACCCGACCCGGAATGACCCGACCCGGCAGTGACCCGACCCGGCCCGGACTGACGACCCGAATCAAATTGAAACAAAAGAAATCAGATATTTTGAGGGTGAAATTTAGGGAAAAGAAAAGTAGTATTTTTTCGGATTTTTGACCCAACCCGAAATGTGAAGAACAAAGGGATTTTCGGATTGAAATTAAGAACCAAAAGGAGTATTTTATAACAAGAAAATTAAGAACAAATCGACCCCTTTTTTTTTGTTCTTCTTTGGACCCGAAAAGAACTCCAAAAAATCCTCCCCTCAAACGTAGAACAAAAGGGGGTATTTATAGATATCAACCCCAACGTTCAACCCACCCCCCCCCCCCTCATACCCCTTACAAAACGAATTCAAATTTCAAAATAAAGGGGGAACAAAATTTGATTTTTGGGGCGTGTGTTGCGGATTTTGGGGGTTATGGTATGGGTGAAGTAATGGTGATGGGGTTCGGCGGTGTCAGGGTAGGGTGGCGACGTAGGGGACAGGGGTGTAGGGTGTGCGGCGATGTAGGGGTGTGCGGCGATGAGGGGGTGTGGGGTATGTTTGACTGCGAAAATGGTTTTTTGGGTTAGGGGCTTTGGGTCGGGTTTAAGGGGTGTTGGGTTTGGGGAATTGGGCTGGTCCGGGTTTGGGGATTGGTCCGGTCCAGTTGTATTGGTTCAGGGATAAGAGAAATAAAAGGGGAATGGGGAGTTGGGTTGTTGGAGTGCAGGTGAGATTTGGGTGGCTTAAATTTGGTTATTGGGTGGCCGATTTTGGGCTAAAATTTAGTTGATTTAGGCTTGGTAAGTTGGGCCAAAAATAGGGGTTAATTTGTAGATGGATTTTTGGGGTTGATAGAATGTTTTGGGGTAGAAATTATTTTGGGTTAGGAAATAAAATGGGTTATGGATTTAAAAATATAAAAGGGGTTTAATATTAAAAATGCTTTGAATAAAAAATGTCAATTATTTAGAATATAGTATAAGATGTGATAATAATAAAACATAATATATGTGAAATGCTTAATTCTTAATAAAAAATGAAAATGCGATGCCATTTTTGCGGAAAATAAAATATCATAGAATTTTCGGATAAAACTTATGATTATGATAAGAAAATGCAAATGATAGTAAAAAAAGCGAATAATATATATATATATATATATATACATGTATGCATATAGATTAAAATTGTTTTGAGGTGTTAAAAAATATTTAAAATTACAAATAAGTTGGAAAAGACGGGACAAAATTGGGTGTCAACAGTTATTATGTTCTATTTTTGGATGATTACTTTAATTTTTTATGGACATTTACGTTAGCAAAAAAATCACAAGTTTTTTTCACATTCTTAAAATTTAGAGCATTCATCCGTACCCAATTCGACCGGAAAATAAAAAATATTCAATGTGATAATGACAAAGAATATGATAATGGGTTGTTTCAGGATTTTTGTGATACTAATGGAATAGTTTTTCGTTTCTCTTGTCCTCACACTTCCTCACAAAATGGGAAAGCCGAACGAAAAATTCGTACCATTAATAATATTGTCCGAACTTTATTGGTCCATGCTTCCGTACCCCCTTCCTTTTGGCATCATGCTCTACAAATGGCTACTTATCTTCTTAACATACTTCCTACCAAAGGATTGGCATATCCCTCCCCTCTTAAATTCCTTTTAATAAAAATCATTCGTATTCACATCTTAGGGTATTTGGGTGCTTATGTTATCCACTATTTCCATCAACTACAATTAACAAACTTCAAGCCCGTTCTACCCCTTGTGTGTTTTTGGGTTATCCATCTAATCATCGTGGTTAAAAATATTTTGATTTATAGTCTAATAAAATCATAATTAGTCGTCATGTTATTTTTTATGAAACCCAATTTCCATTTGCTAAAGTAAGTAGTCCCGGGACTAGTTCGTATAATTTTTTAGATGACGAGATCTCCCCGTATTTTATCCACCATTTATCGGACTTGTCCCGCACCTAAAATCCACAAACGGGCCCACTGTCCGCTGGACCTCCTGTCTCATCAAATCTGCCTAGTAGGCCAGACACTCACATCCCGGGTCCAGTAACTGGGCCGCATATCCAACCCACTCGCCGCTTCGCTTTGTGTCTCACCAGATTCACATTTGGGCGAGGGCCCACCGTCACGCCATCCGTCACCCATCCGAGTTTTTCTCAAAATCCACCCAATTCTCCCCCGAGTCACAGAATGGTCACTTGTAGTCAATGGGGTATTTTTAAACCAAAAAGATATTTTAATCTAAATTCTAATCTTCTTAAATCTCCCCTACCTCTTAACCCAATGTCTGCGTTAAATGACCCGAATTGGAAATTGGCTATGAACGACGAATATGATGCTCTTATTGAAAATAAGATGTGGGAGTTGGTGCCCCGTCCTTCTGGTGTTAACATTATTCGGTCTATGTGGATTTTTACTCATAAAGATAATTCTAGTGGTTCTTTTGCGAGGCATAAGGCTCGTCTTGTAGGTGATGGTAAGACTCAGCAGGTTGGGGTGGATTTTGGTGAGACATTTAGTTCGGTGGTCAAACTAGCTACCATTCACACTGTTCTCAGTCTGGCTCTTTCAAAGGCATGGCACATTCATCAGTTAGATGTGAAGAATGCTTTCTTACATGATGATATTAAGGAGACCGTTTACATGCATCAGTCCTTAGGTTTTCGAGACCCCAAATATCCTCATCATGTTTGTTTATTGAAGAAGTCCTTATATGGGTTTAAGCAGGCCCCACGGGCTTGGTATAAGAGATTTGCATACTATGTTTCGTCTATTGGGTGTTCTCACAACAGGTCTGATAATTCATTGTTCATATATCGTTGTGGTACTTCCCTGCCTTATATTATATTATATGTGGATGATATTATCTTGACTGCCTCTTCTGATATTTTGCGCAAGTCTATCATGACACTGCTCAGTTTTGAGTTTGCTATGAAAGACTTGGGGCCCTTGAGTTACTTCTTGGTGATTGATGTCACTCGTCATGCAGATGAGTTATTCTTATCACAACAGAAGTATGCCGCTGAGATCATTGAGCGAGATGGTATGTCCTCGTGTAAGTCTACTTCCACTCCAGTTGATACTAAGCCCAAGCTGGGTGCTGCGACTGGCTCACCTTACAAGGATCCCACCCACTACAACAGTATTGCTGGAGCACTTCAGTATCTTACTTTCACAAGACCGGATATTACGTATGTCGTACAACAAGTGTGTTTGTTTATGCATGATCCTAGGGTTGAGCACATGAATGCGCTCAAACACATTATTCGATACATCCAGGGGACACTTGACTATGACTTACATTTATATCCATTATCAACAGCTACATTTGTCTCGTATACAGATGTTGATTGGGGTGGCTATCCAGATACCAGACGCTCCACGTCTAGCTATTGTATGTTTCTTGGTAATAACTTGGTCTCATGGTCTGCGAAGCGACAGTCTGCATTATCACGCTCTAGTGTAGAGGCCGAGTATTGAGGGGTAGCCAATGTGGTTTCTGAATCATGTTGGTTACGTAATCTTCTCTTAGAACTTCATTGTCCCATTCAGAAAGCTACATTGGTTTATTGTGATAATATTAGTGTTGTCTATCTTTCTGGTAATCATGTTCAACATCAGCGCACTAAACATATCGAGATGGATATCCAATTCGTTCGATAAAAGGTAGCTCGTGGACAAGTACGCGTCTTACATGTCCCCTCCAGGTATCAAATTGCAGACATCTTTACTAAGGGTCTTCCCTCGGTCCTTTTTGAAGATTTTAGAGACAGTCTCAACGTACGAAGACCGCCCGCTATGACTGCGGGGGTGTGACAGAATATACTGTGATATACACGATATATACACTGCCTTGTGTATACCGTGTATATCACGGAAACACAAGGAAAATCATTACCGTGTATACTTGTATATTTATGTAATATATTATTATATTTAATTAGCATTATACACGTACCATAATTATAGAATTCTTATACAAATAGAATATGGTTTTGGGAGTAGAATAGGAATAGAATTTTCCATATTATGAAAATTCTAAATTGTATATATACTCATTCATTAATGAAAATAATGAAGGGATTATTTATTTCAATGAGCATCCATGTTTAATTTTTGTGATCATTGTAAAACCTATATCAAAATCAGTGAAACACCCGCGACTTATAAATTTTATATCCGCCATTGAAGATAAAGTCTTACACCAGGTTAATTAAGCGTGTTACAAGACGAGTCACCAAAAATTTAAATAGGAGATAGTGAGATTAAAGAGGAAAAGGGTGTTCGAAATTAGCCTTTGGCGGGAGTTGCGACCGACCAACTTTAACGGCTTAAACACTAGTGTTACGTATGTTGGAGAATTCGGTTCTTCACACATGCATGATCTACTAAGTACGTAGATAACCGTAGGGCCAAGAATCGTCAAATTTCATTGAGAAATGAAAGAGATATTGGTCCACGAAGTAAGGTGTTTGAAGCATGGAAAGTGTGGTATTGTGTTCAATTCTCCCTCATCGGTAGAGGAAGAAAGAATTGTTGTGTATATAAGACTCGAAATTGGTTTGGGGTTTGGGACCCCAAGGGTATCCCATGTGTGGAAAGGAGGGAGGAGCTAGATGTGCTTCTGTTCAAGGAAAGACCACCGCCGCCGCCTTGCCGCCCGTCCGTTCAGGTTCAGGTTCAGGGTTCACAGACCTTGGCGTCATGGTGTGGGCCTTCGATATTATCTTTGGGCTAGAGAACTTTGCCAGAAGTACAGTTTGATCCCAGAAGTTCCAGATGTACAGTTCGGACCAGAATTCTTTCAGATGTACAGTTTGGTCCCTGAAGTTTCAAGATGTACAGTTTGGTCCCTGAAGTTTCCAGAACGTCAGAATTTGGACAGTCAAAGCAGAAACGCCAAGCACTCAATTCAGCCATTTATTTTGGCTGAATTACTCCTCCTATAATGGCCAAATCCGTTGGTCTTTCACCATTTATGTTGGTGACTTTACTACCTCCATAATGATCATTATTTGGCTCTTATGGAGGCAGTTTTCAGCCCCTCCATCACCTATATAAACACCCCCCTTACACCATTGTTGAGCACCAAGAACACACATACATGATACACGAAAATACAGAAAAATACACAAGCAAAACAGTTTCTTCCTACACCTTCCAAGGCATCATTTCGTTACTCAATATTCTTCACGGTAGCTCTTGAGTTTCCTTTGCTCAAGTGTTCCATTGTTGTTTTATCTTGGGAGACAAATTGTCCAAGACGTATAAAGGATACATACGGGGCAATATTGTCTTAAGGACAGAGTTCCACACTCGACTCAGCAAAACCAGTTTCCATTTTTCCGTCTTCAACAAAATTGTAATTTCAGTTTTGTGGTTATATTGTAATTTTCAGATTACTAGTTGAATTATTGAATCTTTGTTTATCCTTTCGAATACTTGTAATAGTTATATACTTCCCGTACTGCTTTATAAAGTACCATAGAGAGTAAAATCTCCCAACAAAGGGATATTAATATGATTATTGCTAAACCAGCTAGACAAACGAATATAGCTTTACAGATCTCCATATATTATTAGTAAGGCACGCACTCGTAAAATTAGATCGGAAGAAGTGAAGGATATGCCGTTGAAGAATATGAGGATTTACAAAGTCCAAGATTGTGAATATGAGGATTTACAAAATAAAAAGATAATAGTCTGGCCTATAATTTTGACAAATGGCAACGTAGGAGAATGCCATGTGTTAGCTTTAGGACAAAAAATAGTTAATTAGTTAAAAATTAGTTATTATTTTTAATTTTAAAAAATAAATATTATGAAAGCTAAAATTTATAATTCCCTACTTAATTGTAAATAAGATAATGATGGAACGTGGAGAACAAAATGGATACGGAAAAGTTGCAAAAATCTTTTAACCAAAAGATAAAACATTTAATTAAATATTGTTAGTTTAATTAAAGATAAATTAACACGTACTCTTCGACAGAATCTTTTACACTATTTTAGCGTAAATATTTCTTTTAGGTAAAATTGAATATTTATTTTACGTAATAATATCTATATATTATTATATTTTTGGACAAAGCTTATGAAGAAAGGTGAAAATAAAATAAAAGAAGTTTTCCTAAAATAAACTACCCAAATGCACATTGTTGTGCACGTTCTCCATTTTCACGGTAGAACTGTGCGAATAGTGGCCGGTTTAACAACTGGACTGAATGTCTCATCACAATCAATATCTTTCTGCTGGTTAGTACCATTAGTCACAAGTCTCGCCTTGTATCGCTCTAAGTCACCACTGTCTCTAAATTTGTGACGATATAGCAACATGCATCAGATCACATTCACCCCCATCCGGTCTAGGAAACAAATTCCAAGTGTGTTGTTTTGTTAAAGCATTAAATTCCTCACTCATGACCGCATTCCAATTAGGGCCTAGTTTGGTTAATTTTGGAATTTTGGGAATAGGGGATATGGATTGTGTGGATAACTTAAAATGGACTTTGGGTTTGAAAATCTCGTGTTGGACATAGGTTTCCATACGGTGCGTGGGGGCAGGGCAGTTTGGGTATTTTTGTGGGGTTGCTGGTCATTGGGATGCGAGGCAGTTACGGTGAATGGTGCTCGGCGAGTTTGGTGGACGGAGTGAGAGAGTATCATAGGGGGGTTCGGTAGATGGAGACTGGTTGTCTGGAGTTTGTGATTTGGGCAGATCGGGTGGTTGTGCAGGTACCGGTGACGGTGTGAGGGTCTGGGTGTGGGTTCTGGTGTTGTGTGAGGTTCCGTGATCTGGTACTGTTGCGATGTCGGTTTGGGTGATTGGAGTGTTGGTGACCGGCGGTGACACAGTTGTATTCGGCTGGGTGTGCCAATGGGTGGTTGAGGTGACGACGGGATGTGGCAGAGAGAAAAATGGCTGATTGTCGGTAGTGGTATGGGCAATCGATGGTGATCGATTATGGTCGGATCGACTGCCGATGGTGGAAGTGGCAGTCGGTAGAGATGGGGACGTGGGGGTAATGGTGGCGGTACATGCTGGAGGGTTTATTGACAGACCACCGGTAGTGGCAGTGGAAGGAAGTGGTGGTGACAGAGTGCTTACTGCTGCTAGAACAGTGGTAGCATGACAGAGAGCTTGGTGGACAAGTGGTGATGTGTCCGAATCATCAAGAAATTTGTAATTAGTGCGTCCGAATTTTTGAATGTTTTCAAATGGGAAAACATACTCGACAAAGGTGACGTGACGTGAGATTGTGATTTTATCGGTGGATAGTTCATAGCATAAGTATCCCCTATGGTTCGATGGAAAGCCTAGGAAGGCGCACGGAGTAGATCTGGGTGCCAATTTGTGGGGGCTTTGGATGTCAGATTAGGGTAACATAGACAACCGAAAATTCTAAGATGGTCATAGGTAGGGGTCCGACGGTAGAAATTTTGGTGGGTGTCCTATTTTGAATCGCACGGGTAGGTAAAATGTTGAGAATGTGTTCTACCATTTTTAATGCAATACCCAAAACGTAGAGGGGAGAGACGCATGAAAAAGGATGGTGCGAATCATGTTATTAATGGTGCGGAGAATTTTTCGGCTTTATCATTTTGAAGGGAGGTATGGGGGCACGAGAAACGAAAGATCATGCCATTAGCCGCACAAAATTTATGAAATATGGAATTATTGAACTCACGACCATTATCACATTAAAACGTTTTTATGTCTTTTTCAAATTGCGTTTTAACCAGTGTACGAAATTCAATGAATTTGGAGAACATTTCAAATTTGAGTTTGAGGGGATAGACCCCCAAGGAAGTGAGAGAAATCATCCAAGAATACCAGATAATATTTGTGGCCTAAGTTGCTAGTTATGGGAGAAGTTCATAAATCTGCATGAATAATACCAAAATAAGAGAAAGTAATACTCATAAAAGGCTTAAATGGTAGTCTAACGTGTTTCCCTAGATGACACGAGGAGCAACTATGTGAAAGGTTCCCTTTATTATATTGGATTAAATTTCGATTTCTAAGGAAATAAAAAATGTGAGAACCCGGATAACAAAGTCTACTATGCCACATTGAGGGAGATATTGTTGTTAAAACGGTGGGAGGAGTGACGAGGGCAGGTAGAGATGTGGGAGGGGTGACACTGGTACCGGACATGGATAGGAAAGGATAGAGGTCCCCTCACTATTGCACCTCGTAAGGAGTTTCTTGGTACGGAGCGTTACAGAAAACCCAAATGGGTCAAAATAAATTGAAACAAAATTATCGGTGAAATTTTTTCTAATGGAGATTAGGTTCTTGATAATGTTCGGGGCATATAGGACGTTTTAAGGGAGAAGTGGGGATGCGGTAGCGGAGTTAGTGTGTGGCTAAACCCTTGAATTGGAATGCTATGACCGTTTCCGACCATAATACATTGCAGAGTATTTAAATTATGCATTTGAGAAAGATTACCAGAATTGTTGGTGAGGTGAGACGTGGCGCCCGTATCCATATACCACGCATTATCGGGCTTCCGAGGAGTCAATGTGCCAAAAGCCTGGCCCAAACTCGATTGGGGAAGGCCCGGAGTAGAGAAGTGGGTCCCAGGAAATTGGGTCTGACTTCTGTGGGCTGTCGGATGGGAACCCAGACTGCTTGGTCATTGCTGGGCAGAAGGCTGGTGGGTGGGATGGCCTTGGCCCAACAGTTGGTTGAGTTGCACTGTTGATTGGACTTGGGCTGCAGCTTCTGGGCTATGTCTGGTGGCCACAGCTGCTGGGCTCTGTCGGGGGCTGCTGGGCTCAAGCTGGAAGCCCCGTTCCCAGCTCGCCCACTACGGCCAGCGTTGCACATCAATCCATAGCTATATCCCTAGTGGTTTCCGACCATGGTGGCTGCCGTAGATCGGGTAGGAGAGAGAAAATTATAAGGGGGGGGGGGGGTTGGGACGTATATGAGGCAGACATAGTTGTATACAAGTTGTATTTGCTTAGGGAGGTTGTATGCATATAGTATATAGTGGCATGGATGGTATATCAGTCGTATACAGAGTGTATATCGGCGTGTATAGGTTGTATACAAGGGGTATACGACCTGTTAGAGAGATAGGGACGGAGGGAGGGCTGTATACAGCTGTATACCAGGGGTATACAGGGTTGTTTAGCAGAATTAGAGGGTTGGGCAGCTGTATATCAGCGTGTATCAAAGGTATACCGGAAGTATACGGTCGGTTCGGCGCCGGAAAAAGAGGGGAATGGGCGGCTGAATTAGGTTTTGTGTTGGAAAGGATTGTTGGCTTCTAATACCATGTAGAATTGTATTAATCTCCCTTGGAGAGTATTTTTCATTAATATAAATATATATAGTGTGTACAATTAAGAATTCTAATATATTACATGAGATATTCACATCTGCACAAACTCACCACAAGTGCACGTCCCCACTCCCCATTTTTTAAGTGTAAATTCTAATTTTTCTGATTCTGGAGAATATCTTTCTACTGTCTCGGTTACTTTAAACTCTTTCTTTGCCATTATATGTGGAAAGTCTACTCCTTTCTTTAATTGATCTCTTTTTTGTTTATGGGTTTTCATTCTGTGAAACATTTCGTTTGCTGGTAATTTGTCTTTAATCCTTCTGCTGACCCTCTAAGTTTAATTTTAATTATTTATATGACGGATTTTATTCTATGAAATATTTAGTTTGATAACTAACGTGTGTTTAATTTTTTTGCTGACCAGTAAACGTAGTTTCTTTCTTGGCCTTTTGAATGTAGAAAGTCTGTTTTGTTTTGGGTACTTTTGTTAATCTGATAAGCTTTGACTTATATGGACAATTCATATAAGTTGGCAGAGCATCCAACAGAAAAAGGACGGTTATGCTTCGCGGTGTGATTAACGTGGTTTGATAACAAGATTTTCTGCTAATTTATGGGTAATGTCGTTCATGTTTTATTACCAGAATTTTATTCATGAAAAAACCTTAAGTAATTATTAGTTAAACAAAGACGAAATTATCTTTGGGTTATTTGTATTTTCTTTTGATGAATAGACAGCAGTTTCCGCAAACAATATTTATAGAGTTTACTTTTGTCCATTGTGTTAACTTCTAATCTTCTTTGTCCATATCTCTGTAACAGTAATTTTGTGCATCATATTCATTGGATTGTATTATATATTTTGTATTGGAAAAGCATTGTATACATTTGATAGTTTAAATCTTAAACTTAGATTTCTCCATGTTTAACGCTAAGTATCGTCATTAATTTCATTGAAATTGCAAAAATATGTTCTGATGTATGTGGCAATGTTTCTGAGTGTTTTAGTGGAACTCCTTGTGTAATCTGCTACATAGAATTGCCATCATCTTGCTATTTAAGCAATTGCCGAACCTTGAATCTTTGATATGTTCATCACATGAAAAGTAAAATAGAATAGTATTATTTCTCTTTTATAAAGAGACGATGACTTCTAATTAGTCCAAAAATCAAAGTATAACAGTAAGATCTAGATAACTATGTGTTTTATGTAGATGTACATAGGTGTTAGATAAAGGAAGTTGTATAGGATATCTGAAAGCCATGCATAATATTTATTTGTCTCAAGTGCTCACTTTTGTACTAGCTAAAAAAGTGATTCACTATTTTCTTCTAAAACGATTTCAAACATTGGCATAGGTGACTTGAGAATTTGTGAAGCTAGTGATGTAGGGTATGAACAAGACTTTCCTCACTACAGAAAAGCTATAAATTACAAATAGAGCTTACTTGATGTTATCCTCGTAGCTTGATTTGTGCTGGCTCATGAGTCATGATGCATATAAGTATTCAAGCTAGCCCCCAGGGCACAAGCAAGTTGGTAAGTGGCAAGGTGATTGGGGTACAACCACTCTGACGTCGCGGGTTCGAATCCGTGTGGTGACAGTCTTTGCTGAAATATTGCAAGGGTTGTTGCTGGGTTCGTGTCCCGTTGGTCCTCTCCCTTGCAGTGCTGCCACTCGCGTTCGGTGAAGGGTTTCGCCTTCGGGACTTTCCCCTTCACAAAGTATTCAAGCGCATTGCAGTTTTCAATGCCAAGATGGTCTTTGCAGGATAGTTCAGGCGAATATAATGATTTGCATCATTTTTATTCAGAAAAATTTAAGGGTGACAAGGATAGTTCAGGCTAATATAAGGATAGTTGAGGTGAATATATTGATTTGCATCATTTTTATGCATATAAGTATTCAAGCTCATACTTTTTATATGCTAATCCTTTGAATTGAGATTGATACTTAGGAATTTTTTGTTTTTTATTCAAATTAAATGTTGGGATTGGATAAGTTTAATGTCGTATTTAGCGCAAGCCTACTATCAATTGACAAATAGATGTTGCACAGAATTACAAGATTTCTTTATGATGTGTGTATAAAACCATTCACGCACATGTAATCATTTATTATATATAAGTAGTTTTCATATTGTTGAATATTGTAAAGCAGTACGGAAAGTAAATAAATATTATAAGTGTTCGAAAGGATAAACAAATAGGTCAATGTTCAGAACTGCCGCAAGCTTGTTGAGTCTTGAATCTTGATAACCTGAAATCAAGAAACACTAAATCTGGATGGTTACAACTGTGTGCTGAGTCGAGTGATGGTACTCTGTCCTTAAGAGAAGATTACCCCGTATATATGCTTTTACGTTAACGGAAAATAGTCTCCCAAGATAAAACAACATTGTAATCAACTCTACAAAGAAAATAGGTTGAGTCTGACGAAGAAAACAAACACGAAACGCCTTGCTGAAGAAATGAAATAGGAAGGAATAGTTTATGTTTTAGTCCAACGTTTTTGGACTGACTTTCTCTTCTGTTTTGTCTCTGTGTATATAGTGTCTCTGTTTCTGCTGTGTATATTTTGTGTATGTGTGTCTCTGTTTTTCGTCACTAACAATTGAGCCAAAAAGGCATCAATATATAGCACAAGGGAGACTGCTCAACTGCCCAAGAGATGGATGTTTAATAGCCATTAGTGAGGGCTGTTTATGGAGGAGTTAACAGCCAAATTCACCTTTCCAGAAACTCCAGGGACCAAACTGTAAATATTAAGCAATTTGAGGTCCAAATAGATTATATCAGAACGTCCTGCGTCCCGAGACTGGACCGGCAGGCGGCGGCGCGCGTGTGGGCTTAGCCTTGAACCCAAGCACATCGAGGTCATCACTCCTTTAAACACATGGGTTACCCCTTGGGGTCCCAAACCCTTAGCCAATTAAGAGACTTATAAAGAGTGCAATTCTTCATTTTTCCACCGATGTGGTAGATTTGTCCCACACCATATTTTCATGCCTCAAACACCTTACTTCGTGGACCAATATCTCTTTCATTTCTCAACGAAATTTGACGATTCTTGGCCCTACGGTCATCTACTCACTTAGTAGATTATGCATGTGTGAAGAGACAAAGCCTCCAACATGCGGAACACTAGTGTTTAATTCATTAAATATGGGTGGACGCACCTCCCACCAAAGGAAAATTTCCAACACATATTACACGAAATTCATTGCATAGATATACCAAGAAACATATCCAGATCAGAAATTTACACATAAATCAAGGATTAGCTAAAACCAATTCATCATAACAGTAATGTAAAAAGCACTACATAAAGTATATATGTAAAATATACACAGCAACCTGAGATCAGGTGGTTAAGTTCAATTCCTATCTCCTTGAACAATTTCTAATGTTAGGTATACTTTCAAGTGACATAGGGATGCTAGTGATAGTCATACTTCCGTGTTCTAATCACGAAATGGAGTGAGTCAATTTTGAGTTATTGCTTGCCCTTGATAACTCTCAGTAATAAATGTGATATTTAGTACTAATATGCCATAAAGATGGATAATACTTTAAGAGATTGCTTTTCTTACTGATTAATATGTTAGAAAAAAAGGAGGCCTTACAATCTCATTCGAGAAGCAAGTCCATTGTATACAAACATCAAGAGCCAAAAGACAAACAGTACTGCCATATAGCCAACCTGAACATTTTAGACCAAAATAAAGCATTGCTGAAAATATCCATTCAGTTTACTGGAAGATATCAAATTTATACTGGATCAGCAAATTTAGTTTAAAAAGTTCTATTAGTGTAGCACTTTACTCAAACATTGAGGAAATTTTTTTAACTATATATTTTATAAGAAACCATGTGAAGTTCCATTTGAGGAACAGTTCTACCTATATCTTTCATTTTATTATGGCGCTGTCCAAGTATAAAAATGGTTGATGTTTAGATGTATTCTTTTGGTTGTTGTGTATCTGTGTAGGTTGATATATGTCTATCAAATGGAGTATCTGCTAGAGCTGCGATTCCAGATGGTGCATCCAATGGTAAAAATATACTTCTTTATTGTGTACAGTAACTTTATAACATAGATCGAGTGAAATTTTCTAGCAATAATCTTTCACAACATTGGCATTTTTTAAAATTTTATAGGAGACGGACTATAAAGATGAGTCATGTATAATCTATTTTCATGATATTACAGGTAAGCAGAAATGTGTGCTGATATACTTTCATCAAGGATAATGCATATTGAACTAATTCAGCACACTATGGAAGCCGGCTAAATTATCATGGTCTTAAATAATTTCAATTCAAATTAATAAGATGGAAGCTTGATCTTTAAGTCAATTTATTTTCCTTATAGAAATTGATTGTATATATAATTGAAATTCGCAGTATTTATTTTAGAAAGAATGAACATCTTGCGTGGAGTTAAGCAAAGATTAATTCTTAAATGTTTTGAAACTGTTGTTTGCTCCTCCAATGAGCCAACCAACTGGGTGGAGACTAATGAGTTTCCTTTATTGTTTGCCATTTCTTTTGGGAGATATCTATGACTGTGACAGTTAATACTGCCTTTTAATTTAAGGGGATTGATGGTGATGGTTGTGTATTTTCATCTGGCTTGGTACCTTACCCACAACCGTTGAGAATTCTCAAACATCTCGAGATGAAATGCACTACGTTTGGAGAATCTTACACGACCCACAATATTTTTACAAACCATCACATATAATTTAATTCCACCGCATAGTGTTTTCCATCTTCTTTGCTTTGGATAATTTTTCAGTTCTATACTTTTTTTTTCTTTCCTTCTTCATTGATCTTACAATCTTCAGGTCAGTTATGCTCTGATCTTTCTGGCCAGATCTTTGATAAACATTATTTTCTCTATCTTGCAGCGACAAGGATAGAAAGTTCTCTAGCAAACGAGGTAATTAGTCTTGAACGGATAAATAAGGTAAATTTTCTTTTCTCGAGATTTAAGAGTTATGGAGGGAATGGAAGGAAAAACATATACAAAAACTATAGATATATTAAATACAACTCCCACATCTATAAAAGTTGATTTTCTTTTGCAGATACTCTGATTTCACATGTGTTAGAGAGTTCTCATCATAATATTAAATCGATAGCTTATTCTTATGTTTATGTTGTAGGTCACACAAATACCTTCGAAAGCAAGGGAATGAACTATATCGTTTTACATGGTCAGTAATGAAGCATCAACAACTATAGATACTATAGAAAATGTTAGTATGTAATAAGAGTGATAAAATAAAAACGAGAATATAACTCTGCAACATATCACAATGGTTCATATATATTTGTATTCTTATTATCTCTCTGAACTCTTTTTTTTCTTTAAAACGATCCGTGCATCGCCCGGGTACATATACTAGTATATATATAATGAAGTTTTGTCAACAAATTAATTCCAAATTAGCACATAAACAACATTAATTAAGTCAAGGGTTCAGTGATACAATTATCGTTACAACTTCTTTGAATAACAACATCATTTTATTATGGTATAAGATACAACCAACCAATGAATCTTATGAGATTCATTTCCGACACGATGACCATCAAGAGGTGTGAGATGGTTGAGATTTTTCCGCGCTCAACTATAAATCTCTTATTTGAGATCTTCGAATGAAGAACTTGATAAGGAGCGCTTTACCCTGGCCTTAGTAGCTGCAAATCCGAATTAGTTAGGTGATCAAGTCAGTGAGCTTCAAATACCGGATGGCTAAACCCATTTAATTTACTGAGTTTAATATCTATGATTTGTACTTATTCAATAATTTTTTTTAACGTAACACATATAAATTGAGCCAAAACTACTAAGTTCATTAAGGAGGTGCTGCTACTACTGGACTATAAATGCACAACAAGCCCACGTTGTGTTGCAAAGATACTGTTCGATTGATTTTAGTATCTTACTTTAGGACTTCATTTACAAATTTTCATGATTCACATTGTCATTGATAGGCTGCTTTCTTTTTCAGTTGGATCTATGATATCATCTAACAGCTTATCCAGATCATGTATCTAGGGCCTACAAACATGTAAGGGATTTGTTAGATGGTTCTGTTTGTGCATTTTCTTCATTTATGGTCCTTTTCTTGGTACATATAGAACATGACCACTTACATGTTACAAAATACAAACTAGTAATACCTTGCAAATGTCTGCTCTAAACATACATAAAATTTAAATTACTATGCAAATTTGCCATGAAGCAATAAGATGAATTTCTACCTCAGCTAAGTTTGATAAATACAGAAGGTATTATTATGTTCCAGCAGTGTCATTTTTCTTCATTATTCCTCCCTGGATGTGGAGGATATATTGGAAAATGGGTTGTACTCCTATTTACTAAGCAGATATCAAATTCCAAAATCAGAAAAATGTGCATCTGAGAGGAAATGGAAAAGTTCCGTAAGGTTAAGAAAAGCTCGGGTTAATTTTACTTACGATAACCGAATTTATCAACTATAATAGTATCACAAAATTATTCTTTGTTACATTAAGTAAAGACGAATTAAAGTAACTGAACTTTACTCAATATAATACTACTGCTAAACCAATCTTTGTAAACCTAGATAGATTTTAAAAAATTTGCTTGTTCTGTGACATCTTGAATCAATTGTGTCAAGTTGAAGTGAGAGGAACCCCCTTCCTCCATAGACCTCCTTGCCATTTCTCCTAATTCTTTAGCTCTTTTTCTTCTCATTTCAGCTTCATCTTCTTCTCCCATTACTTCTTCAATGACCAACTTAATATCATCTTTACTCACTTGTGCTCCTGATTTTTCTTCCTCCCCAAACATCACTTGAATCTCTATGCCGGTCCTCACTCCCGTCTTGAGTACATTCACTATTAGCCTCTCATTGCAGAACTGCTCAGCAAACATCGGCCAAGTGATCATCGGCACGCCAGCAGATATTCCTTCTAGACTCGAATTCCATCCACAGTGCGTCAAGAATCCTCCAATTGAAGGGTGAGACAATATTAGTACTTGTGGGGCCCAACCGTGGATTAAAAGTCCTTGTCCTTCAACTCTTTCCTCAAAATTTTCTTCCACTAGCCATTTTCGGAACTCTTCCGACATGTGCCTAACAGCCCAAATGAAGGGTCGTTTCGACGATTCTAACCCAAGCCCCAGCTCTATCATTTGAGACGTCGAAAGACGCGATAGGCTTCCGAGACAGACGAAGAGTACAGAGTCTTGTCCCCAAGAATCAAGCCATTTTAGGCACTTATGTTCATCAATTGAAGCCTTGTTCCCTCTTTCGAATTTGTCTTGTTTCTCTTTGTTGCAAAATGAAACAGGACCAATGGTCCAAATGTTCTTGCCTTTGGCATTCTTCAATCCCTTAACATATTCTTGTTCCAATTCCTCAAAACTATTCACCACTATCCCATAAGCCTCATCTTCTGATTTCTTCATTTGATCCATTAATTCTTTCCAATCTGAATTTCTTGGCCTGGCAACATTTCCAAGTTGACCTTTGTTTAGTTCAATTTTGTCGAATAATCCAGGCACTTGAAAATACTCTGTATCAGACTCTATTTTCTCCAACTCCTTCCACTCTCTCAAATTGTGTAAACACAACATAGAAAAGCAACACATCCCATGAAAAACAATCCTAGGGATGTTAAACTTTTGTGCAACATTAGTTGTCCACGGGAAACACATGTCAGATATTATGCAACTTGGTGAAGGTTTGAGTTGATGCAACATTTCTTCCACTTGGGGTTGAAGTCTTTGCGTAGCATCGAAGAATTTCAGCCCGAAATCCATCGATGGAAGCATGTCGAAATTTTCACACCCTTCAGGTAGTCCTACCTCTAAACTCGGAAAATAGAGGTGAGCCACCTGAATTTTTAGTCCTGCCTCTATTGCACGAGCGATAACTCTGTTGAATCTAGTGGCATTTAAATGTGTAGTTAGGATTGTGATTATAACTCCACGCTGTGCTAATAGTCGCGCAATGTCAATCATAGGGATGGTATGGCCTTGTGCCATGAAAGGAAACAACACGAAATGTGGCTGCACTGTGGGAACAACCATTGTTAAAAAATATTAGTCGAAAAGATCGGCGATTTTTTGTTATATTTCAGGTGGTTACACTATGGTTTCGACATTGCTTGTTTTATACATGTTGATTGAAGCCAAAGAAAGATAACATTGTAAATTGATGATGTAAGAGCAGACATAAGCATATTCAGCTTTATCTTGTTGTAATGTGTGGTTGGAATTGTGAATTTTGGTTTCTGAGGATGATGTTTACTTGTCACTGAGCATAGGATGTTCCAGCATTTTATAACGACAAAATGAATCCTCTGATTCTTGCAATGAACGAGCTTATAGAGTTATTGCTGCATATTTTTTGTAAAAAAAATTGTTGGAGAGACACAAGATAATATATTAAATATACATGATAGATGTAGTCCAGAAGAATACAAAACGTCACATTTCTATGAGGCAGGTAGGGAGTATATTATTCTTATAACAAACTCCTCTCCAGGAGAGAAGTTTTTTTTTTTTTTTGATATTCAGTTTTCCGGCTTCGCCAGACTATTTCTAGAGATAGTAGTCCGATCCCTCAAAGTAAATAGCGGGATGTGCATGAATGACCAGGGTTTGAGAACAGATCAACTAATATCACCTACAAGGTCCTATCCCAGAAGAGAGCAAATTGCTCCCACCAGGGTTCGAACACACGATCCAGGCCTCCAGCTGGATTTTAAATTCCCCTCCTTTGCCATCCAGGTATGCCCGGGAGACTTCTAGGAGCGAAGTTTGCTATTGGCAGAGGTGGATCCAGGATTTTAACAAGTTTAATATTCGTGATATACATATTAAGTGGATTTATTGACACAAACATAGGGTCTAGGACAAAGCTATTTGATTTTGCCAAACACGTAACTTTAGGACCTGATTGGAAAGCCACCCTGTAATTGAATTTGGGTGTAATTGAATGTAATTACACAATTTTGGCATGTTTGTCTGTCCAAGTAAGTACTTGGTCAGCATGTAATTGGGTGTAATTGAAGGGGGTGTAATTACACTCTCCAATTCTCAAGGGGATGGAGGCTGAGAATTGCAAATAATTACATGGTGTAATTACAAGGGTTTTTCTGAATCTCTTCTTTTCTTTTTAAATTTATTTTTTATTTCTAATTTTTTTTCTTTTTTATTTATTATTTATTTTAACTTTTTAAATTCTTTTCTTGTACCAAATATTATTCTTTTTATATTATTATCTTTTATTTCTTTATTTCTCATTTCCAACCTTTACTTCATTTTCTTCTACATAATTTCTCATATTGTGCTTCTTTCTTTCACTTACCTATGTTAACTTTCTTATTTGTTTTTCTTTATGTTTTTTTATTTCAGCTAGCTATGTTATTATTCTATTTTTAAAAAAAAATTACACCTCCTAATTTTAGAGAGGATAAGTCATCCACAAACTTGACTTATAACGAGCTAGTGATGTCATTAAAGTTGAATTTAGTTGTTGGATGAGGTTATATGCAAACAAAGCTTATATTGAGTGATGTTAGCATTGATGAATTACTTTTTAATATTTAAATAATATTATAAAATTATGATTGTAAATATTAATTTTTTTTTGTCAAACATATTATCTGTGATATTGCAAAATGTATGCTTCTAAATATATATATATATATAATTTATAGTAACTGGTAAAGTTGTTGTCATGTGACCAGGATGTCATTGGTTCAAGTCGTGGAAACAGTCTCTTGCAGAAATGTGAGGTAAGGCTGCATACAATAGACCCTTGTGGTCCGGCCCTTCCCCGGACCCCGCGCATAGCGGGAGATTAGTGCATCGGGCTATCCTTTTTTTATATTTTCGAAATGAGATTCGTATCTTGAATACACAACGATATATAAAATTAAGTAATATTTCTTATATGAACATATATTTATCAAACATTAACATTAGTTTTTGATAATTGATTTTTATTTTTAAAATTTAAAATATTTAACTGTATAATTACACTTGTGCAACCAAACAGTATGCTTGTAATTACATTCGCTTGTAATTACAATGTAATTACCTTATGACAAACAAACAGGTCATCATAATTACTATATTGTGTAATTACTAGGCTGTGTAATTAGTAATTACACCAATTCCAATTATCAGGAAGCTTTCCAAACAAACCCTTAATAATAGTCGTTACATCCGCTCGGGTTATTGGAAGATGGTGACAAAGTCATACTGATGGTCATGAACGTTCCACGTTAACTAAAAGGAATGGATTTCTGAGAGTTCAAAGCCAAGACTCGTCTCTGGAATGTTTTATGTCCACTTCTAGTTCCTTGCATAAGAGTCTAACCTAAGAAATTTGTAGTTATCTGGGCATTGAGGTACCTCATTTTGTTGTGCATTAATTTCTGGTGGTCCTTTATTCATTAAACAGACAGTACTTTTTTAGCAAGAAGTTTAAATGATCACAATAAATCCTGAAGGATTTGCAAAACAAATTGCACAATTTTCCCTTCAAATGGGTTGGTTTTTAATTTTTGTCCCTCAAATGAAACTTTTGTCTTTTGGGGCATAAATTCTTTATGTAATCCCATAAAAAACTTATGCTTGGAAAGGCATAATTTATATTTATAGGCAAAAATTAAAGACCGGTACTACAAAATAGGGGAAAACTGCAAATGACCCAACAATTTGTATTTATAAAATAAAATGAGGGCCCTATGGGAGTAGGTGCTCTTTAGGTATATTGTTTTTCTTTGTTAAGGTGAGAGCCACTATCTCATAGTAAAGGTTGATTATCATACATCAGTGAAGGAGAATAACCCCCATTCCTCATTTTCATTAGTTTATATACATGATGTACACTATTGATTCTAGGCTACAATTATGAAAAACTAATTATATACCTAACTAATATAAAATTACTAACAATCTTTACCAAATCACTAAATATAATTACATATATTCTATCACACCCCCGCAGTCGTAGCGGGCGGTTGTCGTACGCTGAGACTGTCCCGAAAATCTTCAAACAGAACCAAGGTAAGACCCTTAGTAAAGATATCATCAATCTGATAACGTGAAGGGACATGTAAGACATGTACTTGTCCACGAGCTACCTTTTCGCGAACAAAATGAATATCCATCTCGATATGTTTAGTGCGCTGATGTTGTATAGGATTCCCCGAGAGATATATCGCACTAACATTATCGCACTAACATTATCGCAGTAGACTAATGTAGCTTTCTGAATAGGAGAATGAAGCTCTAAGAGGAGGTTACGCAACCAACATGACTCAGACACCACATTGGCGACCCCTCGATATTCGGCATCCGCGCTAGAGCGCGACAAAGTAGCATGGCGTTTAGCCGACCAAGAGACCAAGTTATCACCGAGAAATACACAATAACCAGATGTCGAACGCCTGGTATCTGGACATCTACCCCAATCAGCATATGTATAAGAAATGAGAGTAGATAGCGATGATGGATATAGGTGTAAGCCATGATCAAGAGTGCCCTGAATGTAGCGCACAATGCGTTTGAGAGCGTGCATGTGTTTTTCCCTCGGATCAAGCATGAATAAACACATATGTTGCACTGCATAAGTAATATTGGGCCTCGTAAAAGTGAGATAATATGGTGTGCTAGAAGTAGAACTCAGCTTTGGTTTAGTATCAACCAGAGTAGGAGATGGGTTACATGCTGACATTCCAGCCCGTTCAATGATCTCTGCTGCATACTTCCTCTAAGATAAAAATAGACCACATGCTTGACGAGTGACAACTATACCCAGAAAATAACTCAATGCCCCCAAACCTTTCATAGCAAATTATGAGCTGAGAAGGGATATGATAGACTTGCGAATTGTATCACAGAAAGCAGTCAATATAATATCATCCACATACAAAATAATGTAGGGCATAGAAGTACCGTGACGGTAGATGAATAGAGAATGATCAGACTTGCTGTGAGAAAACCCAAGAGTAGAAACATAATCTGCAAATCTCATGTACCAGACCCGAGGAGCCTGTTTTAGCCCATACAAAGATTTCTTCGGCAAGCACACATGATTAGGATGAGCGGGATCCCTGAAACCCAAGGGTTGATGCATGTATATTGTGTCCTTGAGTTCTCCGTGTAAGAAAGCATTTTTCACATCCAGTTGATGAATGGGCCATGCTTTTGAGAGAGATAGACTGAGAACAGTGCGAATAGTTGCCGGTTTCACCATCGGAATAAATATCTCTCCACAATCCACGTCAATCTGTTGAGTTTTGCCATCACCTACAAGACGGCCCTTATGCCTCACAAAACAACCATCAAATTTTTCTTTATGAGTAAAAAACCACATAGAACGAATCATATTAACATCAGGTGGATGGGGGCACCAACTCCTACGTCTTAATTTTAATAAGAGCATTATATTCATCATCCATAGTTATTTTCAAATTCGGGCCACGAAGGGCAGACACGGGATTACGTGGTAGATGAGATTTAATACCATTAGAGTTGAGATTAAATTGTCGCTTTGGTTTAAAAATTCCTTGTTAGCTGCGAGTAACTGGCCTTGAAGCCAGAATATAAGTGGGATGGATTTGGGTGGGAGCAATGGGTTGGCCCAGTTCCGGGCTAAACTGACATGGCCCACAACCCGATGGAGAGGGGAAGGGTTGGTAGGGCAGTGGGCTGCTACACGCGAGGCCTGGTGAAGTGGGCTGAGGTTCTGGCCTGGCAGAGTGGGTCTGCCGCTAGGTTGGGTCGGCTGGCATAAGGAGTTAGCTGTGTTGAGTTGGGCCAACAGGCATTGGGCTGGAGTGTACCAGCTGGTCCATGTGCCTCGGTGTGGGCTAGGCCAAATGATAAACCACATTAGATAAAATCCCATCATCCAAAAAATCATATGAATGAGACGTTGAACTATGCAACTTAGCAAATGAAAATTGGGTTTCATCGAAAATGACATGGCGACTAATGATGATTTTATTAGATGATAGATCATAGCATTTGTAACTACGATGATTAGATGGGTAATCCAAAAATATATAAGCGGTAGAGCGATCTTGAAGTTTGTTTATGGTAGTGGAGGGAAAGAGATGATAACATAAACACCCAAATACCCGAAGATGAGATTAAGAAGTGTCTTTTTTATAAAGAATTTTGAGTGGAGATTGGTAGGCTAATCCTTTGCTAGGGAGGATGTTGAGAAGGTAAGTTGTCATTTGTAATGTTTGATGCCAAATGAAGGCGGTAATTATGCATGAGCTAGTAATGTACAAATAATATTATTAATAGTGCAGATTTTTCTCTCGGCTTTCCCATTTTGTGATGACGTATGTGGACATGAGAATCAAAAAGATACACCATTAATCTTACAAAATTCCCGAAACGGCCCATTATCAAATTCCCTTCCATTATCACATTGAATGTTCTTAAACTCCCGTTCAAATTGAGTACGGATGAATGCTCTAAATGATAGAAATTGGAATAAACTTGAGACTTTTTAGATAATGGAAATGTCCACAAAAATTTAGAGTAATCATCCAATAACAAAACATAATAACGGTGGCCCGAATAGCTCAAAATGGGATACGTCCAACGATCACTATGGATAATATCAAAAGACAACATAGTAATAGAATTAGAAGCAACAAAAGACAATTTAACATGTTTCCTAAGAGGACGAGAAATACAAATATTAAACCCACGAGTGCGATTACACTCAATAGATTTAGTGTCTAAGGGAGTCAAAAACATATGCTCCCGAATGACTCAAACGTGTATGTCATAAAGAAGGTGCTAATGCTGCAAAAGTTGATGGTGTGGCTTGATTTGTGGTGATAGTGGTGGTGATAGGATAAAGCTCACCCCGACTATCACATCTCATTACATGCATCCCCGTCCAGAAATCCTTCACAAAAAACCCAAATGGATCAAATTCAACAGAAACCGAGTTATCAGTTGTAAATTTCCTAACAGACACCAAATTTTTAATCAATTGAGGAGCATGAAGGATATTTTTCAAGGCTAAAAGTGGGTTTGGGGGAGACAAATTTGTGTGATCATAACCACTAATGGGAATTGAATGACCATTACCAATAATTATGCCATAATTTTTGCTCAAATTAAAATAAGACGATAGATTACCTTGAGTGGATGTCATATGAGAAGTAGCACCGGTATCTATGTACTAATTTACATCTGAAGGATTTAGCTTAAGTGTATGCATCGCTGCCTTGATATCCGTGGGAGTCGGAGAGGTTGTTGGGTCTGTTGCGGTGAAAGTCTGCTGCGGCTGAGGCCCAAGATGGCCAGGTTGCTGCGGTCGAGGCCCAAAATGGCCAGGTTGCTGCTTCTGCCGATTGATGGGCCTGGCCTAAGGGGTTGTTGGGTATGGACATGGAGGGATGAGCCAAGGCCATTCCCAAGCCCATTGTTGCCCATTGGCCCACGACTGCTGCCAGGGGTGTTGTGGCCTGGACCCCTGCTGGCTGCTACCACGTTCGCCACTGATGCCACCACCGTGGCCGTCACCTCAGTTTTTCCCACCATGATTGCGGTTTTGACCCTTTTTGCCACCACCGTTGTTACAGTTTTGATTATAATGTTCCGAGAATGATGGAGAGTCGTCGAATTCTTGGGACGTTGCAGCCACCATGACGGAATGTGCTCCGGTTGCGGCCTTTTTAGCCAACCCGCCTCTTCAAGAGTGAGCATGGAATGTGATTGGTAGAAAGAATGGATATGATTGCTTTGGTGAAGGAGAGTTCAACCCATTATAAGCTTCAGTGAGGCCCGCAACCATTTGAAGAACGAGACGATGATTAGTGACCGATGCTCCGACGTTCTTGAGTTGATCCGACAATTCCTTGAGCCTTTGACAATATGCGGAGGCATTCGGGAAATCCTCCATAGTTGCATGAGAGAATTCTTGCTCAAGTTTTACGGCACGAAAATTTTTATTATCTTAGAATATATCACGCAACCAATTCCAAGCTTCCATCGTTGTTGCGTCAGGTTCGATAATTGTATGCAAGAGGTCCGTAGAGATGGTGGAATAAATCCAAGAGGACCGTAGCATCAAGGGTTTCCCATAACCCCATGTCATCATCGGTGATTAGCACATTCTCCTTGCCTTTTTCCGGTTTGACGATATGATGGAGGACTTTGTGAGACCTTGCGTGAATTTTAAAGAGCTCCACCCATATCGTATATTGGACGTTCTCCATTTCAAGGAAGATAGGGATGTTGTTCTTGATGTTGGAGACTGCAAGAGCATGATGGAAGGTATTCTTTGTGTCAGGCATGGTTGACGGGAGAAGAATATGGGCGGCGGAGGGGAGGGAAATCCGAGTAGGGCACGGTGGAAGTTTAGTGAGGAGGGAGGAGAGGAAGATTTTCTCTAGACTTATGATACCATGAAAAAGAATAATCCTCTTTCTCATTTTCATTAGCTAATTAGCTTATATACATGAGGTACAATATTAATTCAGGGCTACAATTATAAAAACTAATTATACATCTAACTAATACAAAATTACTAACAATTTTTACCAAATCACTAAATATAAATACATATATTCTATCAATCCAACTTTAAAGTGTTGATCACTACAATATCTCCAGTTGCACTATACACGTAACTCTTTTAGCTCGCACCAAAATTAGATTTTTTTATAAGGGCTAATATAACAATAACGTACCCATTTATTATAAAAGATTATGTCAATTCACTATATCCATCTCTACTTAAATACCATAATTTTATCTATACCAATATCTGTTAAAGTTTTAGGCAGCTATCTATGGAAATAATTTGTCTCAAATTTAAGTTCTGAATTCTGCTCTGATGCTTACACTACCAACAAGATATAATAGAATTATTGGATGCTTCGCTGCTGCACCAATAATGACTGTTGAAATCTGCTGGCAATCAAAAGAGTACAAAGGATGATAACTGCTCAATGCGTCAGCTATCTGGCTATTTTTTTCATGGGACCATTTGGCCTTTAACCATGAAAAGAAGCAGTTAAAATAATCAAGGTGCTAAGCACAGGGCTGATGTACCGTTTACATTAGGAATTCGACATAATCCAATAGCGGTTTGCTCAAATCATGGTTGTTAAATGACTTCTTATGTTATAAAAAATGTTGAGATACAATTGTTGTAGGAAACTGGAAGTAAGTAACTATTACAAGAGTAGAAATGATAAACAAATTATTATAATAGAACTGGAAATCAAAACCTTACAAACTGCTTGTGTGATTTGCTGAGTCAAGTAATGGCACTCTGTCTTTAAGACAAGATTGCCCCGTATATCTTCTTTTACGGTATTGAGCAATAGTCTCCCAAGATACAACAGCAACTTTAACAAGTGAGCAAAGGAAACTCAAGTGTTACTCTTGAAGAACTTTGAGTATAGTGACTTTGCTAGAGAGGAAGAATATGAAATCAGAAAATCTGGAGAATTCTCTAAGTGTAGTGTGTTTCAATTGAGCCAAATGCCTCAATTTATAGTGTAAGTAGAAGATTCCTCAACTAGTCAACTAATGATCTTCAATAGCCATGTAATTGCACTTGATTGAGGGGTTACATTCAGCCAAATAATGGCTGAATTCATGTGGCAAGTAATGGAGAATCAATGCTCCAAAACCAGCCCAAACGTCAGATTTTTTCAACTTCCAAAAGCGATTCGCTTTGAGCGCCAAGGCTGTGAATCGCTGCGGCTCAATAGGTGACCCGACCATTTTAGCCGCAGCGCAGCCTGGGAGGCGTCGCGGCCCTTCACGGCTCCGCGGCGATTTCCGACTCGTTTCATTTTACACTTTGTACACTTCTTCCTTCATTTACCAACGTGGAATACTTTGTCATTTGGCCAATAACCGTCCATAATTCTATGTCTCAAACGTATTACATACGTACCAATATCTCTTTCACTAATGAAATTTGCGATACTTGATACTACGTGTGCACGTGTGTGGAAACGACGTTTCCGACGTGCGGCCCCAGTTGTTCGAGTCATAAATTAATGGGATATACTTATTTCCACATTTAGTAAATTTCCAACAAAAAAAGTACTCCAGTTAGTAATTTATATGGAGCTTATGTTCCCATTCCATATTCAATGCGGGATTCTTAACACTCCCCGCACGCCCAGACCTTGTTAACTGGAGCGTGGATAATATAATTTGGGGGGGGGGGGGGCAACATCGGTGAACAAATAATTGGAATGGGTCTGACTCTGATACCATGTAATGAATGGATCTTGGGCCTAACTCAACCCCAAAAGCTAGCTTATAGAGTGAGAATTGTCCAAGTCCATATAAGGAGTTCATGTTCTCATTTCATATCTAATATGAAACTCTTAACTATATTGATCTCTGATAGTGACTTTCTTGTTCTGTAAGATTGTCTTGAATTTTACTTGGAAGAAAACGTTTATATGAAAATTAAAAATTGTGAGTGCAAAATTACACCTTTAGACTAGTATTTTAATATTTTGCGTGAAGTTAAAAAATATTTTACTTGAATATGGAAAATTCTTGGTAGAGAGCACTTTTCTCAATGGACGCTATCCGAAATGAATCTGAATATAGTCGTGCTCCCATGTACCGAACACCGGATTGAAAACCAAAAAAAATATTTCACTTAAATCTTGAATTATACGACCAAACTAATATTTGCAACTACTAATTTCAGCATCTCCCGACTGAAATATTGATTCATATGGCTATACGGGTCAGTTTCAAATGCTAAATTGATGATGTAAGAGCAAACATAAGCATATTAAACCATTTCATGTCTGACTGACACATGAACTTGGATTATATGGATGAGGTTGAATGCTCACACGATAAAAATAATCTCGAAATTAAATTACACAAGGGATGGTCCCAGTATTTTGAGAAAGTGAAGCTTCTAGTTCCTTTCTTTTAGCACTTTTGTTTTGGTTCTTATTAAAGTGAAAAGATTTTCTTCTTGTCTAATTTTCCAGCATAATTCTTTCACTAGTACAATCCATTTCAACATCTTCTAAGTATTAATTTTATGGCTATTTCCTACAGAGTTTAAAGAACAAAATCACAAAATTGCTGGACCCAAGTGAACTACTTGGGCCTTTAGGGCCTCATTCATACATCAAATTTCATGTTTAATATATGTAGAGAGCAGGGCAGAGCTAGAAGGTTACATACAAATTTGGCTTAACTTAGTAGCTTTAGGCCTCAATTATTTGTGCGGAGGTCTGAATCTTAATAATTCAGATTCAGCTCATTAAGTACATTTGTTTTATAGGCCTGAATCTTAATCATTTAGATTCAGCTCATTAAGTTAATTTATTTTGTTTCCTTAATGGATCTGAATGAATCAGATGACAGAGTCTCAACACCATTCAGACTCATTTAAAATAATACGTCTTATTTCACAAAATATTTCATGACTTCTTCTCATCAAAATTTTCACCATCTAGCTATCCTTTCTCAACCAAATATTATCAAGAAATTTTGTTGCCACAAATATTAAATGATTAACTACAACAACAAAATCGTTTTCCTAAATCTATCAAAAAATTTATTTGAAATCCTATGAATAAACCTATTCATGATCTACTTTGCCCACACAAATTAAACATGGGGAATCCATCTTATCAATAAAATGTCTACTTTCACTTCTCAATCTTTGAAAGATCGCACTGACTCTATAAATTAGTGTTTCTCGCGACAATAACAACGAATTGAAAAGAAAAAAAACTTGAATATTACATAACCCTCTAATCAATTTCGGAACTAAATACATAATATCAAGCTTCAAGAAACAACATAGAACACTCAAAAATTGTGTCAAACATTGAAAAAATTTCTCCTTTTTATCTTATTTTAATAAAATTTCTTACTAGAAATCATCTCGTGGAATTCAGCCATAACAACTCTCTTTAAACCACTTTCACTTGATAGAGAAGGGTTTACCATTTTAATAATAAGCACAAATTCTTTAAAAAATTTCATATTACATTGTTACAATATTTTTTTCATGTTGATATATAACTTTTATCATTTCAGATGTTCAAATTTTATCTTTATAAAAAAAAGGAGATAGTTCAAATTTTAAATCAAATATAAATATTCAAAATATATTAAAAATAAGTTTGTTTTGCTTAAATGAGGCTTTTATAATATTTTATTGATATAGTGGTTAATTCCATATGCACATTCAGATATTGAAACAAAGAGTCATAATTATACAGTATTCAGATCTAGAGACAACATCTTAATATTCAGATGTGTATTCAGATTCAGACGTCTTAATCTTAATGGAAACAAATGGCCTTTTAGTTCAAATCTTGTATCTGCATTAATAAATTACTAAATATGTATAAAAAGTTAATTCAATACTCAATTACTAACAATTGAAGTCGATATTTTAAAATGAACTCATAAAATTTAAATTTTAGCTTCACCTCTGATAGACTGGAGAGCCTTTAAATTGATTGATGAACCAACTAATAAAACATCATACTTAACCAAATAGTCTAGGTTAACAATCACACAGTGCAACGGCCTTTAGTTTGTTTAGCGATTATGTAATTTTATAGGACTAGGTGTGAGATTTTGAGAATGTGTAATTGTTACAAATCGTATTATGAGTTAAAAGATAGATTATTAGGTAGACGATGAAATGCGCCCAAATGGAACAATAAATACTGTTTAACATTCATATAGTCAACCTAACTTGTTTAAAATTGATACATTATTGTCATTCATGATGTTATAAAGTGCAAGGACTTTCGTGTGTGTTTGGTAAGAAGGATTTTTTTTCAAAAAAAAGAAGTTGATTTCTGGTGCTTGATTCAGAAAATATTTTACAGGACAAATATTTTCACCAAGAGGAAGAAAATGAATTTCCTTACTTTCGGACTAAGTTATTTTCTTTACATTTATCTCAATCTTAACTTCCTATCACCATCATCACTTAAACATTATTATCAATATATAATACTCTTTAAGTTTCACCAAAACACCAATCTGGTTTACTAATAGTATCAAATATAAATTATTTTTGGAAGAATGAGTTCCGTCATACCAAACGGCAAATGCATAACTCATTATTATGCAAACCAAAGAAGTTCTTAGACAGGCTTGAAGCAAAATCCCAAATCTATCCAAGTTTTTCTAATTCTGGTGCCAGCTAAAAGAGTTACCAGTATAATGCAACAGGTGATATTGTACTGATCAGCACTGTATGCAAATTAACCTTTACTATGGAGTAGTGGCCTTCATTATTTTATAAATACAAATTCTTTAGAATATATTGTCATTTAAAGGGCCTGCTTAAAAAAAGTACTGTCTTTTTTAATGAACAAGGGTCCAAGAAAAATTAATGCACGACAAATTGATAACCACAAATTTTTAGCTTAGGCTTCTACGCAAGGAACTAAAAGTGGACATAGAACATTCATGAACAGAGTTTTGGTTTTGAACTCTCAGAAATCAGATTTCTCAATTATTCCTATCAGTTCATGTGAAACTTTCACGACCATAGTTTGTCACCATCCTCCAATAACGAGGGACGGGTCTATCATGAAGTTACGGATTTAGCATAATTCAGTAGCTTTATCTCAGACCTTATATTGTGTTAATAATTCCTCCAAACACATGCTATTGTCATGTCCTAGAATTCAAATCCATAAACTTATTAAAATTCTGAATCCGCCTCTGTCAATAACAAACTTTACGGCTAGAAAGGTGTTTGTTATAAGAATTCCCACCAGCCTCATTGAAATGGACGATCTGTATTAATTCTTCTGAACTATCTGTGGGTTACAACAATTGCAGGAAACGAGAAGTAAGTAAATATTACAATTGCTAGAAAGGATAAACTAAAGATTACAACCAAAAACTGGAAATCAAGAACGAAAAAAACTCCTTGTGTGATTTGTTGAGTCGAGTGATGGCACTCTGTCTTTAAGACAAGATTGCCCCGTATATCTCCTTTTACGTTGTCGGACATTAGTCTCCCAAGATACAACAGCAACTTAACAATTAGGCAAAGGAAACCCAAGTGTTACTCTTGAAGAACTTTGAGTGTAGTAAATTTGCTAGAAAGGAAGAAGATGAATTCAGAAATTATGTAGTATTTTTCTAAGTATAGTGAACAATTGAGCCAAAGGCCTCAATTTATAGTGTAAGGAGATGACCCTTCAACTAGCCAACTAATGGCCTCCAATAGCCATGTAATGACACTTATTGAGGGGATACATTCAGCCAAATAATGGCTGAATTCATGTGCCAAGTAATGAATATTCAATGCTCCAAAACCAACCCAAAGGTCAGAACTTTCCAACTTCCCGTCGCAACATTCTGCCTCCGAAGCGCCGCGGCTCTGTGAATTAGCGTCGCGGCTCCAGTAACTGACCAACCAATTAGCACAGTGGCGCTGCCTGGGAGGCGTCGCGGCGCTCCGACGGTGTTGCGTCGTGGCACTCCGACGGTGTTGCGTCGTGGCGCTCCGACGGTGTTGCGCCGCGGCCCTTCACGACTCCGCGACGATTTTCGAATCGTTTCATCTTACACTTCTTCCTTCGTTTACCAACGTGGAATACTTTGTCATTTGGCGAACAACCGTCCATCATTATATGTCTCAAACGTATTACATACGTGCCAATATCTCTTTCACTAATGAAATTTGCAATACCTGGCACTACGCGTGCACGTGTGTGGAAACGATATTTTCGACGTGCGGAGCCCCAATTATTTAAGTCATAAATAATGGGATATACTTAATTCCACATTAGTAAATTTTCAACAATCCCCTCTTGAAAGAGATTTTGGCGCACTCACATGGTGTCTTTTCCAGCAATCTTTCAGCGGACTGAAGTTGCATCAGGAGAGGTAGCTTCAGCTTTGAACCTTCCGTAGTTGAATACCATCGGACTTACTTACTGCGCGGTGAACGTGATGTCTTGAACCGTCAGTGTTTAGTGTAAGCCAAGTCAATGGTACCAACACAACAACTTCCCTTACTCTGTTCTTCATAATGTTTTGTCCGTTGTGGCCGTGGACACTTCTTGGATTCTTAAGTGCGTTCATTTGAGGCGACCTGTCCACGCACTTAAATAGGTGGTCTCCTACAAGGTATCCTGTTATACTCCACTTTACAAGTGTTAGGAACCATTAAAATTTTCCCCAAACCTAACCTCAACCGTTGAAAATCATTAAAGGTTTTGGAAACTTAACCTTTACCCACACTGCAGATAGCACTTAACGTCTATCGTGGGAACGGCTTTGGATTTGGTGTTTCTTTACAGAAATCACCATCCGAAGTGCTCAACTGAACCTTTACAGCTTAGTTTTTCCATTGAACCTAATTCATGGGATCTCCAGTCAGTAAGGTTGGGTTACCACCGTATTGGTCCTTATACCTTGGGTTTTAAGCCCATTCCTCTAGATAGGCAGAACATCTGATCTTTGGGTAAGCCCTTTGTTAGTGGATCCACTATGTTATCCTTTGATTTTATGTAATCAATGGATATGATACCCGTGGTGATCAGCTGCCTAACGGTCTTATGTCTCCGTCGAATATGACGAGACTTGCCGTTGTACATAGAACTTTGTGCCCTTCCTAGAGCCGACTGATTGTCGCAGTGGATCATTACAGAAGGTACGGGTTTGTCCTAACAAGGAACATCCTCTAAGAAGTCGTGAAGCCACTCAGCTTTTCTCATGCTTTGTCTAAAGCGATAAACTCCGATTCTATCGTGGATCTGGCGATGCAAGTTTGCTTAGAGGATTTCCAAGACACAGCTCCACCACCAATTGTAAATACATACCCACTGGTGGACTTGGTGTTCTATATATCAGATATCCAGTTTGCATCACTGTACCCCTCTAGTACAGCTGGATATCTCGAATTATGCAACCCATAAGTTAGTGTGTATTTCAGGTATCGTAGTACCCGATTTAACGCCTTCCAATGATCATTACTCGGATTACGGGTAAACCTAGTCAACTTGTTGCCTGCATAGGCAATATCAGGTCGGGTGCAGTTTGTTATGTACATCAAACTACCAATCACATGTGCATATTTCTCCTGGCATACGGGTGCACCACAATTTTTTATCAAGCTTTTGATTTCTATCCATTGGTGACTTCATAGGCAAACTGTCAAACATCTCGAACTTTCTCAACACATCCTCGATGTAGTGAGACTGAGATAAGACTAGTCTGTCAGACGTCTTAGAGATCTTTATCCCTAAGATGACATCTGTGATACTCATATCCTTCATGTCGAAGCATTGTTTCAACATGTTCTTAGTCTCTAGAATCAAGCTAGGACTGCTCCATGTGATCAACATGCCATCTACGTACATGCATATCATAACGTACGAGTCAGAGTTACCTTTCATGTAGACACATTTGTCACACTCATTTATGGAGAAACCCTTCGATAGTAGAGTACTATCAAATTTTTTGTGTCATTGCTTCGGGGCTTGTTTCAACCCGTATAGAGATTTGACATGCCGACAGACTTTCTTCTCTTGCCCTGAAACCACATACCCCTCGGGTTGTTCCATATAAATTTCTTCTTCCAAATCACCATTTAGGAAAGCTGTCTTGACATCCATTTGATGTATCTCAAGGTCACGCAACACTGCGATCGCAATGAATACTCGTATGGGCGTCATCCTAGACACCGGGGAGTACGTGTCAAAATAGTCAAGGCCTTCCTTCTGTCGATAGCCCTTGACTACCAACCTGACCTTGTACTTATCTATAGACCCATCTGCTTTATACTTCCGTTTGAGTATCCACTTACAACCCAACTGTTTATTTCCCGGAGGAAGATCAACCAACTCCCAAGTATGGTTATGCAGAATGGAATCTATTTTTGACAAATCTGTAAAAGAGAGAGAGACAGAGAGTTTTTGAGATGTGAAAGTTAGGAAGTGTGGGGATGAAAGAAAAGTTAAAAATGAGCCCTTTTCGGGTAAATATTTTCTTCAAATTGTCATACAGTGTTATTTTTACTATTATATTATATATTAAAGGAAGTCCTAATTTGGTTAGGACTTGTACCAGTGTGTCTGACTTGCATGGAAATGTTTAGCTCTTAACTGATCATGACTATTATGGTAATTGATTTGATTTTCATCTTGAAGAGGAGTTTGATCTTTACTTGGACTCAATATACGTAACAATACTATATGGGAGTATGTGGTAAGTATCAACCCGATAGATATCTCGAAGGGAGAATATCTTTTGTTATTTGTTTTCGTGTATGATTTTGGCTGTCCATGCAATTAATAACTTTTCTTGTATATTTTATTCTACCAAGCACATTATGATTTATGAGCAAGGTTACACATACGATATCTGAAGTTAATTTTGACAAATCTAACTTTAGATATTATATCTGAAATTTCATATAATTGAAGTTCAGCTATTTTTGTTCAAAGTTTATGCAGATGACTAAATTTTGTTCAAACATAAATGGTTGAAGTAGTGAAGTTCGTCCATTTTGCCCAACTTTAGTCATTTTTGTCCGAAGTTCAAGTACATGACTAAATCTAGATTAAACATAAATGGTTGAAGTTCATCCATTTTTGTCTGACTTTAGCCATTTTTGTTTGAAGTTCATGCACATATGACTAAATTTAATTCAAACAAAAATGGCCAAAGTCAAGCAAAAACTATTGAACTTTAATAATTTTGCTTAAACTTCATGTAGAAATGCATGAATTTCACTCGTGTAACTTCAGACATTTCATCTGAAGTTTGATTCTGTTAAGCTTAACTTCAGATACCGTATGCCTGAATTAATTATATGTGCAAAATTTTGAAAAAGTGAATATAAGTTAAATATCGAAAACGGCTGCCCGTGAAATATTTACCAAATACACCCGTTCCAAATACATCCATTCATTGATAGGCAAACCAATTAGAGTAGTTCCTAGACGGGTCATTCGCACAAATGTCTCAACCTATTTTGGGATGGTCTTTAATTTTTGCCTTTTAAATTTGTGTTTTTAATGTTTGCCCTTCATTCTTTTTTGACGCGGCATAATTAAAATTTCACAAGACATAATTAGCGTTTAATTTCAACATATGTATTATAACACTCACACAAACTATGTTAGATAAGACATAATTTTCAGCACTCAACACAATATGAAAAAAGATATAATTTTATATTTCGACGACATAATTAGTGTTAACTTCAACATATGTATCATAACATCCACAAAAACTATGACGGAGAAGACATAATTTCTAAAACTCAATATAATCTAAAAAATTATTATAAAATTATGCCGTATAACTTAATTCCTATATAATTTATGTCGCACAAGGTAAAATTTTATTTTTTAAAGAGAAAAATATTATAGAGACTATGCCCCGTGAAAAACAAGATATTTAAAATAAACGGCATTGCCAAAAATTAATGGCCAATGATATGAAAGTCAAAAATTAAAGACCAGTGCGTTTGAAGAACAATCCCCGCAAAAAAAAATGTTCCTAGACAGGCTTGAAGAAAAGCCCAAATTTATTAAGCTTTTGTGACGGTGTTGAGCCCAAAAATTTGCCTTTTGAAGTCTGAATTCTGATAGCGCTCACCCCCTTCGCCATTTTTTTTTCCAAGAATCTGCAATTAACTCCATTATCTTCAGGGTTTAAGAGCACTCACCATGAACACCTTAAACCCTCTTCCTGTTGCTTCAATGTTTACTCAACAACCCCTCAATTCTCGTTCCTTCAGAACCCCATTACCACTATCCATTAAACCCTCTTCCCCTAAATCTAAACCCTTAAAATCATTAACCCCACTCTCTTTCCTTAAACCAACATTAATCTCCACCATTACCGCAACTACCCTTTTCTTCACAAGCTTCAATTTAAACCCCCAAAAAGCCATTTCTACCCCTCTTTCTCCACCACCCACCATTGACACAAATGTGAATGAAATTACCGAAAAGCCGCTCGAACAGGTGCCTTTCTCTAACCCCAATAATGTATCAATCTTGAAAAAATTGTTGGAAAATAAAGTTAAAAATAGGGAATTGGTCGATGCGATTAGTATACTAAACAAGTTGATTGAGCTCGAGCCAAACGAGATCGAATGGCGATTCTTGAAATCCCATTTATATGTTCATAATGGGGAGGTTGGATTAGCTAAGTTAGGATTTAGAGATATTATATTAAAAGATCCTTATTATATCGAGGCTTATCGCGGGTTGGTAGCAGCAGCAATGGAAGATGAGGAAATGAACGAAATGAACGAAATAGAGAAAAAAATCGAGGAGGGAATTAATATGTGTAGTATGGAGGGGAATAAAGAGAGTGAGTTGAGGGATTTAAAGCTATTGCTTGCACAAATTTGGGTTATTGAGGGTAAATATGATGAGGCGTTGAAGGTTTATCGAGAGTTAGTGGATGAGGAGCCGGGGGATTTTAGGCCTTACTTGTGTCAAGGCATGATATATACGGCGTTGAAGAAGAATGACGAGGCTGAGAAGTATTTTGAGAAGTATCGGGGATTGGTACCGCGAGAGCATCCTAATGCTAGGTTTGAGTTTATGATGTCGACTTGATAGCAACAAGGTTTTTGATTGAGGTATGCTAGAAATTGAGTTGCATTGTGTGGTTTTAGTTTGCTTATATTTTGCTTATTAGATGTTTAGATATACTTTTCTCTCTGGTTTGAGAAATTAGGTTTTTATATGGAGTTGTAGCAATTAGGTTCAGATGTAGACATCGAATGAAAATTCTTATAATTTAGTGGAATGGACCTCGGATTTATTTAAATTTCGGATCAGATGTATTTTGAATGACATTGTGAACTATATAGATTAAACTCAATCAAGAATGCAAAACAGAATGATACTCAATGTAATGAACTTATCTCGAGTTTCTTTTTGGTGCACCCATGAGGTCCTTGCTTGTATAGACTAGTGGGTGACATTTGTAGAGAATCATATTTTGGTGCAAGTTTCTCTACCTTCTGATATACTCCTTGTATACGGGGTTTCCCCAACATTTATAAGATTATCTACCTTATAAAAAAAATGGTACTCTTTCTGATATTATCTTTTTTTAATGCAATCATTCCTGCGCAATTCTCTGAGTCTTATATGTTGTGAGCTGTGACTTCTGAAGCTGAAGACACCAAGATTACATGGAAAGGTTTGTTGCTACCGATATGTGGAAGTAGTGATGGAATACTCTGCTTCATTGAAACAAGTCTAACCGTTGGTGCTCGCTTTAGTTTTGTTATTTGTACCATACTACACTTGCAATACAAGAGCTAATGGTGAAATCTGAATTCATTAGAGGTTAACATGACCCCTGTTTCTTAAAGATATCGAACTCAGTTCTTTCTGAAATGATCCTAACTATACAGTGGCTGTTCAGACTACGTGGAGATTGAACTCAAATAGACCAATTAAACCTATATATGCTTTCTTCTGCTGTTTTTCAATTTTATTTTAGATCTTTTAGGGTGCATGAAGGGGAACCTTGGAGTAACCGGTAAAGTTGTTGTCATGTGACCAGGAAGGTCACGGATTCAAGCCATGTAAACAGCCTCTTGCAGCAATGCAGGTTAAGGTTGCGTACAATAGACCCTTGTGGTTCCGGCTCTTTCCCAGACCCGCGCATAGCGGGAGCTTAGTGCACCGGACTGCCATTTATCTTTTAGGGTGCATGTGGCGGGAGATTGGGAGGTCTGGATTAGATCCTTTTATAATTTATAATTATGTCGGAGAAATGAGATAATGACAACGTTGGGAAGCATAATTTTAGCATCATGATAAAACATTGCATGTTCCATATAGTTACTTATCTGGTCTTTGGTAGAAGTTATTAGTAGATATTATGTTGATCTTCTCCTACATGAAATTTTCCTATAAATAGCCCACTAGAAACTCATTGTTTTTGGTTCTTGTGGTTAGTGATTTTATGTTGTTTAATTGGTTGTTGGTAGTTGATTATAGCTCAACTATGAAATGGTAAACGTTGGTACTGGCTGCAGATCTTGTTCGTGTTTGTGCTAGTCTTCTATTTGTCAGTGTGACTGTGATAAGCTATGTTGCTCGGACCCTTCAAAAATATTTTAACGCCAGTATCAGATCCTTCAAAAATGCATAAATTTTGGAGGATCAGACACCCATCCGGCGGTGTGTTTGAAGTGTCTGAGCAACATAGGTGGTTAGACACTACTCGGTGGCACCCTACTTGATAAGTGAGGCTGAGATTTAAGGTTGTCTTGTATTTTTTTAATAGTTTTAGGTTTAGGCCAGTTAATGTAACATTATGAAATTTGTTTAGACTGACTCTACTTACGTAATCCTTATAAAGCTAGATTTGCTCAATGAATTGGAAATTCTCTTGATTCAACTGTCACCTGATATCTTTTGTATGAAGTTATATGACAACAATTTATGCATTGTATAATTTTCAATATACAGACTATAGTTTAAGTCTTTCTAAGAGCCGATGGTCTATCGGAAACAACCTCTCTACCTCCAAAGGTAGGGGTAAGGTCTGCATACACCCCACCCTCCCAGACCCCAGTTGTGGGATTACACTGGGTATGTTGTAGTTTAAGTCTTTCTAAGTAATTCTGATCACCAGTAGCAATGGCAACACTGACATTTACATAGTCTTCACATTATGAAATCCAAACTTCTATTCATTCCGCTAATCCAGTTGCCGTGGAGTCACATATGTTGAGGTAGACTCATATACATTCATACAAATGTGGATTTCATATAAGCAAAAGGTCTGTTACTGCTTGGAAGAATACAACTTTTTGTGCACCAAGACGAATGGTAAAGCATGAAGAATATTGAACCTACTGAGAATTGTTTGGAGATTTGATTCAGTATTGTAGGGATTAATTGACATTTTGAAAATTTTTGAACAATGACGAATCTACGATAAAAAATTTATCCACACCCAGTGTTTGCTCAAAGGAAATGAAGTGACTAGTTTAGCTCGTGTCACATATGACATGATATCGGAATAAAGTGAGAAGGTCCATGTCCAAGTAAATTTCATGCTAAAATTTTTTGGGGTGAAATAATCGTTATTTTCCACACACTAATACCTAAGGGAATAGGTAGCAAAACTTTTCCAGAAAATTGAGAAGTTCACAAGCACAGAAAGTAAAGTCCTTCAGGAAGATGATAAAGCAATACCAGACTAAAATTTCATTTCTCTAAAGTCTAAACCACAAATTTAATTTACATTAGTTGAATTGTTGTACTTGGAGAAACATTTTCTATCTTTTCATGTGACGGTACCAACTGCTTGTCATTATTCTTCAACTCAGAATTACTCAAATTAACTTTGGCTGAAGGGACAGAAGATGCCAGTGTTGGTGTCCATAGTTGTGCGTTTTTCACCTTGGAAATGCTTGCAAGAACCCCTAATGGTGTCACATCCCCAGTTACTGTCACCTTCTTAGCAGCAAAATCTATGTTGAAAGATTTCACACCTGTTCATGTCAATCAAAGTTTACAGTTAATCAATGAGTTTAAGTTATATACCTACCGATAGTATAAAAATATTAATATAATTAGGTCGTTTATAAGGTAATTTGTCCCCCTGAATACAGAGTCGCCTTTGTTTTGCTCCCCAGTGTAAGACTTTCCGGCACAAATTCAGATTTAGTCTGGTCCCAATGCGGATATTGGACACCAAGTGGAAAATCAAAAGAAAAAAAAAGGTAAAAGGGCAGTCCAGTATACAAAGCATCCCGTGTGAGCAGGGTCTGAGAAAAGGCCGCACCCCAAAGGGTGTGATATAGACAGTCTAACCTAATGCAAGCATCAATTGGTAACATGATAAAAGTTTACAATCAATCAATTAGTCCAAGTTATATATGTGGGGATAGCATAAAAATATTAACATAATTAGGTCGTTTGTAAGGTAATTAGTCCCTCTGAATATAGAGTCACCTTTGGTAGGAACATTTTATTTCCTAATGTGAGACTTTTCGGCACAAATCCGGATTTAGTCGGGCCCCAATGCGGGAATTGGGCACTGGACGGAAAACCAAAAAAAGAATAAAGGTAAGAGGGTATCCCGGTGCACAAAGTATCCCATGTTAGCGGGATCCGGGGAAAGGCCGCACCCCTAAGGGTGTGATGTCGACAGTCTAAACTAATGCAAGCATCAATTGGTAATATGCTAAAAATGGTAACTAATTTTGCTATAATATCACCTGTCTCAAATTCATCAGGACTCTTAAACAACAAGTTAAATGAGCCTCTGGCTCACCGTCAATGGATTAACCTATTATAGCAGTTAAGTTATCACTTCTATCGGATTACTCTATGTTTATTATAAAAAATTATCTATAACTACCTTACAAGTTATCTGATAATATAATTTCTTTTTTGCATTTTCTATGGATATAACTTAAAAAGGGGCACTTTGTTGCAACAAAGCATCTCCCGTTCATGCAAGGTCCGGAGAAGAGCCGTACCCCGAGGGGTGCGATATATGCAACCTACTCTGACGTAAGCGTTCGTGGCTAATTTCACGGCTCAAACCCCTGACCTATAGGCTATACAGAGACAACTTATTGTTGCTTTAAGAAGGCACTGAGAAAATGTCAAAGGGGTATGTCAATGGTCCCCCAACAAACTACAAAAATGTAATGAGAAAGTGGAGAGCCACACAAACCTTGCATTCTGGAGATGTGTTTCCTCATCTTCCTTTCACATCCTCTGCAGTGAAGTGAAACTCTAAGAACAACCACCTGCACCCAAATATTCATTACTCTGTCACATATTGTCTCTTTGGACCACTTTCTACAACTAGTCGTCCTACTTTATGATTTTAACAAACAAAAAGTTTCCTCCACACTATGATGTTAAAGCTGTAAAGTAATCTTTTCTTCACAATATTATATAACCCTTGAACAAGAAGAATGTTTTCTGTATCTTTCTGATTAATTAGAGTTGAAAGGTGTTACAACTTCATAAAATATCAGTACAAATTTATGTCAATTACTCTCTCTTTTATACCAAATGTTACATTCTTTCACTTTTAGTCTGTTAAAAAAGAATGAATATTTTTATTTAAAAACTCTCTAACTTTAAACTCCACATTTTTCCTTAATGACTTCCTCTTATATCCATAGAATTCTCATGGCTTGTTTAAGACAAGAATTTCTAAGGATAATTTTGGTATCTATCAAAAAAAATCTTTAATTCTTAAATTTCATGTCCAATCAAATCCCACCATATATAAAATGAATTGGAGTATTAGGTTTGACTAAGAACCTAATTATTTTCACAAACATTAATAAAGCAGAGAAAATCTAGAGTTTGTAGAACTAGTGGAGTTCATAATTGCTTCCAACATTCATTCAGTACACGGCTATATCTCCTTTTTTCTGAATTTAATAATTTCGTCTTAACAAAAAATTTAACAATGAAATAAAATAAAAGAAACTCTATGATTTGAAGAAAGGAGAAGAGGAAGAATTTCATCAAGTATGACCAGTGATCAATGAAATGCCCTATGAGATCTCATGTTTAAATTCTATGGAATCAAAAATATTACTCATTTTGTCCCAAAAAGATTGGTATTTTTCATTTTTCGAGAGTCAAAACTTTTTAATTTTGATTGTGTGTTAGAACATAGAATCTTTAAATTTTTTGAAATAAAATTTACATATTTGAAAACTACGTAAAAAATAAGTCACTATAATTAATCATTTAAAAGATATTTGAAAAAATTACGGTCAAAGAATAACTTTGACTCTCGAAAAACGAAAAGTGTCAATCTTTTTGGGACGGAGGAAGTAGGTGATTTTGTCCAATATATCCAAGCCTTGGCGGACAGGTGGAAGGTAATAAGTACCCGCAAAACTAATCAAAATGTGTACAAGCGGATTCAGAGATCACGATTTAAAAATGTGTACAAGCGGGTTCAGACACCACGATTTAAAAAAAAAAGGTAGTCCGGTGCACTAAGCTCTCGTTATGTGCGGGGTCGAGAAAAGGACCGGACCACAAGCGTCTATTGTACGCAGCTTTACTTGTATTTTTGCAAGAGACTATTTTCACAAAACCCGTTACTTTACCATTTACGTCAAGACTTACCTTCGGACACCACGATAGTTAAAAAAAAATAAGAGGAGAAGAGGAAGAATTAAGAAACCTGATTAGAAGATGCTGGAGGCTTTGGCGGACAAGATTCATCTGTCCCTGTTTTCACATCTTCTATAGAGCTAGAATTAACCAACTTGAGAACAGGGTCAAAATCTGATAAAGCATCCAACACACTTTTCTCACTCAAAAGGTACCTAGATGAACCTGGTGGAGTTATAAATTCACCAGGATTTCTACAGCTCCAGCTTCTTGTCTTTATAACACCATTAATATTATTCTCATTTGCCTCAGCACTGCTCTTCCTCTTCTCATCATCCTTAGGTATCACTGTTTTTCTTGAGCCGCCCTTTGATCTCTTGGTTTCTTTGGAAGTTGATTTTCTGTTCTTGTTCTGTGGTTTTGGAGATATTGGTGAGTGAGCAGAGCAAGGTGCAGAGGCGGATTTAGGACCCGTTCTTCGCGAATCTCTGATTATGGGGTTGCACCTGAAAGAAATATTAAGAAAAAGTATTTTTGAGAGAATACTCAAGTTGTGTTGGCCACTATTTAAGGCAACCAATTGTATGTTCACAACCGCTGAGTATCAAAGACGGATTCAGGATTTGAACTTTGCGGGTTCTCAATTTTTGAAAAGGGACCTGAAGCCATAAACGAATTCAGGATCTGAACTTTACAGGTTCTCGATTCTTGAAAAGGGACATGAAGTGTTAGCAACTAGGTTCTGAATTTTATTTTTGCATATAAATAGTGAGACTTTCTTAACACATACAGGGTATCAAACTATTGAATTCTGCCGAACTCATACGTTAAAGCCTACATCTTCCTCCTCCTAAACACCCCTGCTAAACACATCTCTATTCATACTATTCAAAAAAAAAATCTAAACTCTTATTAATGAAGTACAAGTTCTTAGAAGACTTCTTGAATAATTAAGAAATATTTAGTGGAAAAAAAACTTAACTACTTCCAAGATATGAATAATTTTCAAAGAAATACATTAATTCCAACAGTACCTGTCGATTGCCCGGCTGCCGGAGATGCTGCCGCCGCCGAGTTGAATAGTAGAAGAGGAAGCTGAAGATGAAGAGCCTAATTCTTCCATACTAAGACATATTGCTGTTGCAACTTGGGATGCACAGAACATATCTTTCATATTTCCAAGAAATGAGTGAAGAGTAGAAATGAAGGAAAATGATGGTAATTTGAAGGCCTTATGGTTTAGAGAATCTGCATCAATAACTTTTGTGTGGAAGTAGAAAGAAAAAGGGGATAAGAAAGAGAGTTTAGTTGTTTACATGGGATAGGGAAATGAGGGAACTGATACTCTTGTACTGTTTCTACTGTTTTATCTGTATTTTAGTTCACATGCTGTGCTAACTTATTATACAGCCTGGAGATAAAATTCTTTTCAATTTCTCAATTTACTCCAAGATTGTAATCCAAGTTGTTCGAATTTTTTAAAAATATATATCCTTCACTTTTAGAGGGTCCGACACACCATCGTAAATATTTCTTGAGAGTTCGAGCGACATAGCTTTTAACTACTTCTATCTTAATCTCAAGCATTTCGAGGTTGACTATGTGAATTCTCACTATTCATGTTGCTCCAATTAAGTTCATCTCAATACAATATTGTACAAAATAGTAAAAAAATAAAAAAAACTACTTCATTACCGGAAGTTAAATATATTTTCTACTGACATATCTTATCCTATCGTATGTATAACAAATTACAAAGTTGGTTACCTGTTATGCTCCTTCCACTCTCTTTTACTTGTCAAGTATACTATGTTGGAAATTTGCCTTTGGCGGGAGTTGCGACCGACCAACTTTAACGGCTTAAACACTAGTGTTACGTATGTTGGAGAATCCGGTTCTTCACACATGCATGATCTACTAAGTACGTAGATAACCGTAGGGCCAAGAATCGTCAAATTTCATTGAGAAATGAAAGAGATATTGGTCCACGAAGTAAGGTGTTTGAAGCATGGAAAGTGTGGTATTGTGTTCAATTCTCCCTCATCGGTAGAGGAAGAAAGAATTGTTGTGTATATAAGACTCGAAATTGGTTTGGGGTTTGGGACCCCAAGGGGTATCCCATGTGTTTAAAGGAGGGAGGACCTAGATGTGCTTGGTTCAAGGAAAGACCACACGCTGCGCGCGCCGCCTCGTCCGGTCCGATTCAGGGCTCATGGGTGTGGTGTGGGCTTCGATATTATCTTTGGGCGAGAAAACTTTGCCGAAATGCAGTTTGGACCGTAATTCTTTCAGATGTCTGATTTGGTCCTGAAGTTTTGAAAGTTGGAATTTCGGTCGGAGCGTAAGCGTCCAGCTCTCAATTCAGCCATTTATTTTGGCTGAATTACTCCTTCTATAATGGCCAAATCCGTTGGTCTTTCTCCCATTAATGTTGGTGGCTTTACTACCTCCATAATAGCCATTATTTGGCTGTTATGGAGGGCAATAATCAGCCCCCTCCCTCACCTATTTAAACACCCCCTTACACCATTGTTGAGCACAAAAGAATGACCAAGAACATACATATATGATACACGAAAATACAGAAATATACACAACAAAAACAGTTTCTTCCTACACCTTCCAAGGCATCATTTCGTTACTCAATTTCTTCACGGTAGCTCTTGAGTTTCCTTTGCTCAAGTGTTCCATTGCTGTTTTATCTTGGGAGACAAATTGTCCAGGACGTATAAAGGATACATACGGGGCAATATTGTCTTAAGGACAGAGTGCCACACTCGACTCAAAGAAACCAGTTTCCATTTTTCGTTTTCAACAAAATTGTAATTTCGGTTTGTGCTTATCTTGTAATTTTCAGATTACTAGTTGAACTATTGTTTATCCTTTCGAATACTTGTAATAGTTATATACTTCCCGTACTGCTTTATAAAGTACCATAGAGCAAAAATACCCAACAACTTAAGACAATATTTGTATAGTATTACTATTAGTGTTCGAAAGATGTCGGTCAAAAGTTGTGTGACCAAATCAGGATATGGAAATGGTTTTCTGGTAGAAGAGAGTGATGATGATGAACGATTCATCTTGTCACCACTACCAAGACTGGTGGGAACAAGCGCTCTCGAGAGCCTGAGGATGTCAAGCTGGAACAAGAGGAGAAGATCAAGATGTACTTCTATCTTTGCAGCCAGAAGGCCCGTATCTATCACGACAAAAGATCCGAATAATGGTAAGAAGGAACTGGACACTCGGTTTGATGAAGTACTGGAGTGAGCGAATCCGAAATTGGGATAAGTAGTTTTTCTTACTTGTCAAGAATAAAGATTAAATGAGGTCTGATTAAAAATTGATTAAAGTAAGGAGGAATATGAAAATAATTTATATTCTTTACGCTTTAAAAATCAGAAGTTTAATCTCATCTTCTTTTCCGTTTAAAGATTGGAGTGTAAAGCATCTTAAAAAGATCTGTTCCTTTAAGTGTAATTATTAAAAGTGGGTAAAGTATGTTCGCACATACGAGGGAGTAAGATCCACTGACTGTGCGAAAACTGTTACAACTCTTAAGTAAGCGCCAAGAATTATCTGGGCACCAATCATAACGGAAGAAGTCTAAAAGTTAAAGACGTAGAACCTGTCATACTATTTGGCAGAAGATCCTTCATAGGATGATATTGGACACTCAGTCATACAAAGCCTCCGGGCGACTGGAGTGGGCCAAAATTCCTTTGATATGATGATATTGGACACTCAGTCATACAAAGCCTCCGGGTGACTGGAGTGGGGCCAGAATTCATTTCATAGGAAAAGTAATGGACACCTAGTGTGGTGGGCCAGAGTTTCCAGGTCTTAATGATCTGAAGGTCTAAAGAAAGGCAGTAAAGAAATTGGACACTGAGGCTGCCAAAGCAACTGAAGTGGGCAGTATCGAGATCACATATGATCCGATTCTGGGTAACCACGGGCAAGAGGTTGTTCATGTGAAGCAACGCCACCTCTAAAATCAAAGGGGCTGGAGAGGTAGTCCTCAATAGGACTTCAGGAAATGAGATCACTCTAAAAGAGGTGATACATGTTCCTAACTTGGTTTAAGGGACGTTGTTGGTCAAGTTGGTTTGAGACTAGTCCAACATGTCTGTAATAACTAAGAATGGTACAATATGTCTATAGCCAAATGAATGATATATTTGTAATCCGTGCATCTATGCCATCATAGATTAAAACACGTTAAATAGTAAGTCATTCAAAAGCTAACGATGTTGAGATTGTTGCCTCCTTTCGACATAAACCCTCAAAATGAATGTGAGGTAGGCGAAGAGGCAAAATCACCTTTCCAAATTCCGTCAAGGGAATAGCGAAAGAAGCACCGCTCCTCTAGAACTTAGTCACACCTACTTGGGTGATTTGAAGTTATACAAAATAGAGGGGGGGGAGACAAGTACGTTGTGATCTTCATTGATGATGGTACAACGTATGGAATCCTTTGTTTGTTAAAAAGCAAAGATGAAGTTGTTGAAGCAGATAAGCACTACAAAGCAGAAGTTGAACATCAACTAAGCCTATGGATTGCGAAATTCATAGCGATAGAGGGGGAGAATGTGAAGCAGCGTTCATTAAACGACTGTTCATTACTCACCTCAGTCTAACGGTGTTAGCCAAGCGCAAACCCGTACGCCTAAATTATGTGGGGCAAGGCGATCCTTACCGCTAATGCGATTCTCAACAGAACTCCGCATAAGGATAAGGATAACTCTCCGTGTGAGACATGAAAAGGATCTCACATACAAAAGTTGTGATGTGGGGTGGCTTGGTAGAAGTTGGACTACCGAAACAGGTCAAGTTCGACCTAAGACTGTAGATTACATATCCACTGGATCTGTAAATAACAGTAGTACTTATCGCCTCTTGGCGTCAAAGAATGCTGAATTCTTATAAGATAACTTTCCTTGAAGAGGAAAAAGGAGTAATTGCTCAAGGTTAACAAGAACCCGCGAGGGCCTGGCTGTCCGGAACTAGACGTTCCGTATCTACAGGACTCGAAAGTTGCTGGCTATCCGGAACTTAATATTCCAGATCTGCAGAACTCAGGGATTCTAGATGTTGAACCAAGACGGAGCAAAGAGGGGACAAGGACTTGTTCCAGTCCTTCTAGCTTGTATGGTTAAGAACGAACCATGGACAATTAACAAACAATTGTTATCTCCAAAAGCGCTGCTTTGGAAAGAAGCTAAAGAGAGAAATATATTCCATCATATAGAACCATACTTGCGTAATGGTTGATCTTCCTCCGGGAAAAGAACCTTTGGGTTGTGAAAAAGGATACTCAAAAGTGAGTACAAAGTAGATGGATCTTGACGAGTTCAAAGCCTCGGCTACTTGTACATGTGCTCCACAGGAGTAGCTTAACATCATGGGCCATTGCAGTCTTTGCGTGGCATGAATGTTAAAACAACCTTCCCAACCGAGAGTTGGAAGAAGAGAATCGAGTTGGTTTTACGGACTGTTGGGCTTCTTCTGAACTTTCATCTTGGTTCTGAAATGTTTACATTTTGATCCCGAAAGTTTGAGATAAAGCGAAACAATGAATCGAGCACGTAAACATTGAATCTGAAGTTAGAAAGCCAACAGTTGGAGAATCAACAGTCTGAAAGTAAAAGTCATATTGAAACAAAGTCTCGATATGAAAGATATGGATATCACAGATGACATCTTAGGAATTGGATTTCTAAAGACATCTAACGGACTGGTCGATAGTTGACAGTCTCGTTGAAGCCATCAATGGATATGAATCATATAAATGATTGGAATCATGATGCACCCATAGACAAGGAGCGATACGCACAGATCACGTGTAGTTCAATGTATTATACACACTACAACCGACCTGGTATCGTCCTACAAACAGATCAGTTGAACTAAGTTTCACTGATGATCTTAATACATGATCAATAGAAAGTGTTAAGTCGGATATGACGATATCTGAATTATTCGCTTATCTTCGGATTATAGTATTACGGATGTCCAGCGGTTACGAGAACACAGTGATGCAAACTGGACATCAGATCTGAAGAACACCAAAGCCACAAGTAAATGTGTATGGTGGTTCTTGGAAAATCCTCTAAGCAAACTTGCATCGGCCGATTCATGATGGAATCGGACTTTATCGCCTTATACAAAGCATGAAAGAAGTTGAGTAACTTCACGACTCCTTAGAGGACGTCTCTTATTGGGAGAAACCCGTGCCTTGGCAGATTATAAATCGTGGCTAGCGGTCGGCTTTAGGAAGGACACGGATGACGGCGTCTGGACATATCTGTCAGGATTTGTCGTGAGACATAAGATCAGTATGGCGATTGATCATCACGAGTGTCACTTCCTTGTTTACTAACAAAGGGACTACCCGGAGATCAAGTGTTACGCTCGTCTAGGGAATGGGCTTAAAACCCAAAATATACGGACCAATACGGTGGTAACCCAACCTTATTTAACCGGAGATCCCAGTAATTTTGTTCAATGGGAAAACTAAGTTGTAAAGGTTCAGTTGATCGCTTCAGTGGAAGCATGAGCACTTCGGATAGTGATTTCTGAAAAGAAACACCAAATCCAAAGCCGTTCCCGCTATAGACTTTAAGTGCTATCTGCAGTGTGGGTAAAGGTTAAGTTTTCAAAACCTGTAATGCTCCTCAACAGTTGAGGTTAGGTTTTTTGGAAAACTTTCAATGGTTCCTAACACTTGTGAAGTGGGGTATAGCAGGATACCTTGTAGGAGACCACCTATTTAAGTGCGAGGACGGGCCGCCTCAAAATGAACGCACTTAAGAATCCAAGACGTTGTCCATGGCCAAAACGGACAAAACATTACGAAGAAGAGAGTAAGGGAATTTGTTGTGTTGGTATCATTGTCTTGGCTTACACTAAACACTGACGGTTCAAGACATCACGTTCACCGCAGCAGAAGTAAGTCCGATGGTATTCAACTATGGAAGGTTCAAAGTCGAGGCTACCTCTCCTTATGCAACATCGGTCCATTGAAATATTGCTGGAAATGAAAAAGACACCATGTGAGTGCGCCAAAATCTCTTTCAAGAGGGATTGTTGGAAATTTGCCTTTGGCGGGAGTTGCGACCGACCAACTTTAACGGCTTAAACACTAGTGTTACGTATGTTGGAGAATCCGGTTCTTCACACACGCATGATCTACTGGCACGTAGATAACCGTAGGGCCAAGAATCGTCAAATTTCATTGAGAAATGAAAGAGATATTGGTCCACGAAGTAAAGTGTTTGAAGCATGGAAAGTGTGGTATTGTGTTCAATTCTCCCTCATCGATAGAGGAAGAAAGAATTGTTGTGTATATAAGACTCGAAATTGGGTTGGGGTTTGGGACCCTGGGGTATCCCATGTGTTTAAAGGAGGGAGGACCTAGATGTGCTTCGGTTCAAGGAAAGACCACACGCCGCCGCCGCCGCTTGCCGTCCGGCCCGGCTCGGTTCCGGTTCACGGTTCACGTCACGGTCCGTGGGCTGTGGGCCTTCGATATTATCTTTTGGGCCGAAAACTTTGCCGTAAGTACGCTTTGATCCCGAAGTTTGAAGTACGCTTTGGACCGTAATTCTTTCAGATGTACTGATTTGGTCCTCGGTTTTCGAAAGTTGGAATTTCGACGGTCGAGCGAAACGCCCAAGCTCTCAATTCACCCATTACTCCTCCTATAATGGCCAAATCCGCTGGTCTTTCTCCCATTAATGTTGGTGGCTTTACTACCTCCATAATGGCCATTATTCGTTATGGAGGCGAATCACCCCTCCCTCACCTATTTAAACACTCCCTTACACCATTGTTGAGCACAAAAGAATGACCAAGAACATACATATATGATACACGAAAATACAGAAATATACACAACAAAAACAGCTTCTTCCTACACCTTCCAAGGCATCATTTCGTTACTCAATATTCTTCACGGTAGCTCTTGAGTTTCCTTTGCTCAAGTGTTCCATTGGTGTTTGATCTTGGGAGACAAAGTGTGCCAGACGTATAAAGGATACATACGGGGCAATATTGTCTTAAGGACAGAGTGCCACACTCGACTCAGCAAAACCAGTTTCCATTTTTTCGTTTTCAACAAAATTGTAATTTCAGTTTTGTGCTTATCTTGTAATTTTCAGATTACTAGTTGAACTATTGTTTATCCTTTCGAATACTTGTAATAGTTATATACTTCCCGTACTGCTTTATAAAGTATCATAGAGCAAAAATACCCAACATACTAAAAGTAGTTTTTTTCTTCTTTTATTTGTCCCCTTTAACAAATCATATCGAGAGAAAATTATTATCATTTTATCCTCATTAAGTAACCATTTTTTAAAACTAATTGATAATTGAATTTTTAGATTTTCAAAGTACTATTAATAAGGATATTAATTTAGTAAAATAACTACTCCCTCCATCCCAATTTGTTTGAAGGTTGACCAGTTTTGAAAGTCAAACAGTTTAATCTTTGACTTAATTTTAAATATAGATTCTTCGAGTATTTTATAATTAAATTTACATATTTGAAAACTACATAAAAAATATTATAAGTTTGCATAATTAATAATTAATAATTCATAATATATGAAAATAGTTGGAGAAAATCATAGTTAAAGAAAGAGTTATTTGATCCTTTAAATAAATTGAGACGGAGGGAAACCCCGACCCCGGTAGAAAACGAACGGCGGCGTGAAGTTGATGAGAAGGGAAGAGTACCTAATTAACGTTTCCTTTTTTGTAAAAGAATGCAAACTGGATAAATAAAAGAAAAGGAAGGAAATAAGTTTCTTTTCTACAATTGTTATGATGTGTGATGATTTAACCTCGTCGTACAATTCATAAATGAAGTTAAAGAAAAACCTCCTAAATTTTATATTATCAATTGTATGATAGTATCATTCTTTAACTTGAAAAAACAGTTTGAAGTCACTTTCCATGATAATTTCTTTTAATTTTTAAGACAATTGGTAGTAAGATATAGAATAAGTCAATAAACACACAACTAGATTTCCTGCCTACACTTACCAACTCCAACGATTTCCTTAAAGAGTTTTTGGACAACCTACCTATCCAATGGAAGAATTATAAGTTTTCATCAATCCTAATTAAAGATTCTGATCAATTGAATTACATCCGTACGTGCACAGATCAAGAAAAAAAAAAGTCCACGGGGCATAGCTGGATGACAAAGGAGGGGAACTTAAAATCCAGCTGGAGGCTTGCAGCGTGAGGAGGGGAACTTAAAATCCAGCTGGAGGCTTGCAGCGTGAGTTCGAACCCTGGTGAGAGCAATTTGCTCTCTTCTAGGGTAGGACTTGTAGGTGATATTAGTTGTTCTGTTCTCAAACCCTGGTCATTCAGGCACATCCCGAGATTTATTTGTAGTAGTGTTGAGGGATCGAAACTACTATCTCCAGCAATAGTATGGCGTAAGTCGGAAAGCTGGATATAAAAAAATGCAAATAAAAAAGTAAGTACTAATAATATTGGTGAATTAATGATTATATATCCTTATTTAATAAATTAAAAGTTGAAGGGCTGACACTCGTGGACTGGGTTTTTCTGAATGATTCAGTGACAGTTTCCTAAGAGTGCGCTTCCTCCTCATTTATCTAAACATTTTATTTCATCTTATTATAAATATTACTACTACATTTTCACGGCAAACTTATCTCCATATAACTAATGACGAAGCCAGAAATTTAAGAGTGTGTACATTTTCTTTTCACTTTTATTAAGATTGTGTAAAATTAAATATAAACTCATAATAGGTAACATTTTACCTATGTACATCGCATAATTTTTTAGAAAAAGGTATGCACATGATCACTCTTAACCTAATGTGGCTCCGCCCATGACTTATAGGTTACATATTTAAGCCGCAAAATTAGGCATTGATGCTTGTGTGACGGTAAGCGACCTACATTACACTTTCATGGGATGCGGAATCTTGTGTAAACGTGGGATGCTTCGTGATGATTTTTTTTTATGAACTTTTTTTTATTACAATGCAGAAATACAAAGTAGCTATAAGCAAACAATTAAATGATACTCTTTCTTGGCATGGCCTACATATCTGATAAACAGTAAAGAAACTTACAGAGAGACAACACTAGTAGAAATTATCAAAGTTTGCACGAGAATGAGACAGTGCAACGGCTAAATAATACGTGAACACCCAAAAAAACATTTCCTCTTTAAAATGCAACTCAAAGTTCAGATTTCATGTGCAACTGTTCACTTGTTTGCTACAAAAACACACTTTTTTGTTTTATTCACTTCTTGGGTTTTTTTGCAAAATGCCAAGCTAAATTAATTACTTCATTTATTGAGATAAGTGAGTACAATTTTTGTGTTGTGTTTATGTGAAATTGACATTGTTCAAAATATATAAGATGTGATTAGTATTTTAAAAGGTGGAGATGTAACATGTAATCTATTACCGTACTTAGTGCAGGGGATAAAATCACATATAGGCACTTTTAAGTTTTTGGAATTGAATAATAGTCACTATAACTATTCTCATGAAGTTTTACTTGGGCAAATCATCAAAATTTCGTGACAATGACTATTTTTCGATTACATGACTGGAAAGTAGCTAACCCATATTATCCATGATTCCATGTGGAGTATCGACGCTTAGCATTAATCTCATGACTTTTAAAGTTTAATATTTTCATAAAGAAAACATAAATGTAAAAGTTAAATTATAATATGAAATTGTTCTTACATCATTAAACTGAAATCTCTTGAAATTATAGGTTCCATTAGTCTTGGGAAAGATCAAAAATGATTAATTAATCCTCAAGTTTCTTGTCATTTCGTCCCATTTTTGGACAACACGTACAGCCCCAATTAATATTTATGTTTTACTGAAAAACTATTTGGTGTGGGAATGACATTGCAACCATAATATGAGGGTTTGAAGGCAGTTCAATCAAATTAAGGGACACACTACTCACTGTACATATAAGGATCAGAATTTGGAAGGCTCATTGCCACAAACAATTTGCAGTAATAATTTTTCAATTATTTACTTCACTGACTGCATTTCCCCCTCCTAGTGTTGTAAAGCAAGACGTACAAGTTTTAACCTGCTAAAATTTTAACCCATCATGTCCCCTCCATTTTTCCAAATTTTTTCCCTGTTCTACCTAAGGCTGGCCAGTGGGCCGGGTCAGCCCGGTCCTGCCCCGAACATGACATTTAAAAAAAAAATCGGTATCGGGATTTGAACCGGGATGGGACATGGTCTCGTCCCGGCCCGGCCCAGGCCCGCTAGTCCCGACCCGATCCGGCCCGAAACCCTCCTTTTGCAAAAATACTGTTGCACCAACGATCATTTTACATTTTGGCCGTTGTGCAACGGCCATTTTTGGCCTCCCACCTACCCTCTTAATATTATTTTAACAGTTATTATATTTACACTTTAATCCAATTTTTCAATTATAAATATCTCATTTTCTCTTCATCTTTCTCACAAATCTTCCTACAATCTTTCTAATTTCTCAATTTATCTCTCTACAAGTCTACATTGTCTACTAAATATTCAATTTTATTTATTCATTTGGGAGTGAAGTTGGCAACTAGCTTGGGGATCTTCCATCGAGCAAAGTTTCAATTTTCAACCTCTCGATTACACGTCGACGTTACGTCGGCGTTTGGTACATTCGTTCCTTCATTAAATTATTATTGACTATTTATTTTATTTAGCGCACTTAATTTCAGTTACTTTAATTATTTATTAGTATAATTATAAATTTATAATGGAAGGATTTAAACGTATGCTTACGGGTAGGGGTCATGCTTCTTCTAGTAGGGACAACAAGGGCAAGGGTTCTATTTCTAGACATAATCATATTCCTACACATGATGATTTTGTTGATACTGAACATTTTCCTACAATACCATTAGATTTAGATGAGGAGCTATTTTCTGGAACTCAAGAAGACTTTAATTTAGACTATGATCTAAATGATACACCCACTAATGTAGATGACAACACACCCACTAGTGCACCTTCAACTGAAATGTATCATATTGCCCCTAGTATGAGACGAGGTCCAGCAAAACGAACATTAAAATTAGATGCATGGACATTTTTTGATAGAGACGTAGAGAATCAAGTAGCTAGATGTAAAATTTGTAAAGATGTTTTAAAATTTAAAACTGCAAAAGGTCAAGGTGGGACAAGGGGTTTAATGAGACACGTATCAAGGTCTCATCCTGCTAGGTATGCCCAATACGAGGCTTCAAAATCGGGTGCGCAAACGTCCGCTCCATCGGGACAAGGTTCACATACTGTCCCGGAATAAGTACAGGGTCAAATTAACCCTATGACGGGGGAATTGCAGGCCCTAAATACGATAAACATAGAGATAGAGAAGCAATAGTAAAATTAGTTGATGTGGAGGGTTTGCCTTTTTCATTTCCTTCATCTCCCGGTTTTATTCATTACATTAGAGATATGTATAATCCTGCTTTTAACGGTTTTTCTAGATCAACTGTTAAGAGAGATGTATTTACATTCGCACATGAATATCAACAATATTTATGTTATTCATTATATCATTTTAATGGCAAAGTGGCTATCACTTCTGATATAGGCCGTAGTACTAACGGCCATGATTATTTAACGGTAACTTGTCATTTGATAGATTATAAATAGTCTATGCAAAAACGTATCTTAGCGTATAGATATATAGATGATAGGCACACTGGTACTTTTATTGCAGAAAATATTTATCAAGTGTGCGATTATTACGGAATAACTGATAAAATTATGACTATTACATTAGATAACGCTTCTTCTAACAATTACGCTATTACAATTTTAAAAAATAGTTTAACTCCATCTTTTCCAGATTATTTTCATATAAAATGTGTGTGCCATATATATAACTTAATTGTAAAGGATGGCCTATCACTTTTTGAAGACATTCTTAGTAAAATACAATTTGCTATAAACTTTATTTTTAAAAATAATAGAATACAACGAAGAAAAGAATATAAAAAAACTTGTCACGATTGTCAACTACCTTATAAAAAATTACAGAAGAAGTACCCACTAGGTGGAATTCTTTATACGAGCAACTACTTGTTGTTTATGACTATAGAAAACCTATAACTTTATTTTTTAACTCTCATAATCAAAATCCAGCTGATATGGTTGTAGATAGTGATTGGGGAATTTTTTTTTGAACTTATTGTATTTTTAGAGAAATTTTTTCAATCAACAAAAGAATTTTCCGGTATATATTATCCTACTATTTCAACTATGTTGGTTTATATAGCTCTAATTTTTTATTACTTAGTGAATATATGAAAAAACCAGCTTACAAGGCAGCTATTAAAAAAATATTTATCAAAATAAAAAAATGTTTTATTCCTATTCCCACTATTTATATTATTGGTGTTGTATTAAATCTGACTATTAAAATAGACGGTACTAAATCACTTATTGAAACTATTTACGATTGTATAGAAGTACTACCACCTCCAAGTCCCAAAAATCCAAATCACTCACCACCTATTGAACAAACTAAAGAAGAAGTGTTGTCTAGCGTAGAATACGAATGCAAAAAAGTATATAGGTTTGACCAACAAGAAAGTGCTAGCAACCTACCGGTTTCCATACATCTTCTTCTTCTTCAACACAATCTCACAAAAGACATGTTGTTTCTGCGGCTAGTATTGAAAGCCTCAGAAATAGAATGTGCGGCCGTGCCGCTACTAACCAAACTAGTGAGTTTGATATTTTTGTTGCAGGGTTCTGTACCGTACCAAGCAGTTCTTAGTGAAGAAGGACGTGAAGACTTGCTGAAATACTGGAGGGGGAATGAGAAGACCTTTCCGACACTTTCAATGATGGCCCGAGATGTTTTGAACATTCTCGCATCATCAACGACGTCTGAAAGCGTTTTTTCTGTCGGCAGATATCAAATAGGAAAGCACAGACACTCATTAGCCGGAGACAGCTTGGAGATTGTAGTATTATTCAGAGATTGGATACGAGCGGAGAGGAGAAGGTGCGGTCAGTCGGAGATCAACGAAGAAGAAGACGAAAACTACAACGAAATCTTATCCGAATGTGGTGGAAGCGACGTGGAGCAATTTGGACAACAAATATCAATTCCAACCGAAGAACCACAAGAAATTATCAAGAAACTAGAACATGTTTTTTTCAGAATGTAATTTTTTAAATTGCAATTTTATTATGTAATTTGCAACTTTTAAACAACACCACAAAGTTGCAATTTTGACAATTGTATTTGTATTACAAAAAAAAATATTAAATAATATAAGAGGCACAAAAACAGTCTTGGGATGTTTTTATTACACTATCTTGTCTTGATTAATTATTGAGTTTTTTATATATATGTTATTTTTAAAATTAACTGCAAAAAAAAAAAAAAAACGTCCGGGATCCCGGTCCCGACCCGATTCCAACGGGATCGGGATCGGGGCGGGACTTCGGCAAATCCCTCCTATCCCGCCCCTTCCCGTCCCGACCCGATCCCGCCAAACTCGGCCCGACAGTCCCGAGCCCGGCCCACTGGCCACCCCTAGTTCTACCCCGCCAAACTCCCTATTTCACACCATAAGTAAATTTTTGCGTGGACAGCTTTGCCTATCGCAAGCCAAACTAAGGATACTTTTGTAAGTGCTCATATGGTTTCACTTTTTGAAAACCATTGAAAAATTGCATGAATTAACTAGAGGAAGAATAACAAATATAAAGTTCTTTTTAATAAAGTTTAAACATGCTTAGTCAAATATCAAAAAGATCATACTGAAATATCCTTTGTTGAGAGATTAAATAGTGTAGTTGCCTTTTTTGTTGTTGTTGGTGGTATAACCATAGTGTGGTGTTTGGTATCAATTGGCCTGATTAATTCAGATTTGCGCATCGTATGACTTTTTAAAGGAAAAACACTCTCCCCCACAGATTTCCCTATTCCTAGAGCTTGAAAAAAGATGCAATTTTACCTTAATTTTAAAGTTTTTGGGAAGAAGTCGGTGGTCCAATAAGAAGTGTGAAAGGAGAACACTTATTTAGTTGCAGGATAAGAATATAAGAACCATATTCATATTCTAAAGGAATTTATGCCTTGCCCATTTGCAAAACGCGTTCGGAATTTTTCTTTTTTCATATTATGAATGAATGAGAGCTCTACAGAATCAGATGCCTTCATAGCACAACACACAAAGTGTCTTTTCCTCCTTCTTCTTCTCTTCTTCCTTTTCTTTTCCCCTTTACATCCCTTCAAAACACATTATCAGACCCTTTCTTTTGTTTTGTTTTTGAGCCTTTATTCAGATTAATATTATACCAATTATTGCTATTTGTTACTGCTCAGAGATGTGTTCTCAAATGCACTTTCTTTTATAAATTGCTTCTGGAATAAACATAGTGCCAAAGAACATTTTAATTTTATTGTGGTAAGATACAAACAACCAATGAATCTTATGATATTCAGTTCGGACACGACGACCACCAGGAGGTTTGATGAGATGAGAACACATTCAAATTAGAAAAGTCAATGAGCTTCACATACCGGATGGTTATACACACAAAAAAAATTGTTAATATCAATGCAAGCAACAAATGATTTCAACATATAATATTATAATTTCAGTAGAGTAAAATATTATAAGGCCAAAAGATTGAGAAATCAACCATCATTCAGAGAGTGGCTCCACATATTAATTCACAAGAAAAGTTCAAAACAGTACGTGCAACAATTATATGTAAAGCTAGGAGAACCACACAAAACCAACTTGTTAATATCAATGCAAGCAACAAATGATTTCAACAGAAGCTAAAAGTTCAAAATTTTCTCCCTGCAGAATTACATGACGTGTATTGGGAAAAAATATCAAACCAAAAACTGGATACATGAAGTATCTGCCTAATGTAGTGGCTGATATCTGAGCATTCCAGTAGCTATTGCAATATTGATACAAAAATGAAGAGGGAAAAAATGAACGAATTATCAACTTCGTATATTAGCAAAAACAATAAACAGTACACTAAGCTTGGTCTATACAACCTATTGTTGCTACTATTATTAGTTGCCTTTCCCTTCATCTTCATTTAAGATGCGATTGCGGAAATCATTGACCATGAGAGGCAGCCCGTCCCGCAAGGGTACTTTGGGCTCCCAGTTTAGCAGTTCCTTTGCTCTGCTGATATCTGGTTTCCTCTTGTGAGGATCATCAGCTGTGTTAGCTCTGAACTCAATAGTAGCACTTGGATCAATCACTTCTTTGACCACCTGTATTCCAAAGTTTAAACGATTAAGCATTGATTAATAACATAATTACCAGTTAAACCAGGTAACTGAATAGACGTTAAGACATATTCTGTAGTCGAAAACCTAGTGTGTTGATTACCACTTCAAAATGACAGGATTTATTCATGGTAGACAACAGTGGATGTCCCATCAACCATAAGCTTATATTTGAAAAGACAACATACGAACTTTTTTTCATAACTGTGGTGTTCGAGCCAGCTTGCGCACACCTCAACTAAATCCACGGGATACCTGCTACCTCCCACCAACAACAAGTACCAGGTAACTCTGTCCAGTAAGATTTAGACAGATGAGAAGAAATCACCAAGTGTTTTTGTCTCCGCTGGATTTGAACGTGAGACCTCATGGGTCTCCTCCCACTTCATTGACCACTAGGGCCACACCCTTGGGTGCTTTTTCACTTTATTACGGTTATTTCTAGACACCCAATCATCTATAACATTAAATCGATGTTTTATACCTTTTACTTCATTATCTATTTTCTTATATCAAAGACCTGTTTCTCAATAAGCATATGATGTGCACTAAAATTACGTATTACTCCCCCTTCATCCTAATTTATATGACAGTTTCTATATTGGCACGCACGTCCGAAAATGTCTCACTCTGTCCAATTTCTATACAATTTGACAAATTTAAAAGATTCAAATACGAAAATTTCAAATTTTAATGTCATGTTTTAAACGTCAAACTAGTTTTCAACCATTACTTTGATTTTTCTTCTCCATCACAAATATAATATATGTCAAAGTTAACATTTTTAAACTCCCTGTTGAGTCACATGGTGTCATATAAAATGGACGAGTGAGTATTATTGATATAGTAGAAGCCTATAATTAAACATAAACACAAAATATATTTGAGATATGCCAATGTTATATCAAAACAATAACAATATAAAGGAACACTGCTTTATTTAGACCAGTGCAGATTAAGTACTTCAACACTTAATAATGTTCAGTGAGTCAAACATATCTAGTTATCAAATAGCCACAGCAAAAAAAGTAACTAGTATATGTAGTAAAAAATATAGTACGACAATCCGTTGAGCAATAATGATAAAATGACAGCAAAAGAAGAAAACACACACAGGTAATAATTCCCAGCGAGCAACATTCACTAAATAACCCATACAAGTAGATAGCAGAAAACCATGGCTTACCTCGGCAAGCTCTAACATGGTGAACTCTCCTGGGTTTCCCAAGTTGAAAGGGCCAATGCTCTCACCCTCCATTAAGGCCACTAATCCATCAACCTTTCATCAAACAGGAAATCAATTGTTTTAATATCATTGTTCGCATTCCAACAGAACGATAACCTCTGTTATGATTTTTTTAACTACACATAATAAACAAAAAGCAAGCTGGCCAGCCAGACTTTTAAATTGGACAATCCATGGCATTTTTAATGAATCTTTGATATTCACAAAATGAGATGTAAAATAATAGGGTAATGCACATATGAAAAACTTGTTTGCACAAACATGTATACATTTAAAGTAAGAAATGTTCAGCGTTTATTCTAAACCAGCTCATAACAGGAAAATAACAACAGGTGACCACACTCTGATCTAGGCTTTGCAGACTAGGCAAAAGTCCATGCTCTGTCAGTTCGGGGAGACCATAATATTTTACACTATTAGCATCTCCTATGTGCATCATTAGGGAAGTCAGAACTGATGACCAATAACTAAGGCATCCCTTCACAAGGTATTCAGTGAAGAAACTATCAATTTGTACTTTCTCTCAGCCAACGACATAGAATCTTCTAGAGCATTTTTACATTTCTAAGGCATCTTTCTAGACATATTTACAACTTGGAAATATAACCACATCAGGAGTTGCACTTATCAGGCAAAACATCTAGAGTTGCACTTATCAGGCACAGAACATCTAGTGCACTGAAATTCATGGTCATAGTAGTAATTCTCATGCTAATGTGTGTTAATTTACTGAATTCCATTTAAGCAAAAGATGTTTAAGGCAAAGGGCTTTTGGATATTTTCAGAATGAACACATAAAATAACTTGAGAGCTGTAATTAAGAAAGAGATTGTCTTCCCACCATCTTAAATGTGCAAAAGTAGGCATAAACCTTCTTTTCATTAAAAAAACTTATATTGCAGTAACAAATGATAGCACACCCTAAGTAGACCACTCATCCTGAATAACATCTTGCTCAGTGTCTAGTATTCTCACACTCTTACTATGTAGTTAGCTGCATGCTGAGAGTTCTTCAATTGAGATTTGTGCGGTCAATTTTTTAATATGGGCACTTATCAAACTCAGATATGCAGGTGAAAATTATTTAACTAGCAAAGTTACCTGAGCACTGAGCATTTAATTGGACAAAATTGTGGCTACCGGCGACAGCTAATGATAACCCCTCTATTTTAAATAGAAATTCGATTCCCAGAATACAGTAGGAATGTACTGGAACAGAACTTCCTAGAATTTCCGTGACCCCATTTAGTCTCTCAAAATTTTAATTAAAGCAATATCTCCTTATAGTATTCAGGTTGGATTCTCCAAATCCAACTGTAAAGCATTCACTACATGATGCTAAAAAGCATTTAATCACAATCGGGATGCTGCCACCATAGGAATCTTGGAGAAGATCTTTGAAATATAATAATAAAGCTAGACAGTCCAGTAAAAAGCATGATGCTAGATAGATTACTCAAAAACAAAACATGACGCTAGACAGATGTCAACACTCTGTAATAGAAAAACAAAGATCTTAGAGAAAAACTGCGTACTTCCCCCCATCCTATTTTGTTTGACCTATTTTTCATTTTAATCTGAGGTGTAAAGATTTGCATCTTCCCCATATGGAGAAAATGTCAAATGCTTAAAAAGTCAAACCTGTATAAAATAACATTCTGTTATATCATCTTGAATAAGAGGAGGGTCTTTCTGAAACAGCCTCTCTACTTACCAAGGTAGAGGTAAGGTTGTGGGATTTCACTGGGTATGTTGTTGTATCTTGAGTAAGAGGAGACACTTTTACACTCTCTTCATATCTTCAACTAATATTTGATTATGCAAGCTCAAGCCTATCTCATTCAAACTTTAAACAAAAAACAACAACATACCACGTGTAGTCCCACAAAGTGGGGTCTGGGGAGGGTAGGATGTACGCAGACTTACCTAGACCTTTATGGGGTAGAGAGGTTGTTTCCGATAGACCCTCGGCTCAAAAGGAAAGTAGTCAAAAGGAAAGTAGTAGATGCAGGATTGCAAGGAAATCTCGTTCAAACTTTATCCACTTAATATCTGCTAGCCAAACTAGGTAGGTCAATTTGTGACAAAGGGTGCAGTATTTTCCAAAAATTGGTAAAATATCTAGTCCGTTAAATAAAGCAAGTTTAAGAAGAAGACACATAAATCTACTTGCTAGTTGCTACCTGATTTACAATTTCACTTTACAAGATCATTAGCAACAAATGTAAGGAATATTGTGTTGCTTAAAGTTAAAATAATTGGCTCCACTTGGAAGAAATGTTGAATGATGTCTATAACATGCATCACCATTTTCTAGTTTTTCAAAATGATTTACATTTTCAAGAGCTTAAATCAAGTTTGCAACCACAACTACCATCAGTGATCAACCTAACACAGAGTTGCTCACCTTCTACTTTCCAACCTTTAAGTAATATCACCTACCAACACATCTAAAATGACTTGGAAATGGAAAGAGTAATTTGTTAAAATGACTTACCAAGTCAGAGACATATTGAAAGCTTCGTGTTTGCTTCCCGTCACCATACACTGTCATTGGTTGCTTGCGGATGGCCTGCGAACATGGTTTTAGAAAGAGAAAAACAAATGGATTGTTTAAAGAGAAATTCAGTTTACAGCACAGATGTTAATATAAGCATAGGCGACAAACCTGCGCAACAAAGTTGCTGACAACACGTCCATCATCGAGACACATGCGAGGTCCATATGTATTGAAAATTCGAGCAATGCGCACCTGCATATGAACGTTATGGATTGTAAAGTCTGGGTCCTCTATGATACACTGCCAGAGAGCAAGTTTAATTTGATACTAATTACCGCTTATAGTGTCTTTTTGGTTTTGCATGCCATAATGTTGAAAGAGACAGTTAAAACCAAGTCATAAATGGAAAACTGATTAAGAGGGATTCTTAATTCAGGAGTAGAACTGGAACTAAACAAAATGTCTCTCTGTCATTGCCTATATTCCCATAGGTTTGCTCGGTCTGTCATGATCATCATAAGGTGGAGTTTTTTCAAGTTCTCAAAATTTTGAACTGCAAAAAAATATTTTCATGACTTCAAATATAAGCAGCTTCCAAATTTCTGAATAGAACAGTTGCTCACTCATTACTTCAATTAGAAGAGCTATTTGATTTCCTAACTAGTATTCATTTCACATAGAATGCTAAAGACTTTAGAATGGAAAAGCACATTGAAATGCACATGAACATCAGCATCACATGTCATAATAATATGTAAGAAACATAAAGCTTTCATTACCTCAACACCTGCACCACGATGGTAATCCATTGTCAAGGTTTCAGCAGTCCGTTTTCCCTCGTCATAACAGCTCCTAACACCTAGATATTTCACGAGCTCAAACATCACTAAAACCATCTGATAGAATAACTTTAAAAAAAACTAGAAATACATTAATGAGGCTGCTACACACCTATTGGATTCACATTTCCCCAATATGTTTCCTTTTGTGGATGCTCAAGTGGATCACCATAAACCTCACTTGTACTAGTAAGCAAGAACCTTGCACCAATTCTCTTGGCAAGCCCCAACATATTAAGTGTACCCATCACATTTGTCTTGTAATCGCAATTAAGGATCTCAAGAACATCCAAATTAAAAAAGATAATAAAACAACACTTAAACATGTGTAAAATTCCTTTTTGAAGATAAACATGTAGGAAATTCCTTAGGGGTCGTTCAGTTGATGGTTAGAGTTATACAGGTATTAGTAATGAGAAAATTAGTTATACACAGTTTTAGTTATTCATAATTACTAGTTCATGTATGTTCCCATCTTCTACCATGCGTAAAATAATCCATAAATTGACTCACAATTTATACATGTTTTAGTTATGCGGAATTTTAAACTGGTAACCAAACCCCGTTTACTTGGTATGCTGAATTTTATATATAGCAACTAAAATGCTACCAAACACGGTACTAGTTATGTTGGTTTTAATACATGAATAATTCACTTCCTAACAAAAAAACCCTTAATGATTATCGATAAACTCCTATGCACCGACAACGCAAAGAACAAACAATCGCGCCACTTACCGCCAATTACAAGTAACTTTCTATAACAAGCATGGATTGATAACACAGCAAAAGATAGTAAATCACATACTACAACCTATAAAACTACACTATCCTTGTACATAAGTTAAATCTAGCAAAATTAGCCTATGAAAACATGACCCCGCCAACCCGCTCAAGTTTAAGTAGATGAATGACCCACCCATTTTAGCCCAAATCCGGCCCGACTCATTTTAGCCCAACTAACCAACGACCCACCTATATATTAACTCTGCCCATTTTGACCTGCCTAAATCCAACCCAACCCGTCCATTCGACACCCCTAGTTAAATCCATGCAAACACACGTCATAAAGAAACAAAATTGACGTTTTTATACATAATAAATAATTCAAGAAAACCCAACTAATAATGACGTACGCAAAGGATATAATAGTTTTGACGGGATTATACTTATAATGAACAGGAGAAGCAGGACAAGCCAAATGATAGATCTGATCAACTTCAAGCAATATAGGTTCCACAACATCATGTCTAATAAGTTCAAATCTATGATTCCCAAAATGATGCATCACATTTTCTTTCCTTCCAGTAAAGAAATTATCAATCACAATAACATCATCACCTCTCTTAATCAACTTATCAACCAAATGTGACCCCACAAACCCGGCCCCACCAGTTACCACAACCCGCATCCGTTTCCTCCCTATCCCAACCGGTACCCGACCCGTTACGAAACTCATCTTATACGGTGTCGTAATGGTTGATGTATGTGTTATTGAGGGAATTGGATCGTATGATTTGGGGATTGGGGAAGATGGGTTAATGAGGATGAAGAAGGTGGACCCAATTAGAATGCCAATAAGGATGAAAAGGAGACGTTGTTCTTTAAGGAGGTAATTAATGGATCTAGGAAGAGATCTGGGGTGTTTAAATGTTTTTGGAGAAGATGGAGGGGTGTTTTGTGATATTGACATTGACATTTCTTCATCTCTTCTGTGATTCATACTTGATTGTGTATGCAATTTCATCGCTTTTGATGTTGTTGTTTGGCTAAATTTGTAAGAATTGTGAGTGATTATGGATTCGGATATTTATTATTCAGAGTTGATTGTATTCACAATTAGAAAAGAAGCTTTTCTGTATTTAAAGGTTGAGCGGTTGCATTTTCTTTTTCTTACACAAAGGAAAGTGTATTGAGAAAATGATAAAATGGTTTTTAAATATACTGCTCAACAATTTTGGTGCATTGAGTTGCCAAATGTGAGTATTTTTAGTCTCCTTCAAATATAAAAACTTTAGGGATTAAATTTTAGGGAAAATTTAAAAAAAAAAGTACACTTCCCTAATTTGCATTGCAAAAATATAACCCAAAACATGTAGCTCAAAAACACTTTTATGTAATGTTATATACTTATATACGAAAGACAGATACTTTATATATATATAGATATGAAAGTGCATAATGTGTAGGTTTATACATTAAAAAGTATAATTATACAATATTATACACAAAAATGTGCACTTATATATATTTATACACAATTAAATAATATTGTATAAGTAAGTATAAAACATAGATCTGGACTAGTTTTGAATAAGAATTGCACTTTTATACAAGACAGATACATTATATATATGTGTGTATAAAAATGTATAATAGTGTATAAGAAGTGTGTATACACCCGTATACACTATTATACACCCACTACTTCGGCACCTCCGGTGACGGCGACTCCTACTACTAAATCAACACGTCTCTGCTCCTACTACCGCATCTTCTCCATCTGATTCTCCATTGGTGTCTCCTTCAACTCCACCAACTATCGACACTTTGGCATAATCTCCTTCTGGCGATGCTTCTCCTCCATCTATCGACATCGCTCCTGGCGGTTCTCCTACCGAATCTCTTAACTCTGCTTCCTTAAACAGAGTCGCCATCATCGGATCTGCTATTTTTGGTAAATTCCCTAAGTCTGCCTCATTGAACAGAGTCGTCGTCGGACCTGCTATTTGGGTGTTTGGGTGTGTGATTTCTCCAGCGGCAGCGAGAGAGGAGACTTGGGTCAGTTTTTGTAAGATTTAAAAAGGTGGGTCAATTTTGATAGCATTATTATCCTAATTAATTTACAACTTAACTAAGTCTAAATTTTATGAGAACCACAAGAAAAAAGATATAACTAAAAATATTAAGAAAGTCCCATTAAATTCTAGAAATTGTAATATAAAAAACTGCATCAAACACCAAAAATTGGAAGAAATTGCACATGATAAAACTGCACCAGACTCCAGAATTGGACCAAAAATTACACTCTCAAATTTGAGTTGATGTGAAATCTATTTTCAATTTCACACTTTCTGTTAAATCTAATAGTAAGAGGGTGTTAAATATTTGACCAAAATTGAAAATGCTCACTTATTATTAATGAATACTACTAGAATATTCACCATATATTTTGTAATTAATAGTGTTGTATAATTATGGTAATTATAGAATCCCTTTTGTATTAGGATTCCACATTGTACACACTATATATATTGTATTAATGAGAAAGGCTCTCCAAGTGAGATTAATACAATTCTATATGGTATCAAGAGCCAATAATTCTTCCCGACCTAAAACCTAAAATTTGGCCGTCATTCCCTTTCTTTTTCCGGAACCAACCCACCCGTATACCGCTGATATACAGTTGTCCAGCCCTTATACTCTACAAAAAGCCATGTATACACCCGATATATCACTGATATACCGCCATATTTCCCTCCTTATTTATTCAACATGTCGTATACCCCTCATATACAACCCATATATGCCGATATACACCTGTATACGTCTGATATACCTCTCTAGCCACTATATACTACCCATATACGGCCTCCCTAAGCCAATATACACCTAGTTTACGGTCGAAAATGCACGTATACAACCTACATACATCGTTATACACTTCGTATATGGTCTCACATACACCTCGTATATGTCCCGAACCCCGCATAATTTTTTTCTCTCACCCAACCTCCGGCAGTCCGTATGGCAAAGACCAAACAGCCCATCGCTTGGCTGGTCGGGACAAGACTTGGGCCTCGGCAGGAGCCCAAAGACCGGTGACAACTCTCCAACAGTTGCGGCCCATCTCCTGCCGCGGCCCAGTCGCTGGAAACCAACCAGTCCAATTTCAGGCACTCCATCAGCGGCCCAATTGTTGATCCCCAACCAGGTCGTTCTAGCACAGCCGACTGGCCACCTAAATCATGCCCAAATACCTGGATCTCATCAGTCCGGTACTGGCCATCCCCACTCTATTTTGAGCCAGGCTTTGGCACTTTGACTATTTGGCAGCTCGATAATGCGTGGTATATGGATACGGGCGCCACGTCTCACCTCACCAATAATTCTGGTAATCTTCCTCAACTGCAGAATTTAAATACTCCACAATCTATTATGGTCGGAAATGGTCATCGCATTCCAGTTCAAGGGTTTGGCCACACATTAACCCCACCACCGCATCCCCATTTTCCCTGAATAACATCTTATATGCTCCTAACATCATTAAAACCCTAATCTCTATTAGAAAATTTGCCACCGATAATTCTGTCTCAATTAATTTTGACCCGTTTGGATTTTCTATAACGGACCTTCGTACCGGAAACTCCTTACGAGATGCAATAGTGAGGGGGACCTATATCGTTTCATATCCACCTCCGCTGCTAGTGTCAATCCTCCCACCATTTTAACAACCATATCTCCCACAACGTGGCATAGTAGACTTGGTCATAATCTCACGCCACGTCACTTTTATCGAGTATGTTTCCATGTTTGACAAAATTCAAAAATTCCGAGTCACTGATTACAAATTTCCTGATGATTCAGAGACATCACCGCTTGTCCACCAAGCTCTCCAACATGCTACCATTGTTCCGGCAGCAGTCAGCACTCTGTCCCCACCACCTCCCGTCACTGCCACTATCGGCGGCCAATCCTCCACTACCACCACCACTACACAGTCACTGACACTACCTCTCGCCGCTGCCACCACCGGCATCCCACCTGAACCGTCGTTGTCACCATCAGTTGCCCCCCACTATCGGCAACCGACTAGATGTCTCTCTGTCCAACATCGGTATCCCCTCTTCCACCCACCGACGTCTTCCGCCATTGCACCCAGTGTTGTCACTAACTATCGCCGACATTCCTCTCATCCAACCTGACCCGACATTGTACCGACCTACCCCTCCCAGCACCGACAAAATCATAATCTCACGCCACGTCCCTTTTGTCGAGTATTTTTTCCCGTTTGATAACATTCAAAAATTTTGAGTCACTAATTACAAATTTCTTGATGATTCAGACACATCACCTCTTATCCACCAAGCTCTCCGACATGCTACCACTATTCCGGTAGCAGTCAGCACTCTGTCCCCACCACTTCCCGTTACTGCCACTATCGGCGGCCAGTCCTCCACCAGCACCACCATTACCCAGTCACTGCCTCTCGTCACTGCCACCACCGGCGTCCCACCTGAACCGTTATTATCACTATCGGTTTCCCCCCCACCATCGGCAGTCGGCCATATATCTCTCCCTCCAACATCGGTATCCCCTCTTCCACCCACCAACGTCTTCCACCATTGCACCCAGTGTTGTCACCAACTACCGCCGACATTCCTCTCAGCCAACCTGACCCCGACACTATACCAATCTACCCCATCCAGCACTGTACCCAGACCCCGATTTACATCGGAAAATCACAGACCCCACACCCACCTCTGATAACCGTCCCATCACCAATCGTGTCACCAGAACCACCGATCAACGTCGATCCACTCAGATCGACGACCCCACCATGCCCGCCGACACACCCAATAATAATCAGTACCCAAACACAGTGACCCGACACCCCACCCAGATAGAAAACCGCCACCGCCACCACATGTAACCAGAACTCAACACCACAACAACACATACACCCTACCCCCGCCCCTCCCCACACTATATGGAAAAATGTGGCCAACACGGAATTTTCAAACCCAAAGTCCATTTTAACCTGTCTACACAAATAATTTCCCCAATTTTCAAAAACCCAAAATTAGCCAAACAAGACCCCAATTGAAATGCGGTCATATGTGAGGAATTTAATGCTTTAACTCAACAACACACTTAAGATTTAGTTCCTAGATCGGAGGGGGTGAATGTGATCCGATGCATGTGGCTTTTTCATTATAAATACAGAGACAGTGGTGAGCTAGAGATGTATAAGGCGAGATTTGTGGCTAATGGCATAAATCAGCAGGATGGCATTAATTGTGGTGAGACATTTAGTCCGGTTGCTAAACCAGCCACTATTCGGACATTTCTGAGTATTGTTATGGGTAAGCACTGGCTGATTCATCAGCTTGATGTAAAGAATGCATTTATACATGGGGATTTGAAAGAAACCGTTTACATGCACCAACCGCCTGGTTTTGTTCATCCGGCAACCCATTAGTATGTTTGCCGCCTCCGTAAGTCACTCTATGATTTGAAACAGGCCCCTAGAGTGTGGTATGATCATTTTGCACAGTACATTATGCGGATTGGATTCTCATGCAACAAGTGTGATAATTCTTTATTTATTTTTTCATAGAGGCAATAACATTGCTTTTTAATTATTATATGTGGATGACATTGTTCTTACTGCCTCTTCTGATGTGTTGAAAAATGAGATTATTGCACTGCTCAAAATCGAATTTGCTATGACTGACTTGGGGAAGTTGAGTTATTTTTTGGGGATCTCCGTGACTAGGTCTGCATGCACTATGTTTCTTTGCCAACGTAAGTATGCAGAGGAGATTGTGTACAGGGCTAAGATGGCTAATTGCAAAGTCATGTCCACTCCAGTTGACTCTAAATCGAAACTTAGTGCAGTTGAGGGTGATCCAGTGGCAGATCCCACTCTCTATCGGAGTCTAGCAGGTGCACTTCAGTATCTTACTTTCACCAGGCCTGATATTGCTTATGTTGTTCAGCATGTATGCTTATTTATGCATGCACCGTCCAGGTTGTTATCATATATGGATGCTGATTGGGCAGGTTGTCCGGACACACAACGCTCCACCTCTAGCTACTATGTGTTCTTAGGGATAATCTTATTTCTTGGTCTGTTAAGAGACAAGCCACATTATCCCGTTCAAGTGCAGAAGCAGAGTACAGAGGCGTTGTTAATGTTGTTGCTGCGATTTGTTGGCTCCGAAACCTTCTTTTGGAGCTGCAATGTTCCTTGCGTAAGACGTCTTTGGTGTACTGTGATAACATATCCGCTATATATTTATCTCATAATCCAGTTTAGCATCAGCGAACCAAGCACATTGAGATGGATATATACTTTGTTCGTGAGAATGTTGCTCTTGGTAATGTTAGGATGATGCATGTGCCTTCTTCATATCAATATGCAGATATATTCACCAAATGTCTTCCTAGACAACCCTCTTCATATCAGTATGCATTCACTAAAGGACTACCTAGACAGCTATTCCTCGACTTCAGATCCAGTCTAAGCGCCCGGCCTCCTCCCGCTCCGACTGAGGGGGTGTATTAGTGAATACTAGTAGAATATTCACTATATATTTTGTAATTAATAGTGTTGTATAATTATGGTAATTATAGGATTCCTTTTGTATTAGGATTTCAAATTGTACACACTATATATATATTGTATTGATGAGAAAGGCTCCAAGAGAGATGAATATTTCTACACTTATGACAAAATTAAAGAATCAAAATTGTTGAAAGTGTATGTAAAAGATCATTTTGAACCAAGCCCAAACATATAAAACCATTTCTGTCATCTCCTCTAAAGTTTCTTAAAGAACTTTTTCCATGCTTTTTGGAAGCAGAACTTCTTTTCCAGAAAGTTTTTAAGGAAAAAGAACTCTTTCCAAAAGTTGTCCTATGGAAAATACGGAAAATGTTTGTTCAAGAGGCTTCTTTTAATTTCATTCAATAAAAAATGAAGAGGGTATTGTTCTCCAATAATAACTTTAAAATTAAGGAGGTCATTTGTCCCATTCAATAACTACGGAGATATTATTTATCAAACTTATGAGTTTAAAAGGTTAAAGTGCAATTTCTCCTTTCACTCTTGCCAAAACAAACTTTTCTAAAGACCTATTTTCGCTTCAGTTTGAAGATAACAAATGTCCCACACATGGGGAAAAGCCTTGCTTCATGCAAAAACTTCTAACTTCTAACTTCTAACTTCTAGCATTAATTAACAATGTGTAATCTGTATGCTAAACTGAACTTTCTTTATAGTTTCTTAAGCTAAAAAATGGACAAGAACATCTAATATAGAAAAGAAAACAAATACCATTTCAATTTTGTTTTATGCACTAATAAAGAGATATGGTCTATCGAAAACAGTCTCTCTACTTCTTAAGGTAGAAGTAAGGTATGTGTTAGACCCCATTTGTGAGATTACACTAAGTATGTTGCTGTTGTTGTTGCACTCGTAAAGAGATATGCTACGATTTAAGTGAAAGTTCAAAATTAAATATTATACATGTTCACAAAGAAATGAAAAAATAAAAATAATTAAAACGGAAAAAATCAGTAAGAAAAGTTCCTAATGAACGAAGTACTAAAGCCTAGGGAGTAATTTTAAGTGAAAGAAAATTCATCTTTAAGCCTCTCAAAAGATAAAAAAATGAAAGAAAAACAAAAGAAACAGGATAAGTACGACCACAGTGGGAGTCGAACCCACGACCTTCTGATCCGAAGTCAGACGCGCTAATCCACTGCGCTATGCGGTCGTCCGAATGTTTTTTCAGCATTCTTTAAGATCTTCTTTTAGAACAGAATAGGTTTGCATTTTCAAAAAGTAAAACTTGATTTGAATTTTGCAAAACCATTCAAAGCTACCGCGGTTGATTTCAGAAAAGCTTTTGAAACTGCAGAACAATGATCTTTTTTCTTTTAAAATCAAGAAATCTGGAAGATCAACGACACATACTATTTGAAACTCGATAGATAATGAATTTGCCCTTCTATTCTTATATTAGTGGAGTTCGACCTCGTGACATGCGTCTAACCCACACATTACCTGATGCACTCTCTAATACTAGACCAAAGCCCTTGGGTGACCGAACAGTAATCTTATTGAACCTAATCAAAATTTCAAACCAATAATTTTGTTCGATTTTGTTTCACCCTTAACCATATATAACAAGTCAATCTACCACGGCTGAAAATCAATATACACATTTCTTCTAGATGATTAATTATTTTCCAAAGATTGGTGACAAAGAAATAGAATTACAGCAAAAGAAGAGAAAGGGTTTCGGGAATTAAATAAATGAAGATAATCGATCAATACATCCTCCATGTGACGTTAATACCTACAATAAAGAGTCAACAATATGATTCTTCACAAGAATGATCAACACTGAGCTAGGCAGTAGTACGTTCATCAACTTTCAATATGTTGCTATCTACGTTCATCTATAGCTAGTCATTATGTCATGCTAATATAAAAAGAAATCTGCCATTCTAATCAAAATCAAGAAAATTTCAGCTAATCTTAGGTAGGATCTATAACAATAAACGAAACACTGTATCGAGCATTAAGACCTGTAGTTAATGTCCTTAAAAAGCACTGGAAGTAGTCATTTCCTCAAGCATGGCATGCAAAACATGGGTTAACAGTGGACCGGAAACACAGCTCTTCACATCATACAAAACTCTGTCAAATTCTTAAAGCATTTGCATTTCTAAAAACGCAGTAATTGAAAGCTTACCATAAAAGGTCCTATCATGAGATGAAACTTATTCATGTAACACTAATCAATAACTACATGTTTTATAGACTCCCTTACCAGTCTTAATAACCCATAGCTCATGTTCGACGAAGAATCCCATTACTCAACAACATCCAGGAGCATAATGTTGATTAAATAAGCTTGTAAAAGTACTAACGAGCTAAAAGAGCAGATAAAACTAGAGGATTAAACCATATTTTCGTATACATTTTACAAATCTGGCACCAAACTGGGGATGCCTCCCATGTACAAGTGACGTATATGCTATACCATTGGAGACACTGTACAACAGACATCCTGCAAAAGATGTACAATTACTCTCTGAGAACATGAATTTGCCTACCGCAAGAGCAAAGAATAAAACTATGAAATTTCAATGGCATTATGATTTATGTACACTTCCCCTCTCCTCATCTCCACCTTAATACTTGAAAGAGTCCAGGAATAGACCAAGAGTCAGCCCAGTCTTCCAATAATTGAACATAGTGATGAGGCTCTTAGCCTCATCTATTAAAGGAATAGATCTATACATGAGAGCTCCAATGCCCTCCACCACAGCCACAGCTAATCCAGCAGAAATAATATCCCAATCACTGGTCTGTCCTATTACAGTGGCAAATGCGGTTGCACAATAGAAATCCCCTAAGAAAAATAGCAACTTCATCGGTAGGTTTTTCCTCAACACCTTAATGCTGGCATCTAGTATGCCTAGAAGAGCCTCTATGGCCCTAGTAAGTCGAGTTCCACCGCTGCTGCTGGTTGTAGGAGAAGTATTTAGTCCACTGCCATCTGCTGCACTTCTTATTGACCGCGCCTGCCTCCTATATTGGAATTAAACTCTTGAGATACATGGGTAGAAAAGTCTCATTTATAAGTTATGAGCAAGGAACTAGAACTAAACAAAGATTAGCATATAGAATATAGCATACATTCTCTTACAAGACCTGGCAGGAATTTTTAAGGTACTTAGCTATTTGAACAATGTAAGGAAGCTCAGAAGAGAGACTTTAGACCTTAACACAACGCTCGTCACAATTGGGGATAGGGAAACTTGTAGGAGTGCATAGGATAAGCAAATTCGAACTCAGTAATGGAAGTAAGCTTGGAGTTAGACAGGACAAATGGATATTGGAAGAAGTTAATTAAACTTAAACCACCCATCAAAAGAATCAGCTACTTTAACTAGATTTACAATCAAATTCTTTAGGAAATGACTTCCACTTTTTTTGTTTTGTTGATAAAGGTAACATTTTATAGAAAGGTACAGCAGCACAAAGGTTGTGCTGGTACAAGAGACAGAATATACACCAAAAAAGATGAGAAAAGAATCCCTCTACCACAAAAATTTACAGGGATTCAATAATATCTAGTATGGAATGACAATCCTTTACAGGGTCTTTTTTACACCAAAACAATAGAGAAGCAAACAGTTAAGCTTAATCTTCTGGATGGAAGTCCTATGATCCTCAAAACATCTGGAGTTCCTTTCTTCCCTAGACCCTACACATAGTGGGAGCTTAGTGCACCGGGCTACCCTTTTTTTATAGTCCACCAAATACGGGCTGGGATTTTCTGCCACCATTTCTTCTTAACACCCCGGAAATGACTTCCACTTAACGAATTGATGCTAACATTCTTTTTTTTCCTAGTATAATTAGGATTTCTATCTGCCGGCTGCTCAATTTCTTGTACTTATGAAGAATGATTAAAGAGAATCTTCTAATGGTCTCTAATCCTTATATCTCGGCTTCTCCCTACAGAACAATGACCAGTACCAAAAATTGACAGACTTGGTAACAAAGAACCCTAAATATCTGTCTGTATTGTTGCTTATTGAAAAAGAGAAATTTCTTTTAAGGGAAATTAAACCTGGGAGAACCAGCTAAAATCATACATGTTTCCTTCTTATGCATGCAATCCATTTGTCGTGGAGGGGAAGGGGCACAACCAACAAGCTACGTCAAAGTTTCAGATGACAAAAGGAAGAACTCACTTGAAATTTCTGAAAGAATAAGGTTGGATAATATTAATAAAAGATAGCTGGAAATGCGTGATTCTGTCTAATGAATGAGCAGCTCTACGTCAAAGTTTCAGATGACAAAAGGAAGAACTCACTTGAAATTTCTGAAAGAATAAGGTTGGACAATATTAATAAAAGATAGCTGGAAATGCATGACTCTGTCTAATGAATGAGCAGCTCTCCTAAGGAAAACAGCTCCACTAAGTCTTGATCTTGTATGATCAGCACTCAAATGCTTAGAAGTTGTTGGACAGCTTGGTAAAGGCAGTTTGGCAGCCATCCGTTGTTGGAATCTGTCAAAACAAAACATAAGGATCAGCAAGAACCATAAAGAGTTATTCCCATCTCTCAGGAGGGGTCCAGACAAATTTGAAAAGACATTTTTTTTATGACATGAAAACCAGCAGCCGCTACCCTTTTTGGGTGCGCACAGGATAAACGCAGCTCCTGTGCAATAGCTCGCAAACCACACAGGAGAGGTAACCCACACTAGGCAAGCCCCGTGCGACGAGCTCGACCCCGAAGCTGCTCTCAACCAACTGAGTCACCCTTGCGGGTAAATTTAAAAGACATATTCCATATGTGTTTCTTACTCCTGGAATGATTCAACAATTAAGGAGTATCGAAATGAGACAAAAGAAACATTTACTCACCCCGTTGTTATATTACACACTAATCAATTTCTTTTCTTTTTAAATGGTGTTCAAAAAAGCTTACGCGCACCTCGACTAATTAATGATAGCCTATTAAAGCCCACAAGCACAAGTTCCGAGTAAACCGACCTATCAACTGAAGCAAATAAGCTCATGCGTGTTGTAGGCTGGAATTCAAACCTGGAATCTCCAGGTTGTTACTCCTATTTCTCAACTCTGACCTGTCCAAGGATATTCATATTCACCCCCCCCCCCCCTTCCTTTTACACTTATCCTAAGTCCTATCCCGAATTGAAAGGATACAAATCAAAGCTACATCAAACAAATTCACCAGGAAAGTTGAATCTTGATGAGGGGTAGCTTTTAAGAGACAATCAAAATCAAATTGACCACAAAAATTTTATCCCAAGGTTATAATCAAATGAAAAATCTAGGAAGATAGACTAAACATGGATGGATGTATGGAATTGATGGAATAATAAAGCTTTAAAAGATTACCCAAATTTCAATTATAACTTCAAATCAGTACTATATTACATCAATGTGGCAAGTTTCTATAATCAAGAAACAATTCTTTTCTTCTGTCCTGATAGCATTGGTGTCTAAATCACAACTTCTGTGCACCTTGGCTACTCCATCATGTAACTACTACCTCCCACCCGCACATGTACCGATATAAAAAACAATTTTAATATGGAAACTTTTAAATAAGCTTGATGACACTAAGCCACTAACTTATCAGAGAGCATAACATTGAGTAAATATATTTAGAATTCTACCATTTTCGCGATAAACCTAAGAAGTTCTCTCTTGCTTCTGTCACTTATGTATGCACTCAACGGATTCCGCAGAACTCAATCATTTTAATTTAAAGTTTATATTCATATTTAAAATTTTATTTAATATATATAAATAATATATTTAATATTCAATAAGCAAAAAATTTATAATTCAAAATTAAAAGTCTTAACTCTCTGTCTATACGTACCCCCTTTACTTTTGGGTACAACCTTTCCCCCCTCCCTATGTCCCTCTGATTACACATCATCAGACCCTACCTTATATTCCTCAAGATTTTGGATGCCTTTCAATTTAGTTTCCAGCTCATCAGGGGAATCTAATTATAGATAGCTTAAATGTACTCTTTTTGTTTTGTTTTTTATTGAGTTAATAGTTAAAAATACATCTGAATTAATATTTTTTTCGCGAGTTTCACATCCTAACTATCGGTTGTTTTATTTTTTTACATGAACTATCACCATCTGTTCTCTTTTTCGACATTAACTATCATTATTTATGTATTAAAACACACATCGAACCTGATTAGACCAACTATCATATGTTCCCTTTTCTGACCGAAGTATCACCATGTACTTAACTATGTGTGTTTTAAGACATAAATGGTGATAGTTCAGATGTGAAAATGAAACAACTGATAGTTGAGGTTTTAAACTCGCAAGAAAATGATAGTTCAAATATATTTTTTAGGATTATCTCTTTTTTATTCGATGTCTGAAATTTGTTTTGGTCCCAATTAATTGGGAATTTGGGATTAGCATCGGAAGTCCCGCTTATGTAAAACGTTATCATTACAACCTTATGTTTTGATTTCGGCTAAAAAGGTTTGTTTTAGGTTTTTCCACTTAATGCTAAACTAATTGTACATTATAATAATAAATTCATCTAGCCGGGATTCTTTAACGATTTGAGGGTTAGATTCTCTTCCTGCACTTTAACCAAGGAAATTATTCGAAATTATTCTGATACCTTTAATTATTAAGCACTTGCTTAGATAAAATTAGGATATTCGTATTCTTATTTTAACATCATGTTGCATTTATTTTTCTTTTTGAATACCACGACAAGTTGAAGGTTCTGTATAACGAGTGAATGATGTAACCCCCATTAACAGATTAACCTATTTCCTCTTTTGTTTATTAATTTATTACCTGTGGTTTGCAATAATTTCTATTTTCTATCAGCCACTTGAATCTCCTAATTTAGAAATTTGTTTCACGCACTCTTATGAGATATTTAGGTTTGAAAAAGAGTTTATAAAAAATTATTCAACGATTTCAAAGTAAAAGTAATAGACGATGAAATACAACTCATGAAAAATAAATGTTAGACAATGACTACACAAATAGCTAACTGTATGATTATCCCAAAAAGGATGTGAAGTATTGACAATCAGACAAGTACAATTTGATTGTATGTTTTATGATTAGCACCTTACTATTAAAAAGATGTCTTAACTTTTATAAATAATAGAATATTTTCTTATATATTTCTTATTTTAGGTATAATTTTATTCCTATTGTAATTAGGTCTTCTATATTAAGTAGAATTATATTTTTTATTGTAATTAGGTTGATTAGTTATATGGTTTAAATATTCTTGTATATTATATATATTATACATTATTGATGAATACAATCAAGGAACATATTCATTTATGATATCAGTAGCCTAAAGATACCTCCACCACCGCCGACCATAACTCTCGGCCGCCACCCCCACGGAACCCAGTGTTTTTTTTCCAGCCATTCTCTCTCTCTTCTCCTCCTAAATTTCATCTTCCATGGCTGACAAAACCAAATTACATCTTGCACTTGCAGTAAATAACATTAAAAACTTCATCCCTTTCACCCTTGAGATGGAAAATGGTAAATACTCTTCGTGGGCGGAGCTTTTTAAGATCTATTGTCATGTTTACGAAGTTATCTACCACATCATCCCTCCTACACCGAAGTCCACAGACCTACCCTCGGTTTCTACTTCTGATGAAGCACTCTGGTCTCGTTTGGATGCAGCCATTCTTCAATGGATATACGACACAATCTCTAATGATCTGTTGCACACCATAATTGAGACCGATGCCACTGCCCACCAAACGTGGGAATGTTTGAAAAGTATTTTCCATGAAAACAAAACTCAACGAGCGTTATACCTTGAAAATCAGTTCAAGGACGCTCATCAGGATGATTTCCCAAACGTGTCTGCATATTGTCAAGAACTCAAGATACTTGTCGACCAACTCTCCAATGTCGGTACACCAGTCACTAATCAATGATTGGTCATGCAACTTATTGCAGGCTCGAACGAATCTTATGACGGCGTTGCTACCATCCTTCAGCAATGCACGTCGTTACCTCCATTTTATGAGGTACGTTCGAAGCTTATTCTTGAGGAAACTCAAAAAATCAAGTGCAACACCACTCAGGCCAGCATTGCCAACGCCGCCCTCACCACCACCGTTGGGCCCTCCGCTAACGGCACGGCATCCAACTCCTGCAACTAGAACCGCTGGCCCGAGGACCCGCAGCAACCCGCATCCACCCGTAACAACCGCCAGAAAGGTGCAAGGGCCATCGCTGCCAGACTAAATTTCGAAACAACAATGGGCTGGAAGGCGGTCCCACCGGCAGAAACAACCAAGAATGACCACGATGGCAAAGAAATTTCATCGTGGGTCGTGTGGGCCCCACCGTCATAGGCCTCTCCTCCTAGCCCGTATCCAACATCCTCGTGGACTCCACCTCATAATCGACAGGCCCACCCTGGCATACTCGGCCCGCATCCCCAACAGGCCTACATAGCACAGGTGCCCCCGCCCGCAACTTATACACCGACTTACATTGAGGTAGCTATGAACACAATGTCACTCAACACTGCAGATGAAAATTGGTATATGGACACATGCGCCACATCTCACATGACGACATCACAAGGTACTCTCTCGTGTTATTTCAATTTGAGTAATTTAAAGTGGAATATTATTGTTGGTAGTGAATAAGGCACTCCCATTCGTGATTTTGGTCATTCATCCTTATCACCACCACATCCACCACTAATCTTAAAAAATGTCCTCAATGCCCCTAAACTCATTAAGAATCTAATCTTTGTGAGACGTTTCACAACTGATAATAATGTTTTCCTTGACTTTGATCCTTTTGGTTTTTTTTGTGAAGGATTTTACGACAGGGAGACGAATAATGAGATGTGACAGCACCGGCTACTATATTTCAAACGCCGTCAACAATTCAGCCTCAATTCCATCAACCTTTGCTATTCTTTCATCTTCCTTATGACACTCTAGATTAGGACATCCGGGAGATTATGTTTTACACTCCTTTAGGAAAAATAATTTTATTAATTGCAACAGTATTTCTAGGACTCCTATATGTGAATCCTGGGATTTGTGGACGTCTCCTATTTTAAGTATGACTGGCCATCGATATTATGTGTTATTTTTGGATGATTATTCCAACTTTCTATAGACTTTTCCAATTGGAAATAAATCTCAGGTCTACCCCATTTTTTCCTCATTTAGTGCACTCGTAAAAACACAATTTGAAAAGAGTATTAAATATTTTTAATGTGACAATGGCAGGTAATTCAATAATAATCAATTCAAATAGTTTTGCTCCAATAATGGTCTTACCTTTCATTTTTCCTGCCCTCACACCTTCTCCCAAAATGGTAAGGCCGAACGGAAAATCCGAACCATAAACAACCTAATTTGTGCCCTACTTGCTCACGCCTCAATTCCCCTCAATTCTGGTATTACGCACTCTCCATGGCCACATATCTCCTAAACATAATCTCAAACAAGTCTCTAGCTCAACGGTTGCCCACTCAAGTTATGTTTCGTAGGAACCCTCCTACCAACACTTTCGTATCACGTCCTATTTGATGAGTCTCAATTCCCATTTGCCTCCCTAAACTTGTCATCTCGGCATTCCTACGACTTCTTAGATGATGGCCTGAACCCTCTTCTAATTCATCATTTACTTAGTCCGTCGTCCCAGACCCCGGAACCCCCCCCTCCTCAAACAGTCCGAGACGTACTGCCCATCCAGTTCTGCCGACAGTGGCCTAGAATAGCCCACCTCAGGGTGATTCCGTAGCCACCTCTCAGCAAACCGAGCATCAGCCAGCCGGTCCCACCACCCCTGCCCTTCATTCTTTTCCCAACAATGCCGTGAAACACCTCCTTCACATCCCGTGTCTCGAGACACGCTCTCAGACTATGGAAACTCGTGTCATACACATAATTCATAAACCTAAACGACTGTTTAACCTATCTATTTCAGTTGTCCCTTCCCATGTCCCTCAAAATCTGAAGGATGCCTTGTCCAACCCTAATTGAAAAGCCGCAATGATTGTCGAATATAATGCTCTTATTGATAATAAGGCGTAGGACCTAGTACCCCGTCTACCTGATGCTAACATTATTCGTTCTATATGGATTTTTAGACATAAAAAGAAATCTGATGGTTCTTTTGAGAGGTACAAGGATCGTCTTGTTGGTGATATCAGGTCTCAACATGTGAGAGTGGACTATGATGAAACGTTCAGCCCAGTCATAAAGCCCGCAACCATCCGGAACATCCTCAGCGTTGCTCTATTCAAGTCTTAGCCCATTTATCAGCTTGATGTCAAGAATGCCTTCTTACATGGGGATCTTTATGAAACGATAAATATGCATTAGCCTATGGGTTTTAGGGATCCTATTCATCCAGATTATGTGTGTCTATTGCGGAAATCACTCTATGGACTGAAATAAGCTCCTCGAGCATGGTACCAGCAGTTCGTCGATTATGTCTCCTCTATCAGTTTTTCACACATCAGATCCGATCATTCCATGTTCATCTACAACAAGGGTAAATACATGGCTTACCTATTATTATATGTTGATGATATCATCCTCACCACATCATCTGATGCTCTCCGCCGGTCCATTATGTCTCTCATTTCCTCTGAGTTTGCTATGAAAGATCTTGGGGCCCTGAGTTATTTCTTGGGCATCTCTATCACTCGACATTCTGGTGGACTATTTCTGTGTCAGAAGAAGTACGCCGAAGAGATCATTGACCGTGCAGGCATGACATCTTGCAATCCATCCCACACGCCAGTAGACACCAATTCCAAGCTCAGGGCTGATTTCGGCCCCCCATATTCAGACCCGACTCACTATCGTAGCCTGGTTGGAGCTCTGCAGTACCTCACATTCATGAGACCTGACATATCCTATGTCGTGCAATAAATCTGCCTACACATGCATAATCTGACGAAAGCACACATGCATGCCCTCAAACGTATTTTACAATATATCCAAGGTACACTTCACTTCGGATTACATCTATACAGGTTCTCGCTCACTGATCTCGCTGCTTATTTTGATGTTGACTGGGGTGGATGTCCTGACACCCGACGCTCCACATCTAGTTACTTTGTTTTCCTCAGAAATAACCTATTGTCTTGGTCTTCCGAAAGGCAACCTAAACTATCCTGATCCAGTGTCGAAGCAGAGTAATATGTCTCACCAACGTCGTCTCTGAGTCTTGTTGGATCCGTAACCTTCTACTTGAGCTTCACTGCCCGATTCAAAAGGCAATACTGGTCTATCTGCGATAATATTAGTGCAATATATCTTTCCGGCAATCCCGTCCAACATCAGCGCACTAAACACATTGAGATGGACATCCATTTCGTTCGCGAAAAAATGGCTCGTGGTCAAGTTCGTGTCCTTCATGTTCCTTCTAGATATCAGATTACCGACATCTTCACCAAAGGACTTCCGCGCATACTATTTGACAATTTTCGAGCCAGTCTCAGTGTTCGTGAACCACCCGCTACAACGGCCAAATTTTAATTTTGGCCGTTGTGCAACGGTTATAACAACCATTTTTGCCCCCCCCCCCCCCAATCCCTTAATATTTATTTTTTAACCCCTGAGTTAATATATTTACGCTTTAACCATATTTTTCAACTATAAATACTTTATTTTTCTCACAAATCTTTCTACCATCTCTCTAATCTAATCTTTCAATTTATCTCTCTGCAATTCTATAAATCTTCCTACTATTAAATATTATATAAAAGTTAAAAAATTGGGAGTGAAGTTGGCAACTAGCTTGAGGATCATCCATCGAGCAAAGTTTCAATTTTCAACATCGATTACACGTCGACGTTACGTCGACGTTTGGTACCTTCGTTCCTTCTTTAAATTATTATTGTTACATTATTTTAATTATCGCACTTCATTTCATTATCTTTAATTATTTATTTGCATATTTAAAATGGAAGGATTAAGAGGTATGTTTAAGGGTAAAGGTAAGGCTTCTTCTAGTAGGGGTAACAATGGCAGGGGTACTCTTCTAGTAATCCTATTCCTAGTCCCGATGATTTCATTGATTTCAGTCATATAGATGAAACTGCTTTTTTTTAATGATATGCCATTAGATGATGAGGTAGATGAACCAAACTTTAATTTAGATGAACCACTAGATGACACACTCACGAGTGCACCTCAACCTCAGGCTCAGACTGAGTCTTAGCCTGAAACTGGAATGCCTCATATTCCCCCTAGTATGAGTCGAGGCCCCATACAACGAAAATTAAAATCAGTTGCATGACATTTTTTTGATAGGGACCAAGAGAATCAACTAGCTAGATGTAAAATTTATAAAAATGTTTATAAATTTAAAATCGAAAAAGGACAGGGTGGGACGGGAGGTTTATTGACATGTACAAGGCGAGCACACATTTAGGTGGAATGAATATCAGGCTAAAACATCGGGTGTGCCAATGCCATCTGAGTTGGGACAAGGTTCACTTAGTGTCTCCGACCTAGTACAGGGTCAAATTAACCCGACTACGGGGGGATTTTTGGTCCTAAATATGATAAAAATAAAGATAGGGAAAACATGACAAAATTAGTTGCGGTGGAGGGTTTGCCTTTTTCATTTCCTTCATCTCATGGTTTTATTCATTACATTCGAGAAACATATAATCCTGTTTTTAATGATTTTCCTAGATCAATTGTTAGAAGGGTTGTTTTTAAATTTGCAAGTGAATATCAATAATATTTACGTTATGTATTATATCATTTTAATGGCAAAGTGGCTATCACTTCTGACATAGGTCGTAGTACTAACGGCAACACGTCATTGAATAGAGCAAAATTGGTCTATGCAAAAATGTATTTTAGCATATAGATATATTGATGATAGGCACACTACAAGTTTTATTGCACAAAATATTAATAAAATTTGTGATTATTATGGAATAAATGATAAAATTATGACTATTACATTAGATAATGTTTCTTCTAATGATTATGCTATAAGACTTTTAAAACTTCGATTAACTCCATGTTTTCCGATCATTTTCATATAAGATGTGCGTGCCATATTTATAACTTAGTTGTAAAAGATTGCCTAAAACTTTTTGAAAGCATTCTTGAAAAAATACAATTTGCTATAAAAATTATTTTTAAAGGTAATAAAATACAAAGACGCAAAGAATATAAAAAAATTGTCATGATTGTGGATTACCTTATAAAAAAATTCCAGAAGAAGTTTCGACTAAGTGGAATTCGTTGTATGAGCAACTACTTGTTGCTTACGATTATAGACAACCTATAACTTTATTATTTAACGCTCATAATAAAAATCCAAGGGATATGCTTGTAGATAATGATTGGAAATTTTTTTTAGAACTTAATGAATTTCTAGAGAAATTTTTTCAAGCTACTAAAGAATTTTCCAGTATTTATTATCCTACTATTTTAAATATGTTATTTTATGTAGCTCTAATATTTTTGTTACTTAATGAATATATGCAAAAACTAACTTATAACACATCTATTGAAAAATTAAAAAAAATACTTTTTTCCTATTCCCACTATTTATATTATTTGTGCGGTATTAAATCCGACTATTAAAGTAGACGGTTGTAAAAACACTAATAGAAATGATTTATGATTGTATAGAAGTATTTCCAGCAGACCCAACTGAAGAATCAACTCACAAATCAACTAAAGAAGAAGTTACGTCTAGCATACACACTGAATGTAAACAAGTATATACGTATTACCAACAACAAAGTGCAAATAATCAATCGGTTTCTGTACCATCTTCTACTACTTCGCTGCAACATTATAAAAAAAATGTGGTTTCTGCTACTAGTATTGAAGGTCTTAGAAATAAAATGTTTAGTGGTTCAACTTCTTCACAAGTTAGCGAATTTGATGTTTATATTTTGTAGGGTATTGTACCGTACTAATTAATTGTCAATAATGAAGGACATGAAGACTTGCTGAAATACTGGAGGCAGAATGAGAATACATTTCTGACACTAGCAAAGATGGCCCGAGATGTTTTGAACATTCAAGCGTCATCAACAACGTCTGAAAGCGCTTTTTCTGCTAGAAGATTTCAAATAGGAGAGCACAAATATTCATTGGCGGGAGACGCATTGGAGATTGCAGTTCTTTTCAGATATTGGATTCGAGTGGAGCGTAGAAGGTGCGGTCAAATGGAGATCAACGAAGAAGAAGACAACAACTACAATGAAATCTTGTCCAAGGGAACATGAAGTGACGTCAAACAATTTGACCGACAAATTCCAATTTCAACTGAAGATCCTCAAGACATTGTGAGGAAATTAGAAAAAGTATGGTTAAATGTGTAATTTTTTTAATTGCAATTTTACAATGTGATTTGCAACTTTTGAACAACATCACAAAGTTGCAATTTTGAAATTGTATTACCAAAAAATCATATTTCTATTAAATAATATAAGAGGCAATAAAACAGTCTTGGGATGTTTTTATTACACTATCTTATTTAATTATTGAAGTATTTATATATATTATTTTTTAAAATTAAGTGGCAAAAAAAAAGTTAAATTCCTAACCCGATCCGACCCGTCCCCCCAAATCCCGGCCCTTCTACCGGCGGAATGTGGGATGGGACGGGACCTCTTCCCGTCCCGCCTATCCCATCCCGCCAGGACCCGCTCCGCCCTGTTGGACAGCCCTAGAACGTAGTAGGAGGAGTATCATTTATTATGAGCTACTTGGACTTATCATAACTTGTCAGGTTTTATTCAGCATCAACTTGTATATCTCAATCAGATTCCACCTTCATATTTAAATATCTTTTGCCTAGTTTACAATAAATGGGAACCAAATTTGAATGGAACTAGAGTCTACTTCCATTATATATTACAGACAAAGTATTGTTAATTTTGATACTTTTAATTATCGCAAATGACTATTTTATACCCAATAATAACATTTGAGATAAATAATATTTAGTTGTTACAAGTAAAAATTTTATACCCAATAATAACATTTGACATAAATAATATTTAGTTGTTACAAGTAAAAATGTGTCAAATCCTAAGTGTACTCACAGTTTGTATAGAGAAGTGAAATTTTTTAATGATGAAAAACATATTCATATAATATTTTTGTCATAAAAATGTATTAAAGTATCAAAATATCAAAATATTTAATGAAAATCTCTAGATCTATTATTAGTAATTTTAAAGATTCTATTTCTATAAAATGGTTAATAATTATGTTACCAAAAAAGAAGATATGTTATAGATGGGTGATTTTACAAAGAGCGTATATATGATTGTTGTTATAGCTAAAAAGTTATTGTAGAGAGGTAAAATAATTATTAAAAAGTCAATTCCAAAACTAGCTAGCACTAATTAACTAAATATGGATTTAAAATTATGTATGCTAATAGTGTAATACATTTTTTTACATAATTAATACAATTTAATTTGTTATACTTATTTATCATTTGTTTTACGTTACCAAACAATATTAAGTAAATTATATGCTACCATCTTTTAAATAACTCAATTATATAAATATTTAAATGTTGTGTTAAAAATAGACATGTACGTAAATACAAAAAAAACATTTATCCTTAATCAACGACTCATTAATGATAAGGCAGCAGCTCAGACTAATTGTTTTGAGATTGCCCTATTTTAGGGTGGTCTTTAATTTTTGTTCCTCAATTTGGTGGTATTTAATTTTTGTCCTTCTTCTAAAAAATGATCGAAAATATCTTTGAGGTTGTGGGTTCGAATTTCAGCAATCAAAAAGAAAAAAAAATCCGCAATGCAAGATTTCATTAGAAAATATGCCTATTCGGCCAAAATTGTCTAAAAATTATGCCTTAAGGGACATTTTTCTATGTAATTATCCTTTCGAAAATACCTTTGAGGTTGTGGGTTGATATCCCAACAGAGTCAAAAAAATCACAAGGCAAGATTTCATAGAAATTATGTCTATTCAGCCAAAGTTGTATAGAGATTATGCCTTAAGGGTCATAATTTATTTGTAATTATGCCTGAAGGCAAAGTTTTTTTGAAAAATTAAGACTATTCCTTGTCCGGCCAGTTACATAGAAATTATGCCCCAAGGGGCATAGTGTATAACTTTGGCCGAATAGTCATAATTTTTATGAAAATTTTGTCTTTCGAATTTTTTTTTTTTTTTGTTTCTGCTGGGATTCGAATTCAGAATCTCTGATTTAGTAGACCCACGAATAAGGGATATTTTAGCTCATAAATTTTTATTAAATGAGAAGTAGGGATACAAATTAAAAACCAGTAAATTGAGGGACAAAAATTAAAAATCAGTAAATTGAGGGGCAAAATTAAAGACCAGGGTATGAAGGGAAATCCATGCAATTTTTTGTTGTTTTGATATCGTAGGATCCCATGTGATTCTGCTGAGACTTGTATTCTAATTTCCTCAATACCGTACAGATTCATAGAACATGTAAATGGTTTAAATTAAATTCTTAAGAAAATTCAACTACACAATATTGATCGGGAAGTTAATTCATACTCTATAATACTATAATTCTAGTTATGATTACCATTTAAGATAAATTAACTGTGAAATATAACCATATCACAACCTAAGTTCACCAATTTTGTTAACTTATCACCTCGACAACAAAAAAATGAAGGAAAAAATTAAAGGAAGACCGGAAGAGAGAAAGAAAGGACATAATAAGGCGGCAAGAAAGGACGAGCAATTGCCGTCGAAGCTTAACTCTAACCAATAGAGTAGCAACAAGCATGGCTACAAAAAAATACTTACAAAGCTTGAAGGAAACATCGCGTCAAATAATACAACCACATATAAGTTGGTTATATTTTGCTCGAAATGTCTACGTTATGCTTTCTCTATTATTTGTTATGTCTATTTTACTTCTATATTATCTTTCATTCAAACTGCTTTGTTACGTGTTACTCTAACCGAAGATCTTCCAGAAATAGCTTCTCTATATTCACGAAATGAGTAAAATATGCATACAATCTATCCTTCATAGTCCCACATTTTTTTTAGAATATACTGAATATTTTGTTGTTGTAATTTATAAATTCTCGCATAAGTTCATAAGGATATTATTTAGTACTGCCAATAAAATATTATTTTATTTTATATTGAGATCAGTTACTAGTGAAGAAATGAGAAAAAAAGAGTTTGTAAAAAGCTAAAAAAAAAATATTATCGCTTTTTTATCCACTTTTTTTTTCTTCTTTTTTTTTAATTAAAAAGGTACTTTTTTTTTTTTTATCTTTCCGTTATTTCACCAGTTAAACCTACACACCTAACTTTTAAAGATAGAAACAAAAAAGTAGACAGAGGCGTTTCAGTCGTGGTATCACAACTGTTTTATTCTCTGCTTCACTCACAATTCACAAGTGTGAAGAGTCAGCCACGTCATTTCCATGATGATCATAAAATCTTCAATCTAGGGCCCCACAGTACCACTGAATACATGGGCCCATTTCGTATGTGGTCGTACGTAAAGGGTACAGGCCATCTAGGGAAGGTCTTTTCTGTATCATCCTTTAATTATGATAATAGCACTTTTGGTCCCTCCATTAACCTATAATTAGATAAATTATGTGCTATTTATCCTTTATGTTGTATAGTTACTTCAAGGTCGTTTGATGCGCGGACTAAATTATCTCGAGATTATAATTCTGAAATTATAGTTTTGAGACTAATTTATCACATCTAGGAAGTGGAATAAAAGATCTTAAGTTTGATAGGATAAGGTGAATATCCCAGATTTAAGTTTGAACTTCACTTTATACTTTGTATGATAAAACGTAGTATAAATTTATACCTTCTATCAAACAGATAAACTTAATCCTGGGCTAACCCACCTTATACCGCATACGAAAGGACCCCTTAAATATTAGTACTAGTATCCCTTCGTCTCAAATTATTTGTCATGATTTCTAAAAATAGTTATCTCACGTTATTTATCATTTTAGCATTTCAAGATAAAATTACTTATTTTTTTTTCATTTCGTCCTTAGAAGTATTTGTTCTTGAAGACTACAAACATCTCAATAGGATAAATATTTAATGAATAAAAGTCATATCTTAAGACATAAATGAGAATAAAGTGCACGTTTCAAGTAATTGAAGGTTAAATGTGTTTAACTACATATTACATGGACTAAAATTAAAATTTATCCACAACCGAGGGAGCAAATTGCAATTAAGCCTAAAATTTCCTAAGCTTCTTACGCCCATAAATACTCTTAAATTGTCCAGCATCTCTTGCAGCTAGCTGATCATTTATCTTTTTTTCACATTGAGAATTAATATATCATTTTCTATTCTTGAATTTTTTTTAAGTTAATTAATTTAGAATACAATTATGGAGTGGAACTGGCTGAAAGATTTCTTGAATGGGATGATTAAGCCAGTGGCAGCACTAGCAGTGGTGTTTATGGCTGTTGGATTATCTTATGTGCAGAAATTGGGATTAGTAGGAGAAATTATATACTCAGTATTTAGAGCATTTGTTCAACTATCAATCATTGGTTTTGTTCTTCAGTTCATTTTCAGTCAGAAAAATACTGGATGGATCATTCTTGCTTATCTATTCATGGTATGTTTGGTTCTTCTTATTTCTTGTTTATTCAGTTTCCAAAATTTAGAAAAGGATCAAGAAAATGCAGAGATATTGAAAAAATTAAAAAAAAAAAAGTTTTGCAGATATTTAAACCAATTCCACTATGGATATTGGCTAGTATTTTTAACCAATCATGGTCCCATTGCTAATAATTTTGAGTGTTAACTGTGGTATCAAACTAAGTAGATAATGTTCTTACTAATATTTGTTGATTTTGCAGGTTACAATTGCTGGTTATACGGCTGGACAACGTGCCAAACATGTACCAAGGGGAAAATACATAGCTGGAGCTTCCATTCTTGCTGGAACTGCTGTTACAATGTTCTTGTTGGTCATTTTGAATGTTTTCCCTTTCACCCCTCGATACATCATCCCCGTTGCGGGGATGATGGTTGGAAATGCCATGACAGTCACTGGTGTTACGATGAAAAAACTCCGCGATGACATCAAGATACAAATGGCCCTGGTATTTCGAGCTTTAAATCTTAATCCAAGCATGACTATGTTTCTATACTATCCGAATTTCCTTAATCTTTCGTATTTGCCCTTGTCATTATCGAAGCTCCAGTGTAAAATCTAGGATCCATGTGCCCAATCTAATTTACCCCTCAACTTCAGAAGTATAAAATTAGGGAATTTTCCTGCATAGTTGTATGTATCCCTTTTAGGCCGGCACAAGTATAAACTTGACGTATAACATGTGTATACTAAGTGTATAACAATATATAATGTAGACACTAATTATACACAGATTATACTGGTTAAATTTTTATGTTATCAACATATAAATTTTGGTTATTTTCTTCAGTGTGCCACTTTGGACTGTTGTATAATGTAAAATACTCAGATTGGAGCTCCATTAGGGGGGTCAATGGCAAAATGAGACTTTTTTCAAGTTTTTGCGCGGAGTTCCCTTTAAAGGCACTGGTCTTTAATTTTTGCCCCTCAAATTGTTGGTCTTTAATTTTTTTCCTTCACTTAAAAAGTGACAGAAAATACCCCGAGGTCCCGGGTTCAAACTCGCTCAGTCAAAGAAAAGAAATCTCAAGACAAAATTTGAGTTCGTAAGATAGAGTTTACTTTCAGGCATAAGGCAAACTCTGCTATGCCTGAAGGCAAACTCTGCCTTAAAGTTGAGTTTGCCTTCAGGCATAGAGTTTGCCGCCCTGCGAATTCAAACTCTGCCTTACGATTTTTTTTTAACTGAGTTGAGGTTCGAACCCAGAATCCATGGGTTTTTTACGCGAAGGGCAAAAATTATTGATTTTCAATTTGATGACAAAAATTAAAGACCACCTCCGAAATAAGGGCATTCCTGCGAATTGCCTGACTTTTTTTTAACTAATGTTGCTCATTTCGGACAGTCCAGTGGCAAATTTGACCCTTTTCCCTCTCAACTCCTGCACAATCTCGAAAAATTAATCAATCTGCAATCACATTGCTCTAGGTCAAATTTTGGTAAATGGCAACTTAGGTGTTATGCATACTCAAAAATCTTGTCTCTTTTTGCTAGGTAGAGACAGCATTGGCTCTAGGGGCAACTCCTAGGCAAGCAACACTACAACAGGTGAAAAGATCACTTGTTATTGCTCTATCTCCTGTGTTAGACAATGCCAAAACAGTTGGTCTTATATCACTTCCAGGTGCAATGACAGGACTTATTATGGGAGGAGCTTCTCCTCTGGAGGCCATTCAATTGCAGATTGTTGTAATGAACATGCTTATCGGGGCATCGACTGTTAGTAGCATCTTCTCGACGTACCTCTCGTGGCCCTCATTCTTCACTAAAGCTTACCAGTTAGAAACAAAAGTTTTCTCCTCAGAGTGAAGAAGGGATTTTGAGTTTTGACACTGAAATTTTACTAGTGAAAACAAAATTTAACTTCTGAAACAGCCTGTTATTGTTATAGCATGTCACAAGATTGCATCTAATGTTGTATTTTTTGGATGATAAAAGAACTTCCATATTAGTGAACGGTTCTCGGCAATCGGCCATGACGGGAAGCGGGCTTTGACAGCTCTTTCAGATTTGTACATATGATTTTCAGAAACTCGTTTTTCTTTTCCGTTCGTTTTTCAATTGTTAGTGATTAAAATGTAGGTTATGAAAAGGGGATTGATGAATTTTTGTGACAAAAAACCTTTTTCATGTGGCATGTACACAGTTGAAAATTGATAATGTGGTGATGATATGTCATTTGTGGTGCCTGAAATTTGACTTTCAATTGATTTGTATTTTCTGGGCAACTGGCACATAGTTTAGTGACTTGTTATAAAAACTAGTTTTGTGACTTTAGTATTACAAATAGTAGTTAGTTTTTTCTCTTTAATGTTACAAAGAGTAAATTTAATGACCATCGGTGAAATTAACATGAAGTTTTACTAGTTATACTCCTGCTAAAAGCTAAACTATGCGAGAAATCAGGGATGGTCCTGTTTGTATCTTGTTTAAAGATAACAGTGGTCATTTTTTTATGTGGACTTGCGAAGTTGGATTGGTGAAACAGGGAATTACAATGCCTTTTGACATCAAATTTGGGAAACTCAATTAAATAGTTCATCAGAAAAAACTAGTTTTAATTTGATATTCTCTGTTTAGGACCTCTTTTTTTTGTCTCACCCCGCCCAAGGATGGCCACTAGTGTTTTATGTTACTCTTAAGTATGACTCGAACCTCTAACCTACCGGTTATGGTGGAGGTGCTCTACCACTACAGGGTAGAGCAAACCTCACTTGTGACTCTGTTTAGGAGTTGCTCATTATTTTGATTGGATGTCACTTTGAATATTATTATTGTACTAAGCTAAAATCAAAAGAATTCACCCTTGATAATAGAATGGAGCTCTAAATCTTTCTACGGGAGACAGTCTAGATAATCATTCTCATGAAATTAGCAACAGTTCAAGTGAGAAAAATATGAATGCATTAATGTATGAGTTGGATGTACAGAAGCAGAACATTTGTTACATTCTGATCACACATAATGTTACATTAGAGATCATATCTCAGCTACTGTTGGAGCATCGCCATTAATCATGACGATGCTCCAACAGTGAAATCAGAAATGTTTAAGCACGCTTGTTTCTTCTACCTTTGCCACGTCGAAATTTTCTGGGATTCGTAGGGGGTTTCACCGGAACTGGTGATGTTACAGCAACATTGCGTTTTCTACCTCTGCCACGTCGAACATTACCGTTATTCACCGGTTTTGGCGGTAAAACTGGTGATGTGCGACCCACATTATTAATGGGATTCAAAGGGTTAACACCCTTATAATTCCCTATAGGATCATACGAGCAGACAACAATCGCGCCCTTTTGATCATCGCAATAGACAAATCCACTACAACCAACTTTTGTGGTAGTTTTCCATATAACATTCAAATAATGCCCGCATTCACATCCCGCGCGTCCAGGTTGGCAGTTGCATTGATTCGTCGCGTGGTTGAAAAACTGCTTCTCCGCGAACCATTTCTGGACAATGCTACTGGCGGTGTTCTGTCTATAGAGTTCCCAGAATATGTTTTCCCCGTAAGGACTCGTCGAATGTTGCCTGTAATCAGAGGTGAAAAAATTAGTCCATAAAAACATAACTCATCCAGGTTTGGATTTCTTATTGACCCGTATTAACCAACCCATTTATTTGCTCAGTTCATTTCAACTCATCTAAAATTGTGCATATATATAACCCAAATTGAACCATGCAAAATTTTGTCAAAATATTTTTTGTTTGATATGTTATATATAGTTGTATTAAGGAAAAAAATAATTTTTATTAGGTAAGAATTGCGCAAGTTGTGTTATGACCCGTCTTTTAGCCCAAGTAGCTCCTCGCCAGTCAATAACACTCCCATTTTGTCCCGGCCATTTAACACCCCTACCTGTAATCGCATTGTTGTTTGCGCTGGTTCGCCCACGATTGGGAGAATGCAGCTAAGTTGGCGTCCCACTGCAAGGGAGGGACGCCAACGCTTGCCCTTAAATTATTGTGGGATTTGAGGAATTCTTGTTGGACCCAGTCGAATCCGGTTGCTTCTGTGGAGGAAATGAAATTGAAAAACAGCAGCAAGATTGCTGCTGATAAGATTTGGGTCTTTTGGAATAGCATTGACATTGATAATGATAATGCGTGTAAAATGGTATTGGCAAATAGAAATGGTTCCCTTTTGGGTCCTGGAATTTTGTATTTCAACTACTTTCCCATTTTATGTTTGATTTTGATTTTCTTGTTGTTCTGCATGAACAGAGCATCGTTAAAAGAGGAGCGAACAATGCGGAGATGGAGAAAAATGAATTTGATTATAGTAAGCTAAAGCTGCGGCCATTTTTAAATTCACGATTTGGGATTCATATTCGCCTCAAATTTTTTTATTCTCCCTCATAAAAGCAATACTATCTATATTGACCTATAGATTATTGTAATGTTCTAGTACAAATAATGTCAAGATTTTTCGAATGTTTAAAATATATGGTGAGTAAAAAGAAAGATAAATACTGTAAATGTTAAAGTCGCAGGGTGACCCAATGACTTCAGGATTAAAAAGATAGCCTAACGGACAGTTAATGTAGTCTAAACAAAATTGCTGTCTGTTCCATTAAGGGAAGTCTCTTAGCGACCTAGGACGATGCGCAGGCAATAGCTTCATCGGACAAGAGTCAGAGCAGGGGCAGACTAGTGTATAATATATGTGTTCATCTTAACCCAATGGCTTTAGTTTGGAGCATGTATACAGGTTTAAAAAATCCACTAAATAAGCACTAATAATAGATTTTGAATCCAGCAAGTCAAATTGGGGGTGTGATGGAATCTCCAACTCGAGCTCATAATGTCAGATGATCTTGAATCAGCATTTGACTGAGGGGGGAAGCTTGAATCAGCCTGATTCTGGTCTTTGTTATTCCTATTTTGAGAAACGGAATGCTATTGTTGTATCGTAGGAAAAGGGATATGTCCATGGAGGACCACAATCATATTGGAATGATTTCAGTTTTTTAACCTACCAACTAGTTTGAAGAACAGTCATGGATCAAGAGCATTATGAACAATGCTCTTTTGTCTGTCTTTTTCTTTTGTTCATTTTTTGTACTTCTCTGGTTGTAAGTTGCAACTGTTTCGTTTACTTGATATCTTCTTCATTGTTTTCGACTGAAGTTACTTTCTGGGCAACGGAGTAACAATGTACATGGGAACTTCTTGTATTATCGCAATAGTTTACCGCAAGAAGAAAAGCGGGCAATTACTTTGCAATTTTGCTGGTGCATTGTAGATATCAAAAATTCAATATCTCCCTAGAAAGTAATATTCTGGCTTGATTTGCCTTACGTATCACGGTATATGTGGACACGAGGTTTTTATTAGGAATATTTTTTTCCTAAAGAGCTTTTTATTCTTGAATGTGCTTGGACTAGCTGTGAAGACCAATTCCAACTAATATTAGGACTTAGGAGCCATACTCAACACTAATGGTAAGACATAACTGAAAGCAGTTACGGCTCCAGTTCTACTGGAACTGTGAGTACTTCCTCCATCCCATAATACTTCCACTTTCCACATTTCTCAAAATATCAAAAATAAAAAATAACTTTTTAATACTTTATCCTTATCTCTCTCCCATAAATGCACTCAAATCAATATTGATTATTTTCAAAAATACTTATATTAAGAGCAAGATGGAAAATTTTAATTAATTATATCTTTATTATATAAATTAACAAGTAATTTGAAACAGATATTTAGTAATGTAAACAAGTAATATAGGACGGAGGGAATACTATCTTAGGAATGGAATCATACAAATTCCTATAGATGACTAAAAAGTACAACAACAACAATAACATAACTAGTAAATCCCACAATGTGAGATCTGAGGAGGGTAGAGTGTACGCAGACCTTACCTCTACCTTGGTAGGTAGAGCGGTTGTTTCCGAAAGACTCTCGGCTCAAGACAAAGCAAAAGCAAAAACAAAGCAAGAGAAGCGGTCAGAACCGGTCAAATTTTTTTTTATATCAGTATGAAAATGCTGGTATCAAAAGTGAATAAACAATTATAGCGCATTCTGAAAAAATAAGCAGTATCTAGTACATGTAAATAAGCTAAACAAAGTACACTAAATGACACATAGCCGCAGAAATTAAACTACAGGGGACTATAAAGCAATAACGCGCCTATAGACGCCTATAGACTAAGAGGGCCTACAATAATAACACTACAACTACCAGTTTGCAAGCGTAAGTAGGACTACGCTCGACTACCTACTACCCTAATTTGTTTCCTCCACAACCCTATATATAAGGTCATGTCCTCAGTAAGTTGCACATGTGTCATATCCCGTCTAATCACATATCCCCAATACTTCTTCGGCCTACCTCTACCCCTCATGAACCCGTCCATAGCCAACCTCTCACACCTCCGCACTGGGCATTTGTGTCTCTCCTCTGCACATGCCCGAACCATCTCAACCTCGCTTCCGACATCTTATCCTCCACCGAGGCCACTCGCACTCTGTCCCAGATATCATCATTTCTAATCATATCCCTCCCTGTATGCCCACACATCCATCTCAGCATCCTCATCTCCGTAACTTTCATCTTTTGGATGTGCGAAGTCTTGACTGGCCAACACTCCGCTCCATACAACATAGTCGATCTAACCACCGCCCTATAGAACTTGCCTTTAAGTTTTGGTGGCACATTTTTATCGCATAAGACTTCAGATGCGACCTTCTATTTCATTCACCCTACCCCAATACGATGTGTGACATCGTCATCAATCTCTCCATCCCCTTGAATAATAGACCCGATGTACTTGAAGCTTCCTTTCTTTGAAATGACCTGAGTATCAAGCCTCACCTCCATGTCTGTCTCAAGGTCGCTCCGTTATTGAACTTGCACTCCAAGTATTCTGTCTTGGTCCTATTTAACTTGAACCCTTTAGACTCCAGAGTTTGTCTCCAAACCTTCAACTTAGAGTTCACTCCACTGCAACTCATCAATCAGGACTATGTTATCTGCGAATAACATACATTATGACACCTCCCCTTGAATTTGTCGCGTCAGTCCATCCATAACCAAGGCAAATAAGAATGGGCGAAGCGTTGATCCCTGGTGCAGCCCCATCATCACTGAGAAATGCTCCGAGTCTCCTACTATCCATACCCTAGTCTTGGCTCCATCATACATATCCTTGATCGCCCTAGTGTACGCCACAGGCACACCTCTAACCTCCAAAAATCACTATAGAACCTCCCTAGGACGTTGTCGTATGCCTTCTCGAGGTAGATGAAAACCATATGTAAGTCTATCTTTCTCTCCCTATACTGCTCCACCAACCTCCTAATAAGATGAATGACTTTTGTGGTCGAACGCCCCGGCATGAATTCAAACTGGTTCTCAGAAATAAACACACCTCTTCTCACCCTCATCTCCCCGACCCTTTTCCAAACTTTTATAATGTGGCTTAGCAACTTGATACCCCTATAGTTGTTGCAACTCTGGATATCAACTTTATTCTTATACAAAGGGATCATTGTACTCCACCTCCATTCTTCGGACATTCTCGTCGTCTTAAAAATGACATTAAACAACTCAGTAATCCACTCCAAACCTGCCCTGCCTGCGCTCTTCCAAAATTTAACTGGGATCTCATCAGGCTCGATCGCTCGTCCCCTACGCTTCCTACGAACAACACCCTTAACCTCCTCAACCTTAATGCTTCTACAATACCTAAAAATTCCGGTACCTACCAAATTACTCCAAATCTCCCAGCACAATGTTTCTATCTCCTTTTTCGCTCAAGAGTTTATGAAAATAAATCTACCACCTCCGCCTAATATGCGCATCCTCCACCAGTACTTTGTCGTCCTCGTCTTGATGACTAAAAAGTATTCGAGGAAAACGATTTCTGGTAGTTTCCTTGGTTTTCTTTCTTTTGTTTGCCTAAATTAACTAGTACGTAATATTTTATCCATCTAGGCATTAATTGTATGATCTATTTGCTATGATAATTAACCCAATTATATTGTGTCCAAAACAGTAATAAGACTTAAAACTCTTTAACATTCAAGAAACCATGATCCCCTTGGTTTCCATATGTATCATAGTTTATCCACTTATCAGTCATCTCTAACAAGTTCAACAATCTTTGCCAACTCTCCATTCAAGTCGAAACAAAACAAGTACTTGAGGAAGTTTAAAATTTCGATGGGCTTGAATCCTAAAGAAGAGAAAAACGACAGCAAAAAAGATGCATAAAAATTGCTTATGGGTTTTAGGAAAAGCTCAACGACTAACCACAACTAAATTAACATTGTCGTTTACAATTAATGTCACAATAACAAGAACATAATCATAGGACATTATAAACCTACTTTTACACAACCATCGACTGCAGACTACAAGATTTACCTGGAGATACTAGGTAGTCAACAACACCTCCTTAGTGTCAATTTGTCCGAAATGACCCACATCAAATCTTAAAACGAAAATTTGGAAAGCTCTTAAACCATTGGACTTCATAACCGAAACAGCTAATCCAAAAAAGAACAGTTTGAAGAAATGTGGATTTGACGACTTGACCATCATATGACACAGCAATGTAACTTTGCAGAAAATACAGCAGTGTGCAAACAAGTTCCACAACCATGAGATGCACTAGCAAGTAGCAACTATATAATGCAACAAATATAACTAGTCTTACCGTTCTAACTGCCTATGGAGAACCCAACAAGAAAATTAGTATAACATGGCCAAACCAAAACCATATGATGCATCAACAAGAAGTACAAATTATCTTGGATCTTCAAATGCAAGACAAATGTTTATCTGCTAGAAAACACAAGATGTACTACACTTCCCACTTCAGCTATTGGAGCGATGAAGGACCTATAAGGTCGAATCTAACAGCAAAATACCCAAATAGTGGACTTCTTCTAAATTATGCATGTTCAATGACAGCCTCTAACCTTAGGGAACATTTATGTTTTAACATCAAGCAATCTCCAGCCTACTCTGGACCACTTGAATAATTCGGAACTAAAAATCTAGCACTGTTTGATCCTTGACATGCAACAGGAGTCTGTTTTTCTATGTTAAAGGGTAATGCATTGCAATATAAATGTGACAGGAATTGCAGATCAATAACTGAGAGATTGATGATAAAGTCGTCAAATCAAACACTTCAAGAAGGATACTTTGGTTGTAGTTTCATCATTTTTAATATTGATCGTGGGTCATTTCTGGTAGTTTGACGCCAAGGAGGTGGTTGTCAATTATCCTAGGATACTAGAAAAGCCTTTTTTTTGCAGTAATTCGAAGGCCAAAATTTATATAAGCTACAGGAAAGTCAAAAACATTAGAATCCTAGCACACCAACCTGCAAGAATTGGAAAGAAGTGGTTAAACGATAAGGAACTTCCATTCTGCAGTTGACAAGGACCCTAACCACAACCTAACAACAGTAAATCATACAATCGAGCAAGTCTTACACTTTAACAAAGTTTGGAATCATTCAGGTTCTCCTCCAGCCTTGTCCACAGCAACATCTTCCTGAATTAAGTGTACCCATAGATTAGGAAAACACTATTATTTATTAGAGAAAGAAATTAGAGAAAGATCCCTATAGGTGATATATACTAGTTGGAAATAAGTTTGTCTTGTTACTACGTTGATTTTGGTCTTTGGACCTATCGCTTTTCTAGGGGTATTTGACCTTATCATAGATTTATCTGCCAGTAAAAATATAGAAAATTGCTGTTACTATTATTATTATTATTAATAATAATAATATTGTTATTATTATCATAATTATATATGCTTAACTTAATTTTCAATTTTTTTGGTATGATAATGACATGAGTTGAACTCAAAAGGAGAAACATGGATAGTGAGGAGTTCATATAGCTGATCCCAAATTATTTGGAGTGAGGCTTTGTTGCTTGTAGAGAAGGAAGAAACCAACTAAAGAGGGATCCAGAATTTGGAAACAGTGAGTGCAGAATCTAGTATAGTTGATGTTGACAACTCAATGAACTTGGAAGAAGTAAATTGCTTGTAGGGCGATTTTACCAAATTCCAGACATATGAAAGAGTGAAAAAGTGCTTTCGTTGTTGTGGAATAAGAAACCTTCGTATCTTAATGCACGTATTTAATTTATTCAGAGCTATTAAGCTGAACCCACTAGGGATTGTATCCAAAGATGAAGGGAATGATTTTAAAAATGAAAGAGGCAGAAGAAGAAATCATAAGGAGTTGAAGGTAAACACTAAACCAGCCATCGTTATGAGTTCAAAGAATGAAGAATCAAAAGAGAAGATCCTTTAGATGCTTCTTTCTTTCTTTCTTTGAATCTTCCTTTTCTGTTCAACCACTTGCCTAGTGAAAGTTATGGAAGAGATTGGAAAAAGATGCCAGAATAGAGTTCTATTTTTAGTGTGTGGACCCCAGAGAGAGGAGAGAAGTTAGGATTCTGTTCCTATTCTTGGCCATTCAATCACTTTTTCTAGTAATGTGCAGCGATGAGAAGAACTGGTTGTTGGACAAACCTATGGTGTAACTGTTGAAGAACCTAGTTGTTGGTAAAGATCTTCGGTTCAAATATCATCAACGTTTATTAACAAAAATATTCTCACGAGGCCTAAGTAAATGTGTGAAGTGTTGAAGACCAAAATAAAAGAAAATGATGTCCTCTTTAATAGCGTAGACTTTTAGACGAGAAGGTCACACACGATCCACATCTCAGATCATGAATACCACATGCATAATTACAGTCAAAAAAACATTCAAATGCATAATGATGGCACTTCTCTATTTTTCTTTTGAGCCAAACCTAATGCACTGCTTATGCGTACAAAAACAAACCTGCTCAATATCTCCTTTGCCATTTGCTTGTGGTTGTGAACCAGGCTGAGGTTGTGAAAACCTATAATAAAACACATAACTATCAGAATTAAGTCATAAAACTGACAAACACTAATTTACCGATGAATTCTTATATGTTGCACACTGATATATGAATGGAAAGTATTGTGCTGATTGCAAGGTGGAATAAAAAGAGAGCATGAACCGTTTTTATTTTTACAACCTGAGAGCCCTAGCTTTCCTTTTATCTTCCTCCACTGGATCAGTCTTCGCTGGTGGTGCAAACCTTGTCAACCTAGCCTTCTTCTTAGCTTCCTCATCAGCTGTGTCAGATTTCACAAGCCCAAACCTAAAGAACAACCAAAATCTATCAAGAAACTCGTAACAAATTTAACTAATACATCTCAGATGGAGAAAACAGGGAGAAATAGAAACCTCTCAGCCCTAGCCTGCTTCTTATGCTCCTCAGATTTCTTTAAAGCATCTGACCCTTGAACTGGGGACACAGAGCCAAACCTGCGAAATATAATTCAAAAAACAGTAGAATCACAATACTCCATAAGACACAAATGAAGAGACTAAACTAAAAAACGCAAAACACGTGAATGCTATCAACTTTTTTGCTTTTATCATGACAAACTAAGAAATGCTAATAACTTGTCACATTTATGTACATTTTTTACTGCAAGTGCAACCAGATAGTTACCTAAATCTAAGAAAATAATAATCCAATATCTGAACCTTTATTAGTGAAATGTCTTGACTTCCTAGAATAAAGTTCTAAAAACTGTTTAACTGCTCATCCTCTCAATTAAGCATTAAAATGCATCAGCAAATAAAAACAACAACATACCCAGTGTAATCCCACATGTGGAATATGGGGATGGTAGGATGTACACAGACCTTACCCCGACCTTTGTGGCGGTAGGGAGGCTGTTTCCAATAGAACCTCGGCTCAAAAGAGAAGTTTTGACTTAAAATGCATCAGCAAATTGACTTAAATTGCTCACCAACATTCCCCACAACAACCAGAAATCTATACAAGGCATATAATCACCAATGACCACACACAAATTCTCAAAAACTTCCAGTTGAACCTAAAGGTATTACACGGTAACTACAATACGAATACGACGACAACAACAACATAATACCCAGTGTACGGTAACTACAATAATCACAGGCAAAATCCCATCTACAAAATAATTAAGAAAGCTAGTTTCCAGCAAAGAGCAATTATGTGACATTTGTTCTTGGGAACTTATCTCATAAAAAATACTACTAACAATTTCTAAAAGTATATAATAAAATGCCGGAATTGCACTCAAACTATAGTACCTCTCCGCTCGAGCATTTCGCTTCTCTTCTTCGGACAGCTGAACAGGCATTCCAAACCGCTCAGCTCGCTTCATCTTCTTCTGTATATTATTATCATTACCCTGGCAGCTCTCATCTCCTCCCGCACCGCCAGATGTCGGCGACTCCGGTGCGGAATTAGGAGGAGATACAGTTTCAGCCGTTGAATTGGGATCTGACGGCGGCTGATCTAGGGTTTTAATAAAAGGGTTTTCGGGATTCTGCTGCTCTGTTGTTGTGGCCATAGCGAAACGGTGAGATTGGTGTGATTCTAATGGCTTGTCGCCTGGTTCGGAACAAATTCAATTACCAAAACACCCTCAACTCCTCTCTCGCTCTCTCACTCGTGTTGTGTTTTCGATTTTTTTCCGACAAGATATCCCAACTATTTGCATTTTGCACCTCTAATTATGTACCTACTTCCATATTGATAGAATATAGTAGTATATTTCTAACCTACTTAGTATATTTCTTGATATTATTAGTGATATTGTACCTCTGTAATTATGACAGTAATCTTTAGTATTAGAAAAATGTATGTTTTATTTTCGTAATTATAGGCTAGGTTTACTATTGTAAATAATGTATATAAACCTATTACATTAATAAAAATGATCAATGAATTAGTCTCTTTCATGATATCATCAGTCTAGGACAAACTTTTCCTTCTCCAAATGATCGTCTAGTTAGATGGTTGCAGGCTTCTCCGAGGCATATAATGGGGTTAACACTCTTCTTCGCCAAAGCAATCATTTCCCACCGTTCTACCAGGCTCGTTCTATGCTCACCTTATAAGAAGCGGGATTGGCTAAAAAGACGGATACCGGAGCCAATTCCATCATGATAGTGGCCACATCCCGCAAAACTGATGACTCTCAATCGTTCTCCAAAAATTATGATCAAAACCATAACAGCGGGGGGCAAAAAGGGTCAAAATGGTGGAAAAATCGCGGTGGCAAGAGTGGTGATCTCGGCGGCAACGGCGGCGGCAGTGGAGAATGAGCAGCCAGCAGTGGCGGTCACCAGGGGACCGGGACACTGAACCCCTGGCAACAGGCTTGTGCCACTAGGCAGTGGCCTTGGGCCCAGTCTTGGGCCAATGGCAGTGGCTCATGTCGTCTTGCCCAATTTCAACTTGGGTCAGTCCCAGCCAGACGGGCGGCGGCGGCCTGGGCCTCGCAATTACGGTAGCGGCGGCCTGGCCTACTGGGCCTCGGCCCGCGATGAGCGCCGTTGTTAATGGGCCCAATGACCAGACCCACATGGATATCGAGGCGGTAATGCATACACTTGGGCTAAATCCTCCGGATGTAAATTGGTACATGGACACCGATGCTACTTCTCACATGACGTCCGCACCAGGTAATCTCTCGTCTTATTTCAATTTGAGCAAAAATCGTGGCATAATTGTTGGTAATGGTAATTCAATTCTAATTCGTGGTTATGGTCACACAAATTTATCTCACCCGAACCCACCCTTAGCCTTGAAAAATGTCCTTCATGCTCCTCACTTAATTAATTTTTTTGTGTATGTTTGGAAATTTATAATTGATAATTGAGTTTCTGTTGACTTTGACCCTTTTGGATTTTATGTGAAGGATTTCTCGACAGGGATACCTCTAATGAGATGTGATAGTCGGGGCGAGCTCTATCACATCACCAGATCCACTAAACAAGCCACACAATCAACGTTTACCGCCTTAGCACCTTTCTTATGGCATGCGTATTTGGGTCATCCGGAAGCGTCTGTTATTTTCTCCCTTAAAATAATAGATTTATTAAGTGTAATAATACGTGTCTAATGTTTGTCCTTCTTGTCCGCTTAGGTAACATGTAAAATTGTCGTTTGTTCACTCCAATTCTAGTACTTTATTGCCATGTGATATTATTCATAATGATTTGTGGACATCTACCGTTTTGAGCTCTTTGGGCCACCATTATTATGTGTTATTTTTTATGATTATTTAATTTTTTGTGGACATTTCCGTTATCTAGCAAGTCTCAAGTTTATTCCATATTTCTATCATTCAGAGCATAAATCCATACACAATTTGAACGAAAAATTAAAAACATTCAATGTGATAATGGAAGGAAATTTGATAATGGGCCATTTAGGGAATTTTATAAGGTTAATGATATATCTTTTTATTTTTTTTGTCCACATACATTCTCATAAAATGGGAAAGCCGAGAGAAAAATGCGTATCATTAATAATATTGTTCGGACATTACTAGCCAATGCTTCATTACCACCTTCATTTTGGCATCATGCATTACAAATGACTACTTACCTTCTTAATATACCCTCTAGCAAATGATTAACTTACCAATCTCCACTCAAAATTCTTTATCACAAAGATCTGTCGTATTCTCGTCTTAGGGTGTTTATGATATCCTCTATTTCCCTTCACTACAATAAACAAACTACAAGTCCGCTCTACCGTTTGTGTGTTTTTGAGTTATCCATCTAATTATCGTGGTTACAAATGTTATGATTTATCCTTTAATAAAATCATAATTAGTCGCCATGTCATTTTTTATGAAACCCAATTTCCGTTTGCTAAGTTACATAATTTCGTGTCTAATTCTTATAATTTTTTGGATGATTGGCTCTCACCGTATATGGTCCACTATTTGGTCTGGCCCACATCTCGGGATTTGGACCAGCAGCCACCAACATGCCTAATGCCTACTAGCCCAGAACCTTTTCGTGATCAAATTCAGCCAACTGGCCCACTGCCTGTTGGACCAAACTCCCTCCGTCATCCAATTCTGCCAGCAAGCCCAATGCCTGCTGGCCCAGTTTCCGTCACACCTATTTCGGCCAGCAGGCCCACTGCCTGTTGGCCCAACCCATGACCCCCCTCTCGGTCCAGTCAATTCCGACGTCACTACATCGATCCAGGTCTATCCCATTTCTATTCCGAGTTAAGGGCCCATTACTCGTAGCCAACGGAGTATCTTTAGACCAAAATTCCATTTTAATCTCAACTCTAATGTCACAAAATCACCCCTGCCACACAATCCTGTGTCTGCCCTTCGTGACCCAATTTGGAAAATGGTAATGGATGATGAATATAATGCTCTTATTGAAAATAAGACGTGGGAGTTGGTGCCCCATCCGCCTGGTGTCAATGTGATTCGTTCTATGTGGATTTTTACTCATAAAGAAAAATCTAATGGTTGTTTTGAGAGGCATAAGGCCCGTCCTGTAGGTGATAGCAAAACTTAACAGGTTGGCGTGGATTGTGGAGAGACATTTAGTCCGGTGATCAAACTGGTAACTATTCACACTGTTCTCAGTCTGGTTCTCTCAAAAGCATGTCCCATTTATCAACTGGACGTGAAAAATGTGTTCTTACACGGTGATCTCAAGAAAAGTGTATACATACATCATCTGTTTGGTTTTAGGGACCCCGATCATCCTAACCATGTGTGCTTGATGAAGAAGTCTTTGTATGGCTAAAACAGGCCCACAGGGCCTGGTACAAAAGGTTTGCAGATTATGTGTCTACTAATGAGTTTTCTCACATCATGTCTAATCATTTTCTGTTCATCTACCATCGTGGTACTTATATGACATACATTCTATTATATGTGGATGATATTATATTGATTGCCTCATCTGATAAACTGTGCAAGTCTATCATATTTCTTCTCAGTTCCGAATTTGCTATGAAAGACTTGGGGCCTTTGAGTTATTTTTTGGGTATAGATGTAACTCGTCATGCAAGTGGTCTATTTCTATTCCAGAGAAAGTATGCAACTGAGATTATTGAACATGTTGACATGTCATCCTGTAAGTCATCTCCTACTCCGGTTGACACCAAATCGAAGCTGAGTGCTAATTCTAGCACACCCAACGAGGATCCCTCTCACTATCACAGTCCTGCGGGGCTCTTCAGTATGTTACGTTTACGAGACCCGATATTACTTATGTAGTGCAGCATGTGTGTTTATTTATGCATGATCCGAGGAAAGAACACATGCACGCTCTTAAACGCATTGTGTGTTACATTCAGGGCACTCTTAATTATGGTTTACACTTATATCCATCACCCGTATCTACTCTCATGTCTTATATATATGTTGATTGGGGGTGGATGTCCAGATACCAGACGCTCGACATCTGGTTATTATATGTTTCTTGGTGATAACTTGGTCTCTTGATCGACTAAACGTCAGACTACTTTATCGCGTTCCAGCGCGGAGGCCAAGTATTGAGGGGAGCCAATATGGTGTATGAGTCATGTTGGCTGCGTAATCTCCTCTTAGACTTTCATTTTTCTATACAGAAAGCTACCTTGGTATATTTCGATAATGTTAGTGCGATATATCTCTATGGAAATCATGTCTAACATCAACGCACTAAACATATCGAGATGGATATTCACTTTGTTCGTGAAAAGATAGCTCGTGGACAAGTACGTGTCTTGCATGTTCCTTCACGGTACCAAATTGCTGACATCCTTACTAAGGGCTTTCCCTTAGTTCTGTTTGAATATTTTAGGGATAGTCTCAGCGAACGACAACCGCCCGCTTAGACTGCATGGGCGTGATAGAATATACATAGTATATTAGTGATATTGTACATCTATAATTATGGTAGTAATCTTTAGTATTAAGAAAATGTATATTTAATTTCCGTAATTATAGACTAGGTTTACTATTGTATATCATGTATATAAACGTATTACATTAATGAAAATGATCGAGGAATTATTCTCTTTCACATATATTATTAGATTTTGTAATATAAATCCTAATATCTTCGTTTGCAAAACTACAAATAATATTCATTTAATTTAATTATTAAGAGGGTAAAGTGAAATATTTCAAATAACAACTCACCTATAGTATTCCATCCTGGTATTTGATGATTTTACGTAGCAATGTATGAATGAGCAACTAACATAAATACCACCACAACTCGAGCACATACTTTTATGCAACAAGTAATTCAACCGTATGACGCACGAGTTATTTGTATTTTTTTTAGATCATTTAAAAATAAAAAATAAATTAAACATTCAATTCAAAATTTTCATTTTTCAAAGTTAAAAGCCATGAAATTGGCTTCCATAATCCATAACAACACTATTCAATCCCTTCCAAAGTTGATCTCCAGCTTCCTCAGGACTTGGCCTGCTACATGCCCAAAATGGGTTCACTTCAAACTAGCTCCTCTTCGCTTTCCACCACCCAATTTAGGTAATGCTCATGTGTAAATGTATTTGTATATCCCCATTACTCATGACTATTTTCTTTGATATGGAACATGGTATTGAAGTTTCTTCTTGTTTGCAGTTGGGTGTAATTGTAGACGAAGATATAGTCTGGTGATTTCCTGCTTGAAGAAAACCGAACAAGGGGAAGAGTCATCTACTGCTGGTTAGAATACTCTACTTGTTCTTATCTTATTGAAAAGTCTTAATTAAGGAAAAACGAGATGATAAGAATTTAGAAAATTCCACTGTTGTACAGATTCTATGAAGTTCTATTGATGTGGAATTTCCTGACACAATGTTTTGTTATTAATCTGTATTCCAAAAAATCAGTAAATAATAAACACTGAAAATAGACAAAATCAGTGTTGAAAAATAAGAATAATTTTTCAGAATATAATCGAGCCCACTTAGTTCAAAGTGTGTCCTTAAGGAAATTATTCCCCTCACAGTACTCGAGGTTGATGGAATATCCCCTCCCAGGATAGAACAATTATCTTACCAGAATAGTAATACTCCAAATTCAGGTAGCGGCGAACCACTCAACGGCAGTATATCACACAGAATTTATTTGTGCAGAAGAAGAAGAAGTTTGTATTGTTCAGAAAATTCGTACGTAAAATTCTGAGGAATCAAACGAATTTATAGCCATGGAAGTACTGTTTCTGAAGGTTTGCAACCTTTTTGAACAGCCATTAAAAACTGGTGGGAAATTTAAATATGCAAAAGAAACCGGGTCGCTGGTCAGACACGCGGATCCGGCCGGGTCGCGGGTCAGGGTCACTAATGGGTAGGATTGGATAAGTTAATTAATTTAATTAAATAATAATTAAGTAAATAATTAAAAATTAAAGAAAATTTGGTCTAAAAAGATTATCAATCAATCTGAATCCGAAGCCGAAGCCGGAGCCGAGCCGAGCCGAAGCCGAGCGAGCGACGACGACAACGGCGCGAGGGGTCCTTGCCCCCTCAACCCTTTTACTGACAAGAAGGAGTAATTCTACTTATAAGTAGAAGAACTTTTCTTTCCATTACCGACGTGGGACAAATGCTTATTTTATAAAGCAAGAGGGAGCTCCCACTTTTCTTTCCAATCATTTCCCATTCACCAATATCAATACCCAACATGTTTAGTTAAAAGTTAAGACCAATATATGTAGTACTATTGGCCCCAATTTGTGGAATTACATTGGGTATGTTGTTGTTGTATCTACTACTAGTAGCCAAATGCCAGACCAAAAATGTATCTTCGCTTAGTCATGTATAATGATCTCCCTTCATTTTATATAGTTGCCGTACCTAACCATGTTGGTCCATGGAAAAGGAAATGTTACTGCAAACATTTCTGGATTCATATTACCACACACTTCTTTTCTAATAGATGGGCACCTAATGCAATAGCAAAAACTTAGTTGTCAATGTTATGTACTCTCTTTCATCATGTTTTTAACTATGTCAGCATCTTTAGCTCTATAAGAATGTTAGTTGTTGAAAATAATACAACCACCCTTATTTCCATAGGATTGATTTATATGCTAAACATAACCCCACACACCACTCTGCGAAGAAGAACAAGCGGGGACTTAGTTCAAGTTTCCAACAACAACAACAACATACCCAGTGAAATCCCACAACGTGGGGTCTGGGAGGGTAGAGTGTACACAGACCTTACCTCTACCTTGGTAGGTAGAGCGGCTGTATCATAATCAAGCAAGCATTACAAAGCAAGAGAAACGGTGAGAGACAAAAAATTAAAGCTATATGAACATGCTGATAACAAAATCGAATACGCCATGGTAGCGCATTCTGACAAAAGGAAGCAGTAGCTAACGCAAATAAATAATATAAACAAAGTACACTAAGGAACACATAGCAGCAGAAATCAAACTACATGGACTATAAAGCAATACTGCGCCTATAAGTGTGATGGACTAATCGGGCCTACAGTAATAACACTACCACTATCATTTTGGGAGCGTAAGTAGGACTACGCTCGACTACCTAGTACCCTTCTACCCTAATCCGTGTCCTTCACAACCCCCTATTTAAGTTCATGTCCTCAGTAAGTTGCACTTGTGCCATATCCCATCTAATCACCTCTCCCCAATACTTCTTCGGCCTACCTCTACCCCTTTTGAACACGTCCATAGCCAACCTCTCACACCTCCGCACTGAGGAATGGATACGGGCAACCGAAGGTACCAATTCCAGTTGAATCAAACCTGTTTGCCGGCGAAAATCACTGTTCACCGGTACCGGAAGTACTGTTCACTTGAGTTTTCACTAAAAAGGTCGAGTATCTGTGTAGATCGAGGAGAAAAAGAAGAACAAAAGAAAGAAAAGAGAAGAAAGAAATATCTGAATTGTCAAAGAATCAGTAAGGGCGGACGGAGGTACCAACTCTAGTTGGGTAGAACCTGTTCTCTGCCTGGAAAATATTGTTCACTGCCGGAGTACTATTCACTACCGGAGTTCTATTCACTGCCGGAGTTGCTGTTCGAGCTGGCGTCGGAGCAGCTTAGTAACCTGGTCGCTGATCCGAGTGGCAGATGAAGAAAAAAAAGTCGCCGAAAAAGAGAAGATGAAGAAGAAGTAGAAAAGAAAAGATGCCGGAAAAAGTCGCCGACGTAGTAATCCGGCCGCGTTACCTGGTCGCCGGCCGGAGTAGGTTACCTGGTCGCAGAGGTGGTTACCGTCGGGGAAGGGGGTGTGGATCTGATTTGCTACCGTTGTGTTGGGGAGAGAGAGGAGAGAGGAGAGAGGAGAGAGAGAGAGAGGAGAGCTTACTCACTTAGTTCAAGTTTCCCTCACCATTTAATTATTTGAAGGTCAAGGTTAGTAATTCATTAAACATCTTCCCACCAAATCATTTTAATTTCATCTCCATTGGTTAATTTTACCAAAATGGCTACAACTTACTATCCATCTGTCTTGAGAAGTGTTTTCACATGTTCTAAGCATTGGTTGTTAATCCTTTTCTGTTAGAATGTAATGTGCCTGGCAAAAATTAATACTGCAAATGAGACTTCGTCATCACAGTCACATAATGGAACTAAGATGTCTATTAATACATTTGCTGTTGATGAAGCAGAAGAAAAAACTCAAGGGTCTGGCAATTATGTGTCTTCTGTCAGGACAGTCTCCTTGTGTGTAAGTAATTCCTTGCTATGGTCATAACATTTATTGTTTGTCATACTGATCTAGAGCACTCTAAATTGAAGGAAATATAGTGGATTTAAATAGGTGTTTTCAGCAGTGGCATTTGGTGTTGGCGTGGGGTTCACGGATGGAGTTAGCAAGGCATCTGAGTTTTTCGCTGGGTAAAGAGTCAAAACTACTTTTCTCAGCAGAATGATGATTTAAGCCTATAAATATTGGAAATACTTTGAATTTCTTTGTCGTTTTAAGATGAAAGAACCAACCTCTAGTGCTGATTGCGATTATAGAATGCAGAGTACTTGGAAATTATATAATGCTAAAACGATTAAAAGAATTTAGATCTATTTAGAATTGCCACTATATAAAATCACCATGATTCAAGCGAGGAGGTCTCTGAAAAGAATGCGGGAAGTAGAGAAAAGGAGAAATACTTTTTCAGGAGATGGGTTGGAGTGTGGGGGTGAGAGGGAAAGTTCTGACAACTTCTAAATTACAATAATCTATGCATATTTTCACTGAATTTTTATCAGGCAATGTGGTAGTCATCAGTTAGAATAGTAATTTGACAATGTGTTTCACCAAGATAGACGGATGTATCAGGGCTCATCCTAAGAAGTAGAACTAGGCCAAAGATTCTTTAATTCGAAGTCAAAGATCTCATGTCTAGGGAATCAAGCAGATGAATGGTTTTATTGATTTGATACCCAGCTAAGGTGTTTGGGAAGTCATTCAGGGGTGCGGTCCTTACAGCCGAGACGACTAAATCCAATCAAACTTGTAATCTGGGTATCAAGAACACCTTACAGCCGAGAGGACCAAAATCCAACCAAAACAATAAAATTGTAAATGTTTTAGCACTGGATTGCACTGAGGATTGATTTCTACTTGGGATTGATCTGAGTTATTTGATTTTTCTTTATTACTGAATCTTAGGCGATGTCTTCCCTTCCTAGGTCTACTAATTTGTTCATATCAAGTTCCAGTGCTTTCTGTGCTTGACTGCTTCTGGATTTACTGGTTTTAGCTATACATTTTCAGGTATCTGCCGGAGCAGAGTTTGTCAGTGGACAATTTATTTGTATTCGTCCTGATATTCAAATATTTCAAAGTACCACTTATGTATCAGGTGCTGTGCTAATCTTTTCTGCACTTAGTGTCCGCACTCTTGGCCCTACTTTTACTTTATTTAAAATGGACAGTGCTTCTATTTGTCATTTATGAGACCTTGTTCATGATGCAAATCTGTGTATTGGGTCTACAGAACCGGGTGCTCTCATATGGAATTGCTGGTGCCATTATCTTCAGATTGTCTATCATACTGCTGGGAACAGCATGCAGGTTGGCTGCTAATATCATTGCAGAAACATGTAATTACATAAACATGCAGAAATTCTAACTTACTAGTATATCCCCCTATCAAGAGAAGTACACATTATTTGAAATTATTTCATGTTTATCATCTTGTGTCATTCAGAGATTTGAGGCAGTTAACCTACTGTTGGCTGGGATTCTTCTATACTCGTCATTCAAGGTGCATTCTCTTTTATCTACTTTCGCTTGAATTAAAAAACCATCTCGTTTAGATATTTTTCTTGGATGCAATGCTTTTAGGAAGATAAACTTATGTTACATGATCCTTAATTTGCCTTGATGTAGCCATGTTGAGTGATTGTGACATGAGTGTGGATATTTTGTATTAATTCTTCACATTAAAAAATAGCAAAGTGCTTGTACCTGATGCTTACACATACATATGCCTGATACTTACACATACCTGTACCTGATACTTAAAGATATCTCTACTGGATACATAGTCGTAGTTGAGTCCATGTAACACAGATATAATTTTTTTGAGAAGCCCATGTAGATATAAACGACGAAGCCTCATTAATTTAGTGCCACACTGACATGAATAGTGACAATATATTTTGTATTTCTTATGCAATGGAAAAAAAAGGTAGGGCAGCATCTGAGACATGCACATATCCTTGTGGATATCAAATTTTGGGGGGTTGGAAAGAGGGTGGGGGTTAGGAATGGCAATTAGATACTTAATTTTCATGATCATCACTTTGGGGCCTCAAAGAGTCTTCTCTTTGTTCATAAGTCATAACTGTCTTGCTCCAGTCATGCTTATGATGCTTATTTTCTGCAAATGCTATTTCTTGTTTAAATAAATTTGCAAAGGATTCTATGTAAGAACACGATGACTATCAAATTACTTGAATTAGCATATTTGTTGTTCTGAAAGTTGCAACATTTTTATTTTAGCGCTGTCGCAAATTAAATTAAGGACAAAACTACTTAAAATTTGTTGATATAAAAAAAAACCCCTTTGAGGATGTCATATCGACTTTGTCAGTTGTATCATCTGGCCGAACTAAAAGTCTAAAAGTACATTGAATGCTGTAAAAAGGTGGACAAGGGAGATTAAATGCTTGCTTCTCCACCAGGATAAATTAGCTTGCTTTGTTGTTTTTAGGATCAACATAGACAGAATCCTCTTGCCATCTCTGAAACTTCAACCAATGAGTATGCCTTCTTATAACAAAAAGGAAAAAGAAAAAAGAAACTTAGTATTGATCTCATAATTGGGATGACAAAAAGCCAAGAAGATCTGAAGGTACAGTTTCCATTACGTCGTTCAGTACAATTTGTTACATAGTTCCTCTAGTTTTTGCTCTTTGAGGATGTTATCTAATTCTAGTGGGAGTAATGGTTGCATATCACCATGAAACTACACATAAATCGTTTGTGCTTTCTTTTAATTGAAAGAGGGTAAATCATTATGAAGTACATGACAAGAATGACTTGTGCTAGACTGCTCTTATCTCAGTCTCACTACATCGAGGATGTTTTGAGAAAGTTCGAGATGTTCGACAGTTCGCCTATGAAGTCACCAATGGATAGAAATCAAAAGCTTGATAAAAATCGTGGTGCACCCGTATGCCAGGAGCAATATGCACAGGTGATTGGTAGTTTGATGTATATAACAAACTGCACCTTACCTGATATTGCTTATGCAGTCAACAAGTTGGCTAGGTTTACCCGTAATCCGAGTAATGATCATTGGAAGGCGTTGAATCGGGTACTACGATACCTGAAATACACGCTAACTTACAGGTTGCATTATTCGAGATATCCAGCTGTACTAGAGGGGTACAATGATGCAAACTGGATATCGGATATAGAGAACACCAAGTCCACCAGTGGGTATGTATTTACAATTGGTGGTGGGGCTGTGTCTTGGAAATCCTCTAAGCAAACTTGCATCGCCCGATCCAGATGGAATCGGAGTTTATCGCTTTAGACAAAGCAGGAGAAGAAGCTGAGTGGCTTCACGATTTCTTAAAGGATGTTCCTTGTTGGGACAAACCCGTACCTTCTGTAATGATCCACTGCGATAGTCAGTCGTCTCTAGGAAGGGCACATAGTTCTATGTACAACGACAAGTCTTGTCATATTCGATGGAGACATAAGACCATTAGGCAGCTGATCACCACGGGTATAATATCCATTGATTACATAAAGTCAAAGGATAACATAGCGGATCCACTGACAAAGGGCTTACCCAAAGATCAGATGTTCAGCCTGTCTAGGGGAATGGGCTTAAAACCCAAGGTATAAGGACCAATACGGTAGTAACCCAACCTTACTGACTGGAGATCCCAGGAATTAGGTTCAATGGGAAAACTAAGCTGTAAAGGTTCAGTTGATCGCTTCGGTGGAAGCATGAGCAATTCGGATAGTGTTTTCTGTAACGAAACACCAAATCCAAAGTCGTTCCCGCGATAGACTATAAGTGCTATCTGCAGTGTGGGTGAAGGTTAAGTTTCCAAAACCTTTAATGATCCTCACCGGTTGAGGTTAGGTTTGGGGAAACTTTTAATGGTTCCTAACACTTGTAAAATGAGGTATAGCAGGATACCTTGTAGGAGACCACCTATTTAAGTGCGAGGAGAGGCCGCTTCAAAATGAACGCACTTAAGAATCCAAGAAGTGTCCACGGCCACAACGGACAAAACATTACGAAGAACAGAGTAAGGGAAGTTGTTGTGTTGGTACCGTTGACTTGGCTTACACTAAACACTGACGGTTCAAGACATCACGTTCATCGTGTAGTAAGTAAGTCCGATGATATTCAACTATGGAATGTTCAAAGCGTATGCTACCTATCCAGATGCAACATCGATCCACTGAAAGATTGCTGGAAAGGCACCATGTGAGTGCGCCAAAATCTCTTTCAAGAGGGGATTGTTGGAAATTTACTAATGTGGAATTAAGTATATCCCATTATTTATGACTCAAACAATTGGGGCTCCGCACGTCGGAAACGTCATTTTCACACACGTAGTGCCAAGTATCGCAAATTTCATTATTGAAACATATGTAATACGTTTGAGACATAGAATGATGGACAGTTATTGGCCAAATGACAAAGTATTCCACGTTGGTAAACGAAGGAAGAAGTGTAAGATGAAACGTGTCGGAAATCACCGCGGAGCCGCGGCGCAGCCCCATCGGAGCGCCGCGGCGCTAATTCACAGAGCTGCGGCGCTTCGGATGTAGAATGCTGCGACGGGAAGTTGAAAAGTTCTGACCTTTGGGTTGGTTTTGGAGCATTGATTCTCCATTACTTGACACATGAATTCAGCCATTATTTGGTTGAATGTAACCTCTCAATTAAGTGTCATTACATGGCTATAGAAGGCCATTAGTTGGCTAGTTGAGGGGTCTTCTCCTTACACTATAAATTGAGGCCTTTGGCTCAATTGAAGAACACTACACAACACTTAGAAAATACTCCAGAATTTTCTGAATTCATCTTCTTCCTCTCTAGCAAAGTTACTATACTCAAAGTTCTTCAAGAGTAACACTTGAGTTTCCTTTGCTCAATTGTTAAGTTGCTATTGTATCTTGGGAGACTATTGCCCGACAACGTAAAAGGAGATATACGGGGCAATGCCATCACTCGACTCAGCAAATCACAAAGCAGTTTGTTAAGTTCTTGATTTACAGTTTATTGTAATATTTAATTTATCCTTTCTTACCATTGTAATCGTTACTTACTTCCCGTTCCCTACAACAATTGTATCCCAACAAAAATTAAATAGAACAAATCAAACTAGTTGCTATTCTATTAGTGATTGATCTTTAAAGTTCACTTTTTCATATTTTCACGTATGACAAGTTTTAACTAAGATCCTCATTTCCGTTCAGCCTTCCATTGGTGTTATCCTGGGATTCATTGGATTAAAAATGATCCCAGACTGTTTTGGTGAGTTTCTGCAAACATCAGTTGACCTCTTTCTTCTTATGATTAAAATCCAGTTGAGTGTACGACTGATATAAAAATTTCGTGCAGGATACGATGTTTCCACAGAGGCTTCTCTTGGTGTTGTAGCTACATGTCTTAGTGCTGGAGTCTTGCTGAGTCTTGTAAAGAAATCTGATCAATGAGTTGGGGTGCTCTTTAAGATGCTGATCTCTTTCATTTAGGAGGATAAAGGATATCCATAGTGTTCCTTTTTTCTTCTCTTCTTTGTTGCCTTGGCCACTACATCTTTACTAGTGTGGCCTGCTCTGCCAAATGTACTTTATTCAATTACAGTGCAAAAAAATACTATCAATCTTTAGCATGTTTTTGTAATAAATTAATTTCTTTATATCTAGCTACTCTCAGAGCTAGGATTTTGAAAGAAAAAATGGAAGGATGAGTGTGAATGTTGAGCTGAGTATGTAAGCCATGTATATGGGATAAACTCAAATAAAAGAAGGGCTTTCGGTTTTTTGCACCCACTTTGTGGGGGGGGGGGGTTGCAAGAGCACATATATAAAGGGTTTCTTTTCAAAATTTTGAAACTATGAGGGAAGTTGTCTACAGGGTCCAAAATAGGAGATATTGGAGTTAGTTTACATTTTTATCTTAAACTCTAGCTTTAATCTTTGTTGTCTTTTCTGTCATAATCTTTTCCCATGTTTGATTGCTCAAAATATTTTGGACAGACTAGCATGTTCCTTAAAAGTTAGGAAAGGAGTAGAAATATAAGTTCAGCCTTGCCAATTTTGTATTTGGTTTCTTTGTTCTATTTGTCACAAATTGATTGATACTATGATTATTTGGGGACTCTACGATTTTTGAAAATAAACTTTAATTTTTTTTTAACTATCACATGTGATTTGTCGTACTTGTATAATTTCCCTGTATGAGGTTTTTCTCATTCAAGTTTTATCAAATAATATTTTGAAAAGTAAAGGTGAAGTAGAACACTAACCTAATTTCACTAAACAGGAGACAAATATCCTCTTTACAGAAAGGTATAAAACGCGAACAGTTTAAGTAACAAATTCGTCAATTTTATTATTCTTCTTTTTCTTACTTTTGAGTCGTGGTAATATCAGTATATCACCATCCCCTCCCCATACACCCCCCATTTCTAACGGTACGACCCCACCAACAGTGCCGCTCCGATCACTCACCAGCGGCGACGGTAAGACCACAACAACATAGCTCCGACCACCCACTGACGGCGACAGAAAATATATATTTTTTTCAAAATTTAATTTGTTTTTGTTCTTTTGTTCCTTTTCTTGTTCTTGTGTTCTTTTTTTATCCTAGATATACGCAGGTGCTCGATTTTTGGGTGAGAACTTTCGGTGAACAGTGTCAGAAACAGTGACGATGAACAATGCAGGACACAGTGACGGTGAACAATGATTTTCACCATCAATCAGGTTCAGGAAGAGACTCGGAGCACTTCCTAGTGATGATGGGGTCGCACCAGGGATCAGCTCTTAGCCCAATCCTATTTGCCTTGGTGATGGATGGACTGACGCAACAAATCCAAGGGGAGGTACCATGGGGTATGTTATTCGCAACGACATAGTCCTGATTGATGAGACTCGCAGCGGAGTGAACGCCAAGCTGGAGGTTTGGAGACAGACTCTGGATTCTAAAGGGTTCAGGTTGAGTAGGACCAAGACAAAATATTAGGAGTGTAAGTTCAACAATGAGAGCGACCCTGAGACAAGCGTGGAAGTGAGACTTAGTACTCAGGTCATTCCAAAGAAAGGAGGCTTCAAGTACCTAGGATCTATTATCCAAGGGAATGGAGAAATTGATGACAATGTCACACATCGTATTGGGGCAGTGTGGATGAAATGGAGGCTCGTATCTGGAGTTTTGTGCGACAAAAAAGTGCCACCAAAACTTAAAGGCAAGTTCTATAGGGTGGTGGTTAGACCGACTATGTTGTATGGGACGGAGTGTTGGCCAGTCAAGACTTCACACATACAAAAGATGAAAGTTGCGGAGATGAGGATGCTGAGATGGATGTGATGTGCGGACATACAAGGATGGATATTAGAAATGATGATATCCGGGACAGAGTGAGAGTGGCCTCAGTGGAGGATAAGATGCGGAAAGCGAGGTTGAGATGGTTTGGGCATGTGCAGAGGAGAGACATAGATGCCCCAGTGCGGAGGTGTGAGAGGTTGGTTATGGACGGGTTCAGAAGGGGTAGAGGTAGGCCGAAGAAGTATTGGAGAGATGTGATTAGACGGGATATGGCGCAGGTGCAACTTACTGAGGACATGATCTTAGATAGGGGGTTGTGGAGGACACGGATTAGGGTAGAAGGGTAGTAGGTAGTCGAGCGTAGTTCTACTTATGCTTGCAAAATAATAGTTGTAGTGTTATTACTGTAGGCCCGATTAGCCTATTACACTTATAGGCGCAATATTGCTTTATAGTCCCTTGTAGTTTGATTTCTGCTTCTATATGTTTCCTAGTGTACTTTGTTGATATTATTTATCTAAGTTAGCTACCGCTTCTTCCTACCAGAATGCGCTACCGTGGCGTATTCAATTTTGTTATCAGCATATTCATATTGCTTTAATTTCTTGTCTGGGTCTGACCATTTCTCTTGTGTTGTTGTGCTTGCTTCACTTGTGATTATGCTTTGTCTTGAGCCGAGGGTCTCCCGGAAACTGCCGCTCGACCTATCAAGGTAGAGGTAAGGTCTGTGTACACTCTACCCTCCCCAGACCCCACATTGTGGGATTTCACTGGATATGTTGTTATTGAGTCGTGCCCTAAAATACACTCTGCATCCCACCAAAAGAATCCATATTAAGTTGATCATGATTCATGAATGTCAACGTTCAACATTTTTGATTCATTTCAATGTTACTCACCAAAATGTTGTTCCTTCGTGTCTTCATCATAAAACAAAAATATATTACTTACCGGAAAATTGTCACGAATATGCCCATCTAAATATTGTTGCACTCAAAAGATGTCGTGATAACATGGAAACCATGTGATTGTACCGCAGGTTGGGATGAATTATTACAACAATCATCTTCTTGACTTCTTGACTTCTTGTCCATATCTCCATTGACAACACTTGTTTTTCTTTTTGTTTTTCTCAAAGGTTTTCTTTCCTAATCGACGAAATTCTCTCAATTGTAACCCCACTGCCATTGAAGCACTCTAATCTCTGTAGAAAATATATAAACATTCTGAACAAATGACTTTCAAGTTTCAACCCTAAGGGTTGGGTCATACGGCAATTACATGGGGTGGGGTGAATCCAGAAAGATTGTTGCTCAATACGCATTGAGATTCTAATGAATGCTCTTACTTAGCATCTTTGAGTTGAGCTTGGAAAAGCCAAGATTTTTACTTGGGGGTTCAATATATGAAGAAGTAAACACATGAAGAAGCCAAAGGGGATTCAACATCTACTATATAACATGTATATACAATGTAATTTTTCGCTGAAAGAGGTTCATATGCACCCACCTAGCTTCGCCCCTTGGGGAGTGGGATGGGGGAGTGGGGAGGTTGAGGCATAGCTCACTTGGTGCGTTCCCTGCCTTCCGTAATCGAGGTGAAGGGTTCAAACCCCAACAGTGGTGTATTATCTCGTTGCCCTTCCCCAAAAATAAAACAAAAAGAATATATTCTTGAATTTTTTACAAGAGCGACTGTAATGACACTGATGAGAACAAATTGAACAGTAACATTAGAAGAAGAAAACAAAATGTTCTTCAGCAACATTCAAGAGTCATATGCAAACTTGTAATATTACAATTTTATGCGTTTTCCTCGAAAATGTCATTACAACTTAATGGCCACAGGAAATAAACACAATCACGCAATTGTACATCATAATGAGCTATTCTAACACATACTTGCACTCGCAAATACAAGCCATGTCTATACAACAAAAATGCCGGAGGCTTTGGAGGTCTACCCAAAGAATGACCAAAACCACAAATCTGATGAACGCAAATCACCTATAAATGCAATAACTGAGGGGAACAAGCAGCTTCAACTGAGAAAGAACAAGGGAGGACCTTATAGCTGGTCTGACTTCTGAGGGAAAAAATATTCGTCGCGCCAATTTTAGTTCATATGATTGAACCTGCACTCGAGTGCCAGTGGTTTGTTATCTGTACTTTCAACTTAGCTGGTATTCAAGAGGTCCCTGCCTTCGTTCCCTCTTTTTAGATGATCTCGTTTTGTCTTCCATCACCATCTAGTTCCATAGCTCAATTTAACATTTTTGCTGCTTATCACCATCGTTTCATTCTAGGTGAAGTAGCAGGTCCTGGTCGTGAAGTTTGGATGCCTCCCCGAGTTTCATGATCAAATTTTTGTGAAGCAAGGTAGGTCAAAGCCGTGACAACATCTGCTATGACTGGACGCATGTTAGGTTGCTCCTGAACACACATTGCTGCAACAGCTAGAGCTTGGTACATGCCCCTTACTGGATAATGGCCTTGCAGCATCGGATCAGCCATCTGCGAGAACTTCCTCCGATCTTTGAACAATGGTCTTGCCTGATATCCAGAGCACAATTGTAAAATTAGAAACTTGGTTCTCTTTATGGTTGGCTAACAGAAAAGAACAATCTACACAACCCTACACACACAATGCCCCAAGAAAAGCAAAAACAAAGAGGAACTGAACTCTATAAATCTCTCCTTTGCTCCATTTGCCACACGATAGAGGATCAAAATTTTCCTTAAACATCACATATATGAGGCCTTGAAAGAGATTCTAGCCTTCCGACATTAAATGCTCTACAACCTTCCAGCTCTAAACACTCCATTAACAGCACGTCAAAATCAATTGAAATACCAACCTTGCCCCTACCCACAATGGTAAAAACACACAGTTTACCGAGCCTCAAGAATAACAGTATTTTATTATTTCTTACAGGAATAAGTAAAATACTCTAGAACTTCCACGAAGGATTCTCAAGTCACTCAAATGCATCTGCCTCCAGATAGGGCAGTAGATAATTTTCAAACTATTATCATATTAGATCAGCAATTACCAGCTTGTATTCATTGAACTCATCTTCTTATTTTTGATAAGGTTCATTGAACTCATCTTATGCATTGCAGATTACTGTAAAAGCATTTATTAACTGTCTGATAATACTTTATTCCCTTTTATAGTTGAACAACTATAGGGATCATAATATATCAATGAAACAACAAGCCACCGCAGAACAACAGCAACCAAAAAGCTGTATGATAAGAAAATCTTACCCATATAACCAGATTGAAATCTCCTCCAGTTTTTGAACTTTCAATTGCTTTCCTGCCTGTAATGATCTCCAAGAGGACTACCCCAAAGCTATAAACATCTGACTTCAAAGTCAACTGTCCAGTCATGGCATACTCTGGTGCGCAGTACCCATAAGTACCCATAACTCTCGTAGAAACATGGGTGTTATCTCCTACGGGCCCCAGTTTGGCCAAGCCAAAGTCAGAGAGCTTTGCATGATAACCCTCACCAAGCAAAATGTTGGAGCATTTTAAATCACGGTATATTACAGGGGGGCTTGCACTGTGTAGATATTCCAAGCCTTTTGCGGCTCCGGCAGCAATTTTCATTCTTGTGTTCCAATCTAGCCGCTCCTTACCTGGCGTGGGATCTGCAGAAAAAATCACTTCAATTTCAAATTTAAACCGAACTTTCAAAATAAAATGAAAAAGAAAAGTCTACCTAAGAGAGGTTACCATGAAGATGGTCTTCCAATGACCCTAATGGCATATATTCGTAGACCAGAAGTCTCTGATCTCCATCAGCACAATAGCCGATTAGATTTACAAGGTTAGGATGGTGTAACAGACTTAACATCAGCACTTCGACAAGAAATTCCCTGTTGCCTTGCAATCCATTACGATCAAGTTGCTTGATGGCAACAACCTGCACCAATCAAAACCAATAAAAAGGTGTTAAACGTCAGCTTCAGCCAACAACTTAGAAGTAAGAAGCAAACCATCAAGCATGGTGCCACCCCTGGAAAAAAAAGTTAAATAATCTCTAGTCAATTATATCTTTGCTTATTTCAACTCCAAACACATTTATGTGTGGAAAAAAAAGACAATTGAGCCCAATTAGCTTAACAAATATGGTAAAAAGTATAATAGAAACCAAGGTATCCATGAAATGTACGTCAACGCTTGTTAGAAAGTAGTAAAGTACTTTCCTGATTCTGCCATGCCACGACACAACTACATATAGTAAGGCCTCTAAGCCTCACATTTTGCACATGCTAAAAGAACAAAAGTGGCATTTTCATTTTAGATTTCTCATGTAACACAAACTGAAGTGACCCAGTGTTCAACTTTTTGCCAATTGACAAACCGGGAAGAAGTTCAATTGTTTGCCCTCTGCAAATGAGCCAACTGAAGATAGCATAGCTATGCTCATCCGGAAAGGATAAAAGTCTGTGACTTGGCTCAGTAAGAATCAAGAAGAAAAATTTTAAATACTGAAAAGATTTACCCGTGAACACTATTCAGAGAATATTGAGATCAACAGAATTTGGTCAATTAGAGGCAAACCAATCTATTGATCTCTTTGTTAAATTCCATTATTAGCAAAAAGAAAAAGAGTTGATGAGAATTGACCTGATTGGACTCAATCACCCCTTTGTATACTCTACCAAAGCCTCCTTCTCCAAGAAGATAATCACCTCGAAAATTTTTTGTTGCAGCCGCTAATTCACGAAATATAAAAGTCTTGGCTGCAATTTGGTTGGACCCTGCATCCTTATCAACTTCCTTTGTGTGTAATGAATTCTTTGCTTTCAGCTTATCTGAAGAGAAGAACATAAAATAGAATAGTAAACAAAGCTTAACATTGAAATGAAGTAACTAGTGTTCAGAAACAAGAAGGATGATTGGAAAACAGGGAAAATGGTTAGGTATAACTTTTTTATTCGTTCAACTGTGGGATATGGGAGGTTGTTTGAAGTTTGAACTATGAAACTTCGTTAACTGTAAAAAGGTTGCTTGGAAGTTTGAACTATGAAACTTCACTAGCTGATGTTGTTTACATTAGAACTTTTAATATGATATACAATACCAAAAACAGTAAGACTGACAAGCTCACACGGATAATGGTACCAATAATTTATCTGTGACAGTTTCTTTGTGAGACAACCATTTTCTTCAAAAATTTAATTATGCACAATACATGTTGTCAATTGATACACAAATACCAGTTAACTGATTATGACATACTGAAATAAAAAGTTACAAGTCCCAAAATCCATATTGTAAAATGGAAAAGCCACAAATCTTTGGAGGCCAAAGTGAAATCATGTCACCCTACTTGAACAAACTTGCCACAATGAACAAAAGCCTGGTAGTCTGGTTTTTGTCCTTTTCTTATTTTGTCTTGGAGAGGGTAGGGTTGGAGGGTGTGTGTGTGGAAGATATCTCGCCTCGTCTGCAGAAGGAAGATTGGAATCATTGACTTGAGGCTACCAAACTCCTCTAACATTTCATCACATTATCATGTTACAAGGACCTTGCTTCTGGTTCTACGAGGCATTCACACAAAATGACAAAGTAATTGAAATCATTTACCACTTAAGTTCTTATTAGATACTAACTGAAAGCACTAGTACCACGTCCATACAAAACTACTACCATTTTTTTAACCATGGTGTCCGAGCCAGCTTGCGCACACCTTGACTAATTCCACGGGATACCTGCAGCCTCACACCAGCAACAGGTACCAGGTAACTCTGTCCACCAAGATTAGGACAGATAGGAAGCAATCACCTAGTGTTTTTGTCTATGTTGGGATTTGAACCTAATACCTCATAGTTCTCAACCCACTTCATTGACTACCATTTAGCAAATTGAACCATAGTTTGTCCCAAATGTCTGCATCAGAATCATCTTAATTGTTAGATATCGCCTCTAAATATCCAATTCCAATTAATTCTTCCATGACTATAACCTAAACTTTTGTTAATATGACAAGTGTTGAGGCCATCTTAGGCGCACCACTCAACTATTCCTCCGGATACCTGCATTCCTCCACTACCACCGGTACCGGGTTACTCTGCCCACCAAAGCCTAGCGAAATAGGTAAAAATCACCTAACTTTTTATTTTCTCCTGTGATTGAACTCTGATCTCCAATGTTTCTCATTCCAACTACAACCTAGACAAAATTAACCAGAGAGAGCAGGTAATCGGGGCACTTCCATAACATATCACCACAACAATCAAGTAGTATAATATTAAGTCATTGATTATGATATCAAGATCCAGGTCAAAGTACCCCAAAATGATAAAACATCTAAATATCCAAGAATCAGAACTAAAAACTCAAAACAACCAAAATCCACAAATATAAAACATCCCCATTTCACCAAATCAAACAACCAGTTGATTATACACACAAAAATCACAACTTTACAGATTATCAAGATGCTGAATATTCAAGAATCAGAAGTAAAAATCCAAAACAACCAAAACCCACAAAAATTCAACAGATATAAAACAACCCCATTTCACTAAATCAAACAATCAGTTGATTATACACACAAAAATCACAACTTTACAGATTGATAAATATACCAGAAGAGTGTTGGACCGAATCGACAGTTTTTTTCTTCTTTGAGTTCTGTTTGGATGGTCCAGAACAAGGAAACCAACCCATTTTTGCTCTCCTTGGGAAGTTAATGGAGAGTGGCAACTTGAGAGAGGCGAAGTTTTGCACAGCTGATTAGCTGTCTTGAAATGTGAAGACTGAAAGATTAAACCTTTTGGTGGCTTTTTTTTACCATTTTTATTTCATTTACTTACAATAATTGTCGGAAAACCTGTAATTTTGTTTTTTAAGGAGTAAAAGAAATGATGAATTTCACTCTTAAAGTTAGTTGACTTGGTCAATTTAAGACAGAAACTTTTCCTTTTTTTTTTGTGTTTCTTTTTAAAAATATTTCAGAAACCTCGTGCATATTTTCATTTTCAACACAAATATTGATTTTGATTTGAAATATTACACACATTTTTTAAATTTTATTTTTTTCTAACAAAACTGAGATTCAAATAATAAAATTTATGAAATGTTCGAGAACTTTTTTGGAGTTTTGAATTGTATAAACTGAACTACATGATAATATTCTAGAGTTTCATTTATAAAAATCGACACTCCAAGACCATGAAGTTCGAATTTCTAACGGAAGCTGAAGATACAGGTCTCTATTCTATAAAGAAGACAAGGGTAGAAGAGTATTCGTCATTGAAAATTAGCTCTTTTTCAATTACATTTCAAACATCGATTATATTTCAACAACCAGTCCTAAAATTGAATACAATGTATAAGATTTTCCTTTTCCCTCATCATCTATAGCGTGGTTTCTCTCTCTATCAACTCCGAAGTTGCTTTGAGCTTCTCTCTCTATCTCCCTATTAAGTCGTTCGAGCTAATATTACTCTAGTCTCGCTCATTAAGTCGTTGAATTATCTACTTCAAGCTCACTCTAGTTGAACCTCCTCTCTCTACTTCGGAAAAAAAAAGAGTCTACCGTTTACATATAAACCCCACAATGGAGTAACACATCCGAAGGGTTTATAATATCTTGCATCATTTCACCCATTATGTTAACGTTTTAAGTTGGATGTTCAGATTCTTTCACACTAAAAAGTTGAGTTAGTTTATACATCAATTGTCCCTCAAACTTGCCACAAAATTTCATTTACACACTTGAACTACGACTTATTCAAATTGAGCATCTGAACACATGCTAAAGTATTTCTATGAGACACTTTTGCTTCACATTTTAAATTTTCTTTCTGCATGTGTTTTCAGATACCCATTACGTAGATAAATTAATCACTTAAAATATGTCATATCCTTTAATTATACGAATTAGTCTCAATAAGCCATAGAATCTCACGCATGTTCCAATTTAGTGTGATGTATAGTTAAAAGAGATAATATATTTTAAATGGTTAATTTATTACGTAACGCGCATTTGAGAATACAAATAATAACAACATACCCAGTAGGACATTTGAGAATACACGCAAAAAGAATTTAAAATTTGATCTAAAAGTATCTAATAAAAACACGTTATAATGTGTTCAAGTGTTCAATTGAAACAAATTATGAAATTTAATGACAAGTTTGAAGGGTTGTTGATGTGTTAACTGTTAAGCCTAATTAGAAGTTTTGCAAATTCTTCAAAAATAGATGATTATATTATGTCAATTGAAAATGAAATTGGATTCTAATGGTACTTTACTTTCTCAAATTATACTCATCCAAACCAACGTCACATTTTAGTACTCTGTCCTAAATTAGATGCATTAATTCTTGATTCCTCCATCTTTTCGTACGAGGTTTTCAATTTAAGTGTCGCACTTTTTTTAATCGGTCTATGAAAGAATGTTATCTTTTTATAAATAAATTAATTTTAAAATTCGTATTTACTTTTAATGAAATGATTTATAGTAATGCAAGTTTCTAAATTTTATTTTAGTTCAATTTTTTTTCTTCTAAACTCCATGCACAGTTAAACAGTACCATATAAAATGAAACGGAATGAGTAATTGTTATTGACAAAAATTCAAATCAAGACGATTGTTCCAGATCAGTTCCATTATATTATGCACAAATCTTGTGTGTTGAAACTTAACACTTTTCTATATTTCATAATAAAAAATGTAACACTGATAGCGGATTAAGGAGTAATCTGAGGCCTATGCTATTGAAATGATTTTATAGTGGTGCCTTAATTCCGTTAATAGAAGAATGATATCACATACTGATTCAACGTTAATGAGACGAATATTGATCAAAGACTGAAAGATTCCTTGGGATATACTTGACAATGTGGAGAACATTTTTTTTTTGATTTCTTTGCATTTCACATTTTTTTTTTATTTATTTGCAACTTATTCTATTATTTTTAGCAATTTGCACCCTAACTTGTTCTTTTACTTGCAAAACAATCAAATCGCTCTTTTTATAAATTTTCCGTGACGTTAAAATTTTGTTGTAGTTATTGTTTCTTTTTCCTTTTTAACTTGTTTTGTTTTTATTTTATTATGAACCGAGAATTTATTGAAAATAGTCTGTCTACCTTCCAAAATTAAGGTCTACGTATACTTTATTCTCTCATATTTCATTTGTGGGACTATACTTGATATGTTGTAGTTGTTGGCAAATAAAAATACGAAAAGAGGATAGTTTTGTTATCCTCTTCCTAAGAATATTTTCATATATAACACAGAATTTCACCAAGAGCTCTTAGATTTGAACTAGTTGTTTCTCCCAAAAATACCTTTTTATTGGTTTGATACCTATTTGTAGATATATTCATTTTTTGGAGTCAATTCCGTTTGTTACTGCATATTTAACTTATTCTATCGAACTATTTCAAGAAACAGAACTTAGAAGTTTGCATTTTCGTAACAAATAACCAAAAAAGGAGCATAAGTAGACCGGCCATTTTTAAAAGTGAAAACAAATAATCAAATACCACTATAAAAAATAGATGATTATAACTCGCCACAATAATGTAAAAAAGAGTAGTCCGGTGTATTAAGCTTCTCCTATGAGCGAGGTACGGGGAATGGTTGGACCACAAAGGTCTATTACACGCCGCTTTACCCTATATTTCCCCAGAGGCTATTTTCATGGCTTGAACCCGTGACCTTCTAGTCACATAGTTCCTCTTCTACGCCACATGAATGTAGTTCCTTGAAAATGATTTTAATGTTGTAGATCTCTATAGATCTATCTAATTAGAAATATGGCAATTGAAAAAGAATGTAGAGAACCGCCTCATCTCACCCACCTCTCCAACAACTAAGAAAGAAATTTTATATTTTTTCGTCTGATATTCTATTGGAAGAAAAATAAAAAATTAAAGTTATGAATGAAACCATTGCCATTTGTCACCATATAGATTAAATTAGAGCGTTGCAATTAAGATGGTATCTATGGATATATATATATATACACCTCTCCTACAACTAAGAAAGATATTTATATTTTTTCGTCTGCTATTCTATTGGAAGAAAAATAAAAAATTAAAGTTATGAATGAAACCATTGCCATTTGTCACCATATAGATTAAATTAGAGCGTTGCAATTAAGATGGTATCTATGGATATACAACAACATACCCGGTGAAATCCCACAATATAGGGGCTGGGGAGGGTAAAGTGTACGCAGACCTTATCTCTACCTTGGTAGGTAGAGCGATTGTTTCCGAGAGACCCTCGGCTCAAGACAAAACACAAGCCCAAGCAAAGTAAGACAAACAAAGTGAGTAAGTCATGGTAGCGAATTCTGAAAAGAAAAGGCAGCAAAAAGAAGCAATAACTAATGCAAGTAAATAAGACAGACAAAATACACATAGCAACATAAATCAAACGACAAGGGACTAAAAGGAAATACTGTGCCTACTAGTATGATAGGCAAAGCAGGCCTACAATAATAATATTACAACTATTAGTTTGTAAGCGGAGGTATGACTACGCTGGACTACCTGCTACCCTTCTACCCTAATACGTGTCCTCCATAACCCCTACCTAAGGTCATGTCTTCAGTGAGTTGCACCTGCGCCATATCCCGTCTAATCACCTCTCCTAAATACTTCCTCGGCCTACCTCTACCCCTCTTGTACCCATCCATAGCCAACCTCTCACACCTCCGCACTGGGGTATTTGTGTCTCCCATCTGCACGTGCCCGAACCATCTTCCAGCATCTTATCCTCCATCGAGGCCACTCCTACTCCGTTGCGGATATCATCATTTCTAGTTCTACCCCCCTTGTACGCCCACACATCCATCTTAGCATCCTCATCTCCATAACTTTCATCTTTTAGGTCTGCGAAGTCTTGACCGGCCAACACTCTGCCCCATACAACATAATCGGTCTAACCACCACCCTATAGAACTTGCCTTTAAGTTTCGGTGGCACATTTTTATCGCACAAGACTCCAGATGCGAGCTTCCATTTCATCCACCCTGCCCCAATACGATGTGTGACATCGTCATCAATCTATCCATTCCCTTGGGTAATAGACCCGAGTACTTGAAGCTCCCTTTCTTTGGAATGACCTGAGTACCAAGCCTCACATCCACGTCTGTCTCTAGGTCGCTCCCACTACTGAACTTGCACTCTAAGTATTCTGTATTGGTCTTACTCAGCATGAACCGTTTAGACTACAGAGTCTGTCTCCAAACCTCCAGCTTAACATTCACTCCGCTGCGAGTCTCATCAATAAGGACTATGTCATCTGTGAATAACATACACCATGGCACCTCCCCTTGGATTTGTCGCGTCAGTCCATCCATCACCAATACAAATAGGAATAGGATAAGAGCTGATCCCTGGTGCAGCCCCATCATCACTGAAAAATGTTCGAGTGTCCTCCTCATGTCTGTACCCTAGTCTTGGCTCCATCATACATATCCTTGATTGCCCTAGTGTATGCCATAGGTACACCTCTAACCTCCAAACATCTCCATAGAACCTTCCTAGGGACTTTGTCGTATGCCTTCTCGAGGTCGATGAAAACCATATGTAAGTCTTTCTTCCTCTCCCTATACTGCTCCATAAACCTCCTAATAAGCTGAATGGATTCTGTAGTCGAACGCCCCAGCATGAATCCAAACCGATTCTCGGAGATAGACATGCCTCTTCTCACCCTCATCTCCATGACTCTTTTCCAAAGTTTCATAGTGTGGCTTAGCAGCTTGATACCCCTATAATTATTGGGACTTTGGATATCACATTTGTTCTTGTAGAGAGGAATCATTGTACTCCACCCTCATTCTTCGGGCATCCTCGCCATCTTAAAAATGATGTTAAACAACTCCGTCAGCCACTCCAAACCTGCCTTACCTGCGCTCTTTCAAAATTTAACTGGGATCTCATCAGGCCCGGTCGCTAGTCCTATGCGCATCCTGCGAACTGCACCTTGAACCTCCTCAACCTTAATGTTTTCACAATATCCAAAATACCAGTACCTACCAGAGTGCTCCAGATCTTCCAGCACAATGTCTCTATCTTCTTTTTCGTTCAAGAGTTAATGGAAGTAAGATTGTCACCTCCGCCTAATATGCGCGTCCTCCACCAGTACTTTGCCATCCTCGTCCTTGATGCACCTCACGTGATCCAAGTCCCGAGCCCTCATATCCCCCTCATTAGCTAGTATGTACAACTTCTTATCCCCGCATTTTCCCTCTAATTCCATATATAGACGTTTAAAAGTCGCTATTTTCGCCGCCGTAACCGCTAGCTTTGCCTCTTTCCGTGCCATCTTATATAATTCCCTATTTGTCCATTACTCCACCTCATCCTTGCTTTCTACCAATTTCGCATACGCCATTTTTTTTTGCTTTCACATTCTCTTGAACTTTACCATTCCACCACTAGTCCCCTCGATGTCCACCATGGCTACTCCGCGATACCTCTAACCCTTCTCTAGAAACCTCCCGAATGCAACTAGCCATCTTATCCCACATCCCGGTCGCATCTCCACTACTCCCTCAAGCCTCCTTGGCCATCAACCTTTTACCCATCTTCTTTGCAATAGCCATGGACAAACTTCCCCATTTGATTCTTAACTTGTCATCCACAACCCTCTTCTTCTTCTTCTCCATCTTGATATCCAAATCCATCACAAAAAGCTTATGTCGGGTTGTAAGATCCTCCTTTGGAATAACTTTGCAGTCTTTACAAAGACCTTTGTCAACCTTCCTAATGAGCAAAATGTCTACATGAGTCTTTAGCCATCGAACTACGAAAAGTCACTAAATGCTCCTCCTTCTTCAGGAACCTCGAATTGGCTATCACCATCCCAAAAGCTCTAGCAAACTCCAAAAGTGAGACGCCTCCCCTGTTCTGATCCCTAAGGCCAAAACCTCTATGCACGTCGTCATAACCCTCCGAAAGTGTCTCGATATGTCCATTGAAATCTCCTCCTACAAATAACTTCTCAGTGGGTGGTATACCTCCTACCACTTCATCCAAATTTTCCCAAAAGCGCCTCTTATCCTCCTCATTCAAATCCGCATGCGGCGCATACGCACTAATATTGTTCGTAGTGCACCCTCCAACTACCAACTTAATCGCCATCATCCTGTCATTGACCCTCCTAACCTCTACCACATGATCCCTTAGCTCGTTCTTTACCAAAATGCCTACCCCATTCCTATACTTCGATCTACCCGAGAACCATAACTTATACCCGTCTACATCCTTAGCCTTAGGTCCTACCCATTTGATCTCCTATACACAGACTATATTAATCTTCATATTCTTAAGAATATTAACTAGCTCTATGGACTTCCCCATTAAAGTTCCAAAATTCCAAGACCCTATTCTCAGCCTAGCATTACCCTTACCCCACTTACCCCCCTAACCCTCGCCTCCGTCCCCGACCAAGAACATGACCATAGTATACCATCATTCACCAAATCTACTAGAGCAAAAAATACTAGTCAAAGGTTAACGTTAACACACACGGGAACCATCTTTAGTCAGGCTACTATAGACCAAAATGATAAAGCAAAGGACAAGAAGAATAAAGGCAAGAATGTAAAGTCAAGATTCAATAAAATGCAACACGCAAAAATTTAACTATAAGGATAAGGACAAAATTGAGTAGGGCAACTGGAGGTATCAACTCCAGGCTAATAGAACTTGTTCACATGCCAAAAATCACTGTTCACACGCTGGAACACACTGTTCACGACTTAAAATCACTTTTTCCGGCCGAAACTTTTGTACCCGGATGCTAAGCGGGAGAACGACGCGATAGAGCCCGGATGTACGTCGTGACAGATCTTGTAGTACCTGGAAAAAAGAAAGTTCACTGGAAGTTGGAGCTCCGGCATTAATGCGGTGGTGGTGGGTTTCGCCAAAGCTCAAAGCTCCGGTGAGGAGGTGGAGCAGATCTGGGGGGGGGGGGGGTAGGAACAAAATCCGTCGGTCTTTTTCCGATATATATATATATATATATGTATCGAAATTGACGCCTCCGAAGAAGGATACAGAGGGATCCTGAAACAAAGGAACCCTGATAAAAAAAGAGATTCTAGTACGGTTCACTTATGGAGTTTGGAAACACGCACAACAAAACTATTCGACGGTTAAAAAGGAAATTTTAGCCATCGTTCATGTGGTTTCTAAATTTGAAAGTGACTTACTGAATCAACATTTTTTAATTAGAATCGATTGCAAGTCTGCAAGAGAAATTTTGCAGAAAGATGTCAAAAACCTTGCGTCTAAACAAATTTTTGTTAGATGGCAGGGCATTTTATCTGCTTTTGACTTTGATATTGAGTATATAAAGGGCGAGACTAATTCTTTGCATGATTTTTTAACTCATGAATTTTTGCAGGGGAAAGAACAACACTAATAAAGGAAAGATGGTGGCAAACCCTGGACTAGCTAAAAGATCCGGGACATCATCTTCCTCCTCATCCTCATAGAAGTCACCAATGGGAAGTCCTAATCCACTCGAAATAGCCCAACCCTTTGATATTAACAGGCAGAAGGCTATTGATGAAAATCCATTTCTATGGACGAATGAAATTCCTATTTTAGTCGTTGAAGACAAATGTCTTAAAGACGCCAAACTGATAGCTAACAAGTATCTAAAAGATCATATGAGAACAGATTTAAAATCCAAATATTGGTATGAACAAGTTCTGAAAGAAACTGGCTCTATCGAGGTCATACACCGGTTCCGCAGTGATAATCGACATATGATTGTTTTTTCAAAATTTGTGATTTTAGAAATCATCACGGTGGAAGAATGGGGATATAACCCCACCAGAGAATATATTCTCTAAGACTCCAGTTTCAAACCTAGAAATTATTCCTTTTTAGATTATCTTGAAGCATGGAAAAATGTTTTATTATTTCAAAACTCCAGGGATTCTCATACTTAGTTTATTCAATTCAATCAGAAAGAGCTTAAATGGGTACCCAATTAGTTCCTCTTTTGGGGTCCTACAGTTGATTATCTGCCCCCCAAAGTAACTTTTTCTTATAGAATTTTCTTGAAAGAAAATGCTCATTTCCCTGATAAGGGATGGTGTTCTTTATGGTTCTTAGTCGTATACAAACTCCCGTGGATCCTGAAATGGTCATACGGATTCGACAAAAATGAAGATGGAGATTTACAATGTGTTGCTCATCTAACCAGGAATATTCATGTTTGTTGGTGGGACAAGTTTATAACTACTCACTTAGAACCTGAAAGGTTCATTACGAAAATTATTGATCTTGAAGTTGGAAGAAAATCCAACCAGCCTCCTAGCTCATTAGTAGGTACTCCGTCTGTCGCGCCCTATTTTGACCTGCTCGGGTCAAAGCGGAGCACTGACGTGTCCCGGTGATTCCTGGGTAAATTAAGGATTGAGGAGTCGCCACCTAATTATTTTTTACGGTGAATTAGGACACCTAAATATTAAACTAAATGCTGCAATGTAAACTCCGATTTTAATGGTCTGCGAAACTAATGAGATTCTAGGTAAGAGTTCTTTATTATCCTAAAGGGAAGGGGTTAGGCATCCTTTAAGATCCGCTAACTTGCGGTTATCCGGTCAAGCTCAAGTTAAATATTATAGTAAGAAGAATGCATGTTTAAAGTATGAAGTTAAAAAGATGTTGGCAAATAATTAATGAAAGAGATGCATTTTGTACATGTATGCATTTGTGACAATGATAAGGAGAAAATCAATTGATTTGTAATGCCAAAAGAGTAATTTTTGAAAATCATTTTTTAGTTGTACAATTAATAAAATGAATAGAAAATGATCAAAGTTTGTTTTGAAAATTTTAAATATGCATGACAAGCCTAAAAATAAATAAACTAGCGGAGGGTTTCTAAGTTTGAATTAATCGAGCCTACAAGTAAATAAGATAGCGACGGGTTTCCAATCTTAGACTATCCTATGAATTAATTCTAAGTCTACCTATTCTAAGCATTTCAATAATTACATAAGTTCGGTAAATAATATACAATACAGAGCGGGATAAAAGCTGAATTAAAGAAAGTAAATAAAATAAATAAACTCCGAGAAATATCTGCATTCATTGACTCTGTTCCTTGCAAGCTGTCAAGAACAAGCGGTTGGAAACAGTTAAAAAAACAAATAACTTCAGATCCGTATCCAAAACAGTGAGCGTTTTGGTCACGGAGGGCTCATACTTAAATTTTGAAAAGACCATTCCAATCACGCCGTGGCTGCAAACATATGACTGAGTGGTTATTTTGATTGCCTCGCCTACTAAACGTATTGGTCTCTCGGATGAAAAAGAAAAGATCACTATAATCACGTCGTGGCTGCGAATATATAAGTCACCTCGCCTACTAAATATGTTGATCTCAGATGAAATAAAGGTTTAAGCCTCATCCTTGCCCAGAAGTTATATTTTCCGTCTTTACAACTGTGGAGGCCTCAAAATCGACGGATATTTTTCATCGGCCAGTGTAGTATCGTGTTCAAATCAGCAAAATTAAATTGGAGCGATGCTTGATGGCGATGAAGCGATGGCGATGGCGATAGCGAGAAAAAATAGAGGCAATTTCCGAAAAGACACGATGCTTAGTTTAAAATTGTAAAACAGTAAAATGAATATTTAAATGCTGAAACAGTGGACTGAAACAGGAAAGCAATGTCTGAAAGGTGCGGTGTTTAGTTTAAAACGATAAAACGGTAAAAGCGAAGCGAGAATCAAACCGGGCAAAGAAACTGAAATAGAAAAGCAGTGCCCGAACAGACGCGGTATTTGTTTAAAACAGTAAAAACAGTAAAACAGTAAGATATCCGTTGCACGGATGTTTAAAACAGTAAACTTGAAAAACAGAGAAACGAAAAGTGCGGCCTCGAATTCAATTTCATCGGCCTAAGTGTAGTATTTGTTCAAATCAGTAAAATAATAAAACAGAGAAACAAAAAAAAACGCGGCCTCGAATTCAATTTCATCGGCCCAAGTGTAGTATCATATTCGAATTAGTATAATCGATCAACTGTAGCAATCTGTTCTTGTAACAGAGGAAACAACGGCCCATAAAACAAAGTGGCAACATATGCTTTCAAACAAGAGCTGGGGACGCAACCACAAACTAATCAAATGTAGTATCAGTTCCTCAAATTTATCCACTGTTTTGGCATTTTCATCATGCAGCAGCTCATAACCAGTAACAAATCAGGCAATGACCATTTTCATCACGCAGCAGCTCGAGGTAGCAATTCAAGGAGGTTTGAAACTCCCCAAGTCATGCAAAAGAAAGGGGGGGGGGGTGAAGAATGACTCAAGAAAAGTAGAAATCACATACTGACCATATTTTAGCCAAACAACTGAACCTACTTCTTGTGACTAAGTTTCAAACTTAAAGAATGCATACAAGCAGCACATAGGCAATGATTATTAGGCCAGTGATAATGCTTTATAAGGGCACTGTTTAATGAGAAAAAAAATGCATACCAGCAGGGTTCTTAAAAAAGCAGAGAACATGTTCATATATATGTAATATTCAGCTATAATATTTACAAGCTAGAGAAGTTAATTTAGATAGCCTTAGAAACTGGAAAACAAGCATAACATATATCCTAACAGGTGGTATATATACATCACACAAAGGGGAGGGGGGGGCATGGTTGTATGTACAAATGAAGGAGATGCATATGCAAGTCAAAGATAGTAGCATATGAATAACACTTTGAATGTTTTCCTAAGTTTTTAACATTAAAGTAACTATGCCTAATTATAGTTCAAGCTTAACAGTTGGGACCAGTCCCTTGAGTATGTATGGCATGGTGTTGAACTAGGCTCAAGTTAATCATTCATGCTGAATCAAGCTCATCATACAACAAATCACAGGCCAAATCTTCATATAAATAAGCCAGCTTCAACATGTTTGTACTCTATGCATGCTTATCATGAGAAAACACAGTCACAAATCTGAACAGAATGCATTAGACATTATGACTTATCATGGCATAAACTGGTTTAGAACAGTGTAAAGCCTGATGCAAATGCTATTTTAAAAAGTATAACATGTAGACATGAAATGATGGCTCAAGAGACCTTCCATGGTAATAGGGAGGCATTTCAACACTTGACAAGTAGGATAAATACATGATCAATCACAAAGGGGACATAGAGACTAAGTTAACCTAGGAATACACAAATAGTAAATTCTCAAAGATACAAGGCCAATTAGACTGGATTTGAAATATGCCGGATTTCATTCATGCTATACTTTAGACATGAAAACACTTAAGCATATAAGAGAAGTACACAACCAAGATTCTAAGCATACCAATGTTCGATCGCCTAAACATATACACATTTTTTGCTAAATAGGACATATTAAACTAAAATTGGACATACATGCTTACTACCAAGGAGAAAGAAACGATGGCTAGATAATTTAATCTATGAGGCAAAGCAGGGTAAGCATATGCTTTAATTACGATCTCAGCCACGATAAGCGTAACTGAGATCATTAAAATGCACAATCAGACTCATGCATCTATTATGGCCTTGCCCCTTCTCATCCTAAGGTTTGGATAACTCATAAGCCCAACACAAATGCATATTGAAGACTGAACTGGACATGAAATGACTTCATAAGCAAACCAAACTATCACAAGGGTATTTTATTAATCGACATCCTAATTCTTCTGAGCAACAATAATCATCCATCAAAATATCTCTAAAGCATAAATAAACTAACAAACGCAACATGTCTAAACACTAAGCATAACAACACAAATAGATTACATTATCACTAAATCAGTAATACAACACACAAACGCAGAAAATAAGAAAACTGAGAAGAGTTTGAGTTTACGGACCTTCTTCGGGTAGCGAACCGAGGCGTCGTCTCGAATCGTTGACCCGCTCAAAGGAATTTGTTTATGCAATTGAAAGGGACAAGGGACTAAATGTTTTTATGTCTTTTTCGAACCAGAATGGGAGTAAAAAGGAAACCTACTGAAGAATCGATTTTTGTGGTTTGGCTTTCGAAGAACCGAGAGTTTTTTCGTCCAAAAAAAAGCCTCCCCTGAATGGACTCCACATGCCTATATTTATAGGACGAACTTAGGGATTTCTAGGGTTTTTTGGGCGGGGTTTTTAGCTTCAAATTTTGAAATGGGTCAACGAAATCCTTCAAAAATCCGGACTTTGATGGCCTTGCAGGCTTCACGTGATTCATAGCACAAAAATGGAGCAACACCTTCTGTTCCATGATTGACAAAGCTACAAGCTTTATCTAGAAACGGAATGGAGCTGTTGTTGCTGTTGCTCTGATTTTTTGGGGAAGGGTGAGAGTTCGGCGGTGTCAGGGTAGCGTGGTGGCCGTGGTGGCCGTGGTGGGGTAGGGGTGTAGGGGGGTGTAGGGTGTGTGCGGCGATGTTGGGGAGTGCAGGTGTCTGGCGATTTTAGGGGCGTTTGGTTTTTCTTTGTTTTTGTTTTTGTTTAGGGTTTCGTTTGGTTTAAAGGGTTGGGGCGACGGGTCGTGGGTTTGGGTTGGGTTAAGGCCGGTTGGGCCTGGGAGTTGGTGGCTCGGCTTTGGTGGTAAGGGAAATAAAAAGGGGAGTTGGGCTTTGGGAGTTTTTGGGTAGGGTTTTGGTTTAAAAGGTTGTGGGGGTTGGGCTTGGAAGATGGGGGCGGCCGATGGGCTTGGGGAAATAAAGGGAATGGGGCCCTATGGTTTTGGTTGGGGGAATTTGTATTGGGTTGGGAACATAAAATGGGTTATGGATTAAAAATATGAAAGGGGTCTAACATTAAAAATATTTTTTTGTAAAAGATGTGAATTATTTAAAATAACGTAACGATGTGATAATAATAAAAATATAATATTTGCGAAATGTTTAATGCTTAATAAAAAATGGAAATGCGATGCAATTTTGCGAGAATAAAATAACATAGAATTTTCAGATAAAACTTATGATTATGATAAAAAATGCGAATAATAATAATAATAAGAGAATAATAATATATATGTACGCATGTATGTATATAGATTAAAATTGTTTTTGAGGTGTTAAAAATATAAAAAAATTACGAATAAAATCATAAAAGATGGGACAAAATTGGATGTCAACACCGTCTACAAAGAAAGACCTGTTAACTTCCTTTCTAAATTCGACTGGGTCTACCTCTAAAGAAGAACTCAAGAAGAAAGTTCTCGACCTCTTTGAGAATGATGAGATGGCATGCACACAAGAAGGTGACGAAGATAGCCAGAATAATAATGAGGACGATTGTTTTGAAATTCTGGGAGTGGACCCTCTTAAGAAATAATGCAGTTGGTTCTTCTTTTATAAAGTTGTTTGTCTATTAGCGTCAACAAAATATACTTTTATAAAGTTGTTTGTCTATTAACGTCAACAAAATATACTTTTATAAAGTTGTTTGTCTGTTAGCGTCGGCTATCGTTCTTTCCACTTTTCACGTCAAAAGGTGAAGATGCCGTCCACTTGCACATGCTGCCTTTTTTCTTACCTCTGTGGTTTCGACATGTTGATGGTCCGACTGCCTTTATAAAGAAGACCCGAGAATTATTCTCATCAGAGTTTTTTTAATTTAGAATTTTATCTTTTGAAAGATTGCAAGAGTGAAGTTTTCAGAAGAGTTGTGCTTACACCCAATCTAACTTTTCATATGTAAGTTTGCTAAGTTTGTTGAAGTTTCCTTGTAAGTTTGCTAAGTTTGTTGAAGTTTCCTTGTAAGTTTGCTAAGTTTGATATTTCAACCATTATTTCTTTTATTCAGTTTTAATTTATATCCTGACAGAAATGGTATCAGAGCCAAGTTGTTGTTATATTTTTCACTTATTGACCTTCGCAATTTATAATTGAATTAAGATATTCTACAAGAACCTGTCACTCAATTGTTGGCCATCGCGCGTGTAAGGCCCGCTTTTGCCGAAGAGAGACGTTAGGGCAGAGGTGGTGGGACATTTGTTCAGAACAGACATGTAGAGAAACTCTAATTCAATGACAAGTTTGCTCAGATCTATGAGTATGAGGAAATTTAATAACAGTAAAGCTTCGACTTCCAAGTCTAGCTTAGTTATTTTAAGAGTAAAAAATACTGAAGAAACAATGATTTACGATATAGAAGACCTTGAAAATTGGAATATACTGAAAGTACATGTACACGATATATACAAAAAAGGTACATTCGAATTCAAATTTGATTACACTATCAAAATCGTAGAAAGAACAATATATGTTACTGATAGCGCTGCAAATGTTACTTTACTATCGCAAAGATCTATAGACGATGCTCTGAAAAGAGGGCATAATTACTTACATATCGAATTAGTACAGGTAGCGGTAAAACCACTTACCCGTGCAGGTTTGAATACTTCTATTTTGGTCAGTATACGTGACAAGCCTCATAAGAATTACACGGACTCTATGCTAGGGTTGGTTGAGTCCTCCCGTAGCGAAGGGCCCGTATATTAATTGCTATCCAAATTTCTCTGTCTCCTTAACAGACTCAGGTGTTCTAAAGACACTCACCTTAAGTATCAACACTCAAGGATACAACATGGATCTTGGATCTCAGAACCATGCGATTATTTACCGAGTTTACTGCAAAGTGCTGAATACAATAGCACCAAGAGCTAAAATGATGGATAAAAAGGAACATACTACCATTGTTCAGGCCAACCTTGGGAAGACAAACACGGTGGTCCCAAAAATGATCCGGTGGAATGAAATACTCTACCAGAAAAATGGATCGTTGAAGAAGCAACATCACCAAAACCACTTCAAAATAGAGAACCAACTCAAATCAAACAATTCGATGATGGAGACGTAGAAATACGTTTCTCGAATCAAAGATCTACCAGGCTGAATATCGAGCAGTCCAGAAGAGGCGTCGACTCTTATCAAAGACCCACACTGGTAAGATCTAATTCCTCTATAACAAATAAGTCATACGAAGAGGACCATGATAAATCGTTGCTTATCGGGCTAAGGACTATTGAAGACGTTTATACATACATACATACATACATACATACATACATACATACATACATACATACATACATATATATATATGTCGTTTTAAGTTAATGGCTGTTATCAAATGCAAATTAATGTACATCTTTCCTAGAAAGTTTTCTCTTCTATTTTTGTGTTTAATTTAATTCTCCAGAAGAAAAAGCACCAACATTGTTAATTGAAATTGAAGTTGACCATCCAATCACTCGAGTGCCGACGATCAATTTAATACAACTAAACGGAGATGGTCATAATAGAGAACAAAATCAATTTAACGTGGCCTGTGAAATTCTTGATACTCCGCGGATAATTATAATGAACATAATAAATACTAACTTATGGAAATGGTCGTAGAGTTAAAGTTAGGCATCAAGCACATGGGCTCCATTTGTCAAAATAAAGAAATCGACTTGTAGTTCAAAGCACAAGCAATTACGTATAAGGTTGCTCTTGTTCTGCCTTTCTATCATCTATACCAGCTGCCGTGCAAGAACTAATAGAAAGGATTTCGACATCCCTCTCTAGATAAGAAACAAAATGTGTCATCACTAATGCCTTCTGCTCGTAGACAGATAAAAAACAGAAGTTCTATCGAGCTTTTCTCGCAGTTCAACTGGACTAAATGGAATTTCAGAGATCCCACACAGCTATCTAATGCAGCCAACTATTTGTAGTACCAAGGATACAGTGAATTTGGTATAAGATGGGATCCGCAGGGATAAGGAGATATACCAAACATAATACAGAAGCTAAACAAAACACAAGAAAAAGGTAACCATGAAGAAAAAAACTAACATTGCTCATGTCTTTTACAAGATTTCAACAAAGGAAATGTTGTTTCAACGAACATTTTCATAGATCCCTATTCCTGGTCAGATGGATCCCGTATGCTCTAACTCTTCTTCTTTCTTCCACTAGTATTTCACTAATTTGTGTAGGAAAAAATGAGCTTCAAACAATAACCATCTAACATGAGATGTTAAAACGTTTCATGGCAAAGAATGGTGGTACATCTGCCATACCTACCATGTTATAAGTTTTCATACCGGTTCACGAGATCCAATGGTAACTGAATTTTACAATGGTTACCCACATACTAATTTGAGTGTCAGAAGGCCGTAGACATAAATCAACCACTGACCAAATTCACCCTTATAAATTTGTTCATTAAAACACAAACGGAGAGTGACATGTTGTTATTATTGTTGTTATTATTGAAGGCAATTCACTGAAAAGCAGAATCTCCTCCTATAACAAGTCGGAATGGCTGCCAGGAAAGAAATATGGTTAAATCTGACTATATGTTACACAGGAGTAGAGATCCTCACACTAAAAGATACTATTACGAACAAACAAACTTAATGCATGCAAGATCAGGAAGTATGGCTCTAAATGATCATTTGCGGTATTGCTTGGGTTCTTTTTGCTCTGCCTGCCTCAGAAATTGTCCTCGAACATGTGGCCACTGTTCTGCTAGTCTCTTTATGTTCCGATATCAAACCAAAAGATACAATTCAAGGAAGAAAAGATTACTGCTACTACGCCATCCAGACTCAAATGGAGGGTATAGACTATTTGACTTCAGCAAAATAACAGAAATGAGAACTTCTTAAATGTTGCATGCAGTTTGCCACCCAACTTTTAGGTCTACATTCTATGTACTCTATTCAGGTCAACCTCATTCCTTCTAAAATTCAACTCCCTACACATAGAAGGCACTCCTGTCACTTCTGAATGACCGCATGCAAGATACAAAGGGAAAGTTACTGAAACTAGAAATATGTGTGTTGCTCCACGGTCAACTGTATGATGCAGAGAGGTAGCAGACCAGCTTCAACAAGTTAGGATCACTTGACTTGGAAGCAGAAAAATCAGTTATTCTCTTACAATTTGCTCAAGAGGTTCATGAGTGGCGGTTCAAGTGTTGCTTACCTGATATTAAAATTAAAGTCCATTTGTCTGCAAATGTAACAGTTTGATCCAGGACGTTAGTTATCAGTTTATTAACTTAAAAAAGTAAAAGAACATAGAAGTGCCACATTTGACATATATACGACCTTATTAACATAGGCATTATTTGTGCTTGTTAGAATAGGAATATGATTTGTATATAGTATCCTACATGGAAAAGGATTGGGATATAGTGCCTATAAATATGAATCTATGTAATGTTGTAGATACACAATTCAATAATATTTTTCTCCCATAATTTATTACATGGCATCAGAGCCATATTAGAATATTATCACCGAAAAAAATCAGCACGAACAGTGCCGTGTGAACAGTACTGCATGAACAGTGTTTTCCCCGCGTGAATGGTTTTTTGTTGCCAGATTCCTATCGTCGGAATTAGAGTTCCGACGATTCCAGGTTGTTTCCGGCCATTCCTTTGAGGAATTTTTTACTGTCAGCGTCGTTCAAAGATTCTGAGCTGGCCCATACCACTTTCACTACAAGAAGAAAGGCATTTACCAATAATAATTTTGTTGTCATATGTTGTTGTCAAAGTACTTTACGTTACAATAACCTCCGATGCGAAAAAAATTGTAACAAGTTTTTTTGTTGCTATTTATGTTTTTTAGCAATAAAATATTAAATTTTTATTGTCATTTACATTTTTTAGCAACAATATATTTACTGGTGCTAAAGTTTTGTTGATAATTCTATACTTTCATATAGTGTTTCTTCAAGTTCCGACATTTTTTCCGGCATAATTTGTTTTCCAGTAGAATCTTGTCATCATTCCGACCCTACCCACATAATTTTTTCCTGATTCCGAGCACTCTTCGGTGATCAGATCTACTTTTTCTGGCAACAAAACATTTTTTTCTAGATCCGGCTGCGAAACTTTCTAGATTCTGGCCAATTTATTTTTCATACTTAGGCTACAAATTTCAGATTTCACACGATGTCTTTCGGATCTGATAATTTTAGCTCCAAAAATAGGGAAATAGGAACTTCAAAACCCTTAACAAGGAGATCAGAAATTCGAACATCCCAGTCAACGAAGAATCGACGAAGTGGTCGCTTTGGAAGATCTTAACCTAAGTGTAGTTCTTGTAATAGACTTGGAAACTTTCGTGAAGTATGCAAATCTCGACTTAAATTTAGTTATTGTAATAGGTTTGAACACACTCGTTAAGTATGCTATTCTCTGCAGGGTCGACCACCCGAGAATGCTCATGTTGCTCATATTGCCACTACAGGTAATCAATGAGTTTATTTATCAGAAGAATATAATGAGTACCTTCAGTATCGAGCACGTAAGCAGACATCTCCACAAGTAGCCTCAGTCACACAGTCTAATACCTTTGGATCGTGGGTTGTAGACCGGCGCTTCTAATCATATTTCTAGTGATAAATCACTTTTGTCAAATATTGATTATTCACAATCTCTTTCCGCTATTACTTTAACCAATGGGATCCAAATAAAAGCAAAAGGAGTTGGACAAGCTAATCTCATATCCTCTGTCACTCTAAATTCTATTTTTATGTCTCTGGTTATCCTTTTAATCTTGCATCAGTCAGTCGTTTGTCTCGTTCCTTAAATTGTGCCATAATATTTCTTGATGATTTTTTTTATTATGCAGGAGTGCAGTACGGGCAATTGGCGTAAGTTATGAATCACAAGGCCCTTACTACCTTACCTATACTCCTAATTTGATAGAATCCTAATTGGAAACTCTAAGAAAATCAAACACCAAAACAAGGATAAAATTGAAATTAAAATTGCAAGGAAAGAAAGATAAAAGTGAGACACAATAATTGAAATAAAAGGCAACCAAGGGTATATTAAACCCAAGACCTCCTTCAATTAATTCAACTAAATCACCTACACTATAGAGGATTTCCACAAGTGAACATGTTCATGTGAGAAATCATGGAAGTGTTCTCCAACAACAAAGAAATTACACTCTAACTAAGATTACCACTAATTATATGCCTAAGTAGAATTCTATGAAAATATTGATTGTCATCCAAAAAAAAAACCTTATCAAATGAAACCGAGACAACTATTTATAGTTATGCCTATTACAACAAAGGGCCAAAAGTGACATTTGCACAAATAACCCCACATGGGTTCTTCTTTAGCCACTTTGTAAAGTGACTCATTTTCTTGTATTTTCTTCTTCTTCAATATCCTCCCAAGCTATCATCCAAATATTATACACTCGTGAGATATTCTCTTCAAGCTTTTCCAACGCCCCTCTCTTCATGTACATGTATTGTAATTCTTGGAGCTCCCTTGCTTGGCCACGAGTGAATGATCTTGAGCTCGCTCGGGTCATATCATCCTCCCCTTCTTGGAAAGGATTCGTCCTCGAATCTAAAGGTTCACCTTGAGGGTGAGACTTGGACTTGGCTTGCTTGCACTTTAGGCATTTTCCACAAAGCCTCTCCACATCATGTCTTATCTTGGGCCAATAAAATTGCTCCTTGAGGATGTCAAGAGTTTTGACAACTCCAAAGTGACCCATCATGCCTCCACTATGTGCTTCCTTCACGAAAAGTTTCCTCCATGAGCTTTTGGGAACACATACTCTACCATTTTTGAACAAGAACCCATCAATTAATTGGAACCGATCAACCCTCTTTCTTTGGGCTAACTCTTCACAAACCACTTTGAAATAGGAGTCATTGGAATAGAACTCCTTCAAACCCCATCATTTTAGAAGTCATGGCATTCAACAACACAAATTTCCTAGACAAAGCATCTGACACAACGTTCTCCTTTTCCCGCTTGTAGGTGATCACATAAGGAAAAGACTCAATAAATTCCACCCATTTTGCATGCCTCCTGTTGAGCTTAGATTGACCCTTCAAGTGCCTCAAGGATTCATGATCCGAACGGATCACAAACTCCTTATGCCATAAATAGTGTTGCCAATGAGCTAACACCCTCATTAGTGCATACAACTCTTTTTCATAGGTAGAGTAGTTCAAAGAAGCCACTTTTAACTTTTCACTAAAGTAGGCCAATGGCTTCCCTTCTTGCATCAAGACTCCACCAATGCCAATACCCGAAGTGTCACATTCAATCTCAAATGTCTTCTCAAAATCCGCAATTGCAATAATAAAGAAGTACTCAATTTCGCGTTTCAACTCTTGAAATGCCTTCTCTTGCTCATCTCCTCATACAAAAGGTATCTTTCTTGATCAATTCGATTAAAGGAGCGACAATGGTACTAAATCTCTTCACAAATCTCCTATAGAAACTTGCCAACCCATGGAAACTCCTTACATCGGTTGCATTTTTAGGAGTGTGCCAAGTTCTAATGGATTTGACCTTCTCTTCATCAACCTCCACGCCATGAACGCTTATCACAAAACCTAAGAATATCACCCGATCAACACAAAATGAGCACTTCTTGAGATTATCATACAACCTCTCACACAACAAGACATCAAAAACTTGCCTCAAGTGGCACAAATGATTCTCAATAGTCCTGCTATAGACAAGAATGTCATCAAAATAAACGACGACAAACTTATTGATGAAAGGCTTCAACACATGGTTCATCAACCTCATGAAAGTGCTAGGCGCATTGGTGAGACCAAATGGCATGACAAGCCACTCATATAGCCCAAACTTGGTTTTGAAGACCGTCTTCCACTCATCACCGGGGTGCATACGAATTTGGTGGTACCACTTCGAAGATCAATTTTAGAAAACACACGTGAGTCACATAGCTCATCCAAAATATCATCAAGTCTAGGGATATGATGTCGATACTTCACCATTATTTTGTTAACGGCTCTACAATCGATACACATCCTCTAAGTGTCATCTTTCTTGGGAACAAGTATCACATGCACGACACATGGGCTAAGGTTCTCCTTCACTAGCCGTTTGTCAAGTAGCTCTTCGACTTGCCTTTGCAATTCTTTAGTTTCTTCCGGATTGCTCCTATATGCCAGTTTGTTGGGGATTTGGAAACCCGATACAAAATTGATTTGATGTTCAATACCCTTCAATGGAGGCAATCCTTTGGACATCTTCTCTGAAAATAAGCAGTCATATTCCTGCAAAAGAGAAGAAACAATACTAGGCAAAGTGCTAGTATCTTGGTTAGTATGTAACAAGAGATCTTTGTTGAAAAGGCACACCATAAAATGCCCCTCATCAACTCCTTTCAAACAATTGTTTGGTTTGGCAAGTGTACACATCTTAACCTTCCCCTTTGTTACCCCTTGTCCCTCTTGGTTAAGTAAAGACTATTTCTCACCTCCTCCTTTTGAACCCTCTCTCGAAGCTCCTTCATGATTCTATAGTCCTCACTCACTTGGTAGGGTGTTAATGGGTGAGAATATGTTTTCTTCCCTAAAAGACAAAGGAATACTTATTAGATCTCTCACTATGTTGCGCATCCCTATCAAATTGCCATGGCCTCCCGAGCAACATATGGCAAGCTTGCATTGGCACTACATTACATAGGACTTCATCTTGGTACTTGCCAATGCTAAATTTCACTACAACCCATTTGGTGACCCTCACTTCTCCACAATCATTGAACCATTGAAGCTTGTAGGGGCTAGGATGTTTCCTTATGGGAAACTTCATATGGTCAACCAATGTTGTTCTCACCACATTTGTGCAACTACCACCATCAATGATCAAGGAGCACACCTTATCTATGATTTTGCATCGAGTATGGAATAGGTTTTCCCGTTGATCAAGTTCCTCCCGATTCATTGCACCCATGATCCTTCGCAACACACATGCCAAATTAATATTCTTCTCTAGGTGTCGCTCATCCTCCTCCTCTTCAAATCCTCCCTCATGCTCACCTTTAGGTTCACCATCACCACCCTCCTCACCATATTCTTCCTCTTTATCGGTTCGATAACCATCAAGCATGGCCACAATTGATCTCCTATTAGGACATTCACTTGCAATGTGGCCTCTACCTTGGCATTTAAAACATTAAATAGTAGAAGGATAGTGAAAGTTAGTTTTAGCATTGTTACCTCCTCTAGCCTTGTTGTCGCCCTTAGGTTTGTAGTCGAACTTGGCTTGGGAAGTTGAAGTAGTGGTCTTAGGCTTCTCCCACTTATCTTTGCTTTTGCTCCATGATGAGGATGAGACATTCTTGGCCTTGTAATATTTCTCCGCTTTCAAGTCCATTTCAACCTTAGTTGCGTCATGAAATGCCTCTTCAAGAGTGGTATAGGATATTGAAGCCTCATAGGTTTGGAGATTTCATGATTCAAATTGGCCACAAATAGGATCACCGTGTAGATCAAGTGTTCTTCAATTTTGGACTTCAACCTCAAGTTCTCAAACTCATCGAAGTACCCTTCTACACTCTTACTACCTTGTCTCAGCATGTACACCCTCTTAAGAACGCCTTGATAATAGTCGGGTGTCACATACCTTGCTTCCATGAGCTCAATCAACTCTTGCCAAGTTGGAATATCAAATAGGTATCGTTGAGCTCGTTCACGCCTCTTGAATTCACACCAAGCGGATGCATATCCCTCAAATTGAGTGAGGGCGTACTTCGCCTTGAAAGCATCCAATATGTTGTTGGTGAGGAATATCCGCTCGCTTTGTAACTTCCATTCCAAGAATTCTTCTGGATCACTACCTCCCTTGAACTTGGGAAGTTCCACTTTAATGGTATTCAAATTGTGATCTTGAACTCCTCTATCTTCATAGCCCTGCCATCTTTCCCGATCATCATGACCTTGCCACCTACCCCTCTCTTATTGAACATAGGGCCTACTTATACCTCTTCATCTCCCTCATCCCCTATGGGCATCATTCCCATGTCTCCCTCCGTATCTAGGCTCCTCCCACCATCTCTCCCTATCAACCTCCTCAACGCCTTCGTCAATAGGGGTTTTGCAAATGCATTTGTAATGGCTACGGGTGGTAATCTTATGGTGGTGCATGCATTGGTGTGTGGGGAACATTTTGTGGAGTGACCCTCGGGGTCATTTGGGGTATTGGTTCCTCTTGGGGTGGCCGATATAGATATGGATGTGTTTGAGGGTTGGTTCGTCTCATAGGACCTTGGGTGGTGGTGTTTGAGATAGTAGGCGGGGGTATATGGAGAAGGTGCGGTGTGAGTTTGGGGATGGAGCAACTCTTGTACTTGCCCCGGGGTAAGAGTAGGTGATGTGTTAGGACCCTTACTTGACTCGATGTCAACATTCGAATGGGGAGTGCCCATTCGACTAGCATTTTCAACATTCACCAACCTATTCTCCACACTACCCATTCGTTCTGTCATCCCTCCTACCGTCATGCCTAACCTATTCAATTCCCGAAGTACATGGGACAACGGAACCTATCCATCATGAGAATGGCTTCCGGACTTCGTTATTGTACCTACAAAACTCAACAAACAAGTTAGAAGCAAGAGTTCCTCACGTCACTCATGTTTTCGCTCAAGTCTCACTTCACTCTAGTATTCTTCCAATATTGGTGATGAACCTCTAATCTAATCAATCTCACACGTATGCTAAGTCTTGTGGAAGAATGGATTCTTGTTAAATAGAAAGATGTACGATTCAAATATAACGGACAGAGCCAATGAAGTTTCAACGAAAATAAAGAAAACAACTCAAAAGAAATTGGCACGAAATGAAAGTTCGGACTCAAGAACTAGTTAACAATCAAGTAAGAATAATTAATAATTGTTAATTAGCTTAGAGGATTAAAGAAATGAGAAAGAAAGAAGGAGAAAATCGAATTTCAACACTTAGATTTTTTTGTGTTGAGAATTTAGGATGAAAAGTGATGAAATTCAAGAATTAATTAGCAAACAAGTAGGTTTAATTACTTCTTTTAATTAATTAGAAGTATTAAAGTATTAGGAATAGTATAAGAAATCAAATCGGAAGAAATTTGGGCGAAAATTGGATTAAAACACCCAAAATAGGGGTTGAACATGCCTTTAAACAGAGCAATTACCCTTGGGCTATAGCTATTCTTTAAAGGACAACACAACCCATTGTTGGTAAGGATAGTAAGTAGGGAGAAGGCACTACACCGCCCTGCAGGCGCGACTAGGCTTTCCTGCAGCCGCGTGGCTGACGTGACAGCCTACAGGCTGCACTTGCGTGGCTGCTGAAATTTTGGACTGATCTTTTTTGTCTTTGGGCCCACAAACACACTCACTTTTCAACCTTTGACTTGAAGATATTTGGATCAAACACCCTTTTTTGCCTTCTCCCTCAAGATGAAGGTATGAAGATGCTCAAGAACATGTAGAACACCCAAAATTTCAATCCACCTCAAACAAACTCCAAATTGCACCAAATTTTGAATCTAAGCTCCCCTTGATGAGTATAACAAAACCCGCCAACTTTTGAGGCCAATATCACCTTTCTTCACCAAAATCCACTTTCAAGTTTCAAACCTTGAAGCTCCAACAATGGTAGACTGCTCAAAACACCTTCAAATTGAACGAAACTTGAAATTTAGGTTCAACTAACACTAGGGAACAAGAATCTAGTGTCAAAACAACAAAATTAACACAATCTATTTTTTCTGGAATTTTCAGAATTTCAATTTTTTAAATTTTTTTTAGAACTAAGGATGAAGAATTGATGGAACAATTCTTCTACCAAGCTCTTGATACCAAATGATAGAATCCTAATTGGAAACTCTAAGAAACTCAAACACCAAAACAAGGACATAATTGAAATTAAAATTGCAAGGAAAGAAAGATAAAAGTGAAACACAATAATTGAAATCAAAGGCAACCAAGGGTATATTAAACTCAAGACCTCCTTCAATTAATTCAACTAAATCACCTACACTATAGAGGATTTCCACAAGTGAACATGTTCATATGAGAAATCATGGAAGTGTTCTCCAAGAATAAAAAAATTACACTTTAACTAAGATTACCACTAATTATAACGTAGAATTCTATGAAAATATTGATTGTCATCCAAAAAAAAAACCTATCAAATGAAACAAAGGCAACTATTTTTAGTTATGCCTATTACAACAAAGTCCCAAAAGTGACCTTTGCACAAATAACCCTACATGGGTTCTTCTTTAACCACTATGTGAAGTGACTCATTTTCTTGTATCTTCTTCTTCTTCTTCTTCAATATCCTCCCAAGCTATCATCCAAACCTTCTCTCTTCATGAACATGGATTGTAATTCTTGGAGCTCCCTTCCTTGGCCATGAGTGAATGGTCTTGAGCTCGCTCGGGTCATATCATAAATCCTCCATAGCAGGTCTGGTTACAGATCCTCCAGACCCAATCACAAACGATTGGAACATCCGAGTCTATTCAAGCTACAAAATATGGCGCCTAGTTTGTCTAGTCTGTCTAAATTAAATTGTGAGTCGTGTCAACTTGGGAAACACACCCGCATTACCTTTCCACGTAGTGTTGAGAGTCGTGGAAAGTATTTTTTTCCTTAGTACATTATGATATTTGGGGTCCTAGTAGAGTCAATTCAACCTTAGGATTTCGTTATTTTGTTAGTTCTGCTGATGATTATTCAAGATGTACTTGAATTTTCTTAATGAAAGATTGTTCTGAGTTATTTTCTATATTCCAGAGTTTTTGTGCTGAAATACAAAATTAATTTGGTTTCTCTATTCGTACGTTTCATAATAAATGCCTTAGAATATTTGTCCTCTCAGTTTCAGCAATTTATGACTCACTAAGGAATTCATCAGACATCTTGTCCATACACTCCTCAGCAAAATGGGGTAGCAGAGAGGAAAAAATAGGCACCTCATTGAGACTGCTCGCACTCTTCTCATTCAGCTGCGTTTTTTGGGAGATGCAATTCTTATATCTTGCTATTTAATTAATCGGATGCCCTAATCTTCCATTCAGAATCAAATTCCTTATTCAATAGTGTTTCCTCAGTCACTTCTATACTCTCTTCCCCCTCGTGTCTCTGAGAGCACATGTTTTATATATAACTTAACCCCTGGGAAAGATAAACTATCTCGTCGTGCTCTCAAATGTGTCTTCTTGGTTATTCTTGGATTCAAAAGGGATATTGTTGCTACTCATCTGATCATCGTCGGTACCTTATGTTAACAGATGTCACATTCTTTAAGTCTCGACCTTACTTTACATCTTCTGATATCTAAGGTCTTAATATACCAATTTTTGAGGAATCTACAATTACTTCTACATCTCCATCCACAATGCAACCAGCGTTACCAATGCCGATTTTTGAAGAATCTACTGTTACTTCTACGTCTCCACCCACAGTGCCCCTACTGCGGACTTGTCTCTTCCTAATCAACCAGTTGCACTTCGAAAAGGTATACAGTCCACTCGCAATACTAACTCCCATTATACCCCTTTAAGTTATCATTGCATGTCTTCATCCCATTATGTCTTTGTATCATTATTGTCCTCTGTCTCCATCCCTAAGTATACAGGTGAAACACTTTCTCATCTAGGATGGACTCCTCTGTGATAGTCATTGGGATGCAGTTGTCCGCATTGGGCGATATATATAGTCGACTCTTGGCAAAGGACTGCTCTTCAATATCGAGGCCATGAGCAGATCGTTGGATATACATGATCACCTTCTGATAGATGTTCTACATTTGGATATTGTGTTTTAGTAGGAGGTAATTTAGTATCCTGGAAGAGTAAGTAAGAAAGTGTGGTTTCTCGATCTAATACAGAATCAATATATCGAGCAATGGTTGTACCAACTTGTGAGCTAGTTTGGATTAAACAATTGCTCAGAGAACTAAAATTTGGAGAAATCAGTCAGATGGATTTTGTGTGATAACAAAGCAGCCCTTCATATCACATCAAATCCGGTATTTTATGAGAGGACTAAGCACATTGAGATCAACTGTCACTCAAAGAAAAGATACTCTCAGGAGATATTATTACAAAATTTGTGAACTCAAGTGATCAACTTGCAGATATTTTCACTAAGTCCCTCTCTGGTCCTCGTATTAATTACATCTGTAACAAGTTGACTTGTATGCACCAGCTTGGGGGGGGGGAGTGTTAGAATATGAATAGGAATAGGATTTATATATACTATCATACAAGAAAAAGGATTGTGGTATAGTGCCTATAAATAGGAATCTATGTAATGTTGTAGATACACAATTCAATAATATTTTTCTCCCATAATTTATCACAGTGCTATACTAGAAGTGCTAAGCAACACAATAGAGTTTTATACTTTGTCGATGAAGCAAATAACCAGTGAGTTTAGATACAATTGTCATAAACATGTACACCTTTTCTTCTAACATTCCTTCTTCATCCCTGAAGGAGAGCCTTGAAGTAACTGGTAAAGTTGTTGTCATGTGATCAGGAGGTCACGGGTTCAAGTCGTGAAAATAACCTCTTACAGAAATGCAAGGTAAGGCTGCGTACAATAGACCGTTATGGTTCGGCCCTTCCCGGACTCCGCGCACAGCGGGAGCTTAGTGCACTGGGCTGCCCTTTATTCCTTCTTCATCCCATTTCAGTTACTTGGGTCCTTTGTTTAACTAAATATTTCTCATTCCCAAGAACTCAAACTGATAGAAATCGATATTGTTTCATATATTCTTTACTTGATGGGGAATTTCTTCTATAATATCCCACTTTCATACATTGTAAGAATTATATCCAATTCAAGAGTCAGGGAGTCAAAAATGTTTACTCAGAGAGCTACAGTTAAGTTATTACATTTTCAAACATACAAGAAGGAAATGTAAGCCTTGTTTTAGGAAATGTAAGCCTTGTTTTAGCACAACATTCTGACTAGATGAACAGTGACCATCTAAAAAATAGGTCACTCACTTTCATCTCTTTTTTCTTTAAACCAAAACCTAAGCAGAATCCAATATTCAGGAGCAGCACCTTTTCCTCCATCAACACAACCAAATTTAGCCTCAAATTAACAACATCAAGTTAGATTAGGAACACTCAAACCTGAATTTTCTCCTGTCCTATCCTATTCAGGAAATTGGCACCAACAGTTCAGAGGTGCCCAGCTTTTCCAGAGAGGATGAACATATTCCAACTTCTATTCTTAAACATGCTGATATTACATGTCTGACATTCTTCATCCATCCTTAACCATTTTGAATTTTCATATAAATTGGCATCTCTTTCTTTTGGAATATCTTGACAATTCAAAAGCCACTCGAAACGTTTATGTGAGATCCAACAGTGAACTGCTAACCTACACTGACCGCATCCCAAACCGACATAGGTGAACAAGTAAAGAACCAGTGACAACGGCTTCTAGGTTTAAGGATTTAGTCAGCTAAACTTCATCATACTTCTCAATCAATATGAACAAGATCTACCATCTCCGTGGACACTATGTTATCCAAACTCCCAACATAAATAATTATCTTTGCATTAACCAATTCCGACAAAAAAATTGAGTACAGTGTTATTATATACAAGTGTCCAACATGGAGAAAATTGGAACTACGTGTTAAAAATGTAAATTTTGAGGAAGTGTAAATATTACAAATACAAATTCCTTGTAGATATGGTATGGGTATAAAATCCATGTTATCGCGTAACTATGAGTAGAACTTACTTTCCTTTCCTTTTATTAATTACTTAACAACAACAACATACCCAGTGAAATCCCACAACGTGGGTCTGGGTCGAGTAGAGTGCACGTAGACCTTACCTCTACCTTGGTAGGTAGAGCGATTGTTTCCAAAAGACTCTCGGCTCAAGACAAAGCATAAGCACAAACAAAGCAAAAGCAAGAGCAAAGTAAGAGAAACGGTCAGACCCGATCTAAAAAGATTTAAAGCAGTATGAAAATGCTGGTATCAAAAGCGAATAAGCCATGACTACGCTCGACTACATACTACCCTAATATGTTTCCTCCACAACCCCTATCTGAGGTCATGTCCTCAGTAAGTTGCACCTGCGCCATATCCCGTCTAATCACCTCTCCCCAATACTTCTTCGGCCTACCTATACCCCTTCTGAACCCGCTCATAGCCAACCTCTCACACCTCCGCACTGGGGCATTTGTGTCTCTCCTCTACACATGCCCAAACCATCTCAACCTCTCTTCCCGCATCTTATCCTCCACCGAGGCCGCTCCCCACTTTGTCCCGAATATCATCAATTCTAATCCTATTCTTCCTTGTATGCTCACACATCCATCTCATCATCCTCATCTCTGCAACTTTCATCTTCTGGATGTGTGAAGTCTTGACTGGCCAACACTCCGCCCCATATAACATAGTCGGTCTAACCACCGCCCTATAGAACTTGCCTTTAAGTTTTGGTGGCACTTTTTTATCGCATAAGACTCCAGATAAGAGCCTCAATTTCATCCACTTTACCCCAATATGATGTGTGACATCGTTATTAATCTCTCTATTCTCCTGGATAATAGACCCGAGATACTTGAAGTTTCTTTTCTTTGGAATGACCTGAATACCAAGCCTCACCTCCACGTCTGTCTCAAGGTTGCTCCCGTTACTAAACTTGCACTCCAAATATTCTGTCTTGGTCCTACTCAGCCTGAACCCTTTAGACTCCAGAGTCTGTCTCCAAACCTCTAGTTTAACATTCTCTCCGTTGCGAGTCTCGTCAATCATGACTATGTCGTCTGCGAATAACATACACCGTGGCACCTCCCCTTCGATTTGACGCGTCAGTCCATCCATCACCAAGGCAAACAAGAATGGGCCAAGAGTTGATCCGTAGTGCAGCCCCATCATCATTGGGAAGTTCTCCGAGTCTCCTACTGTCTGTACCCTGGTCTTGGTTCCATCATACATATCCTTGATCGCCCTAGTGTACGCCATAGGTACACCTCTAACCTCCAAACACCTCCATAGAACATCCCTAGGGACTTTGTCGTATGCCTTCTCGAGGTCGATGAAAACCATATGTAAGTCTCTCTTCCTCTCCCTATACTGCTCCACCAACCTCCTAATAAGATAAATGACTTTTGTGGTCGAACACCCCGGCATGAATCCAAACTGGTTCTCAAAAATAGACACGTCTCTTCTCACCCTCATCTCCACAACCCTTTCCCAAACTTTCATAGTGTGGCTTAACAGCTTGATACCCCTATAGTTGTTGCAACTCTGGATATCACATTTGTTCTTGTACAAAGAGATCATTGTACTCCACCTCCATTCTTCGGGCATTCTCGCCATCTTAAAAATGACGTTAAACAACTCAATCAACCACTCCAAACCTACCCTGCCTACGCTCTTCCAAAATTTAACTGGGATCTCATCAAGCCCGGTCGCTCGTCCCCTGCGCATCCTGCGAACAACACTCTTAACCTCCTCAACCTTAATGCTTATACAATACCCAAAATCCCGGTACCTACCAGATTGATCCAGATCTCCCAACACAACGTCCCTATCTCCTTTTTCGTTCAAGAGTTTATGGAAGTAAGACTGCCACCTCCGCCTAATATGCGCGTCCTCCACCAGTACTTTGCCGTCTTGGTCCTTGATGCACCTCACGTGATCCAAGTCACGGGCCCTACTCTCCCTCACCTTGGCTAGTCTGTACAACTTTCTATCCCCGCATTTTTTCTCTAATTCCATATACAGGCATTCAAAAGCCATCGTTTTCGCCGCCGCAACCGCAAGTTTTGCCTCCTTCCTCGCCATCTTATACAGTTCCCTATTCGTCCACTTCTCCACCTCATAATTTCTTTCTGCCAATTTCGCATACGCCGCTTTCTTTGTCTCCACCTTTTCTTGAACTTTACCATTCCACCACCAGTCCCCTCGATGCCTACCGCGGCTACTCCTCGAGACTCCAAGCACTTCTCTAGCTACCTCTCGAATGCAACTAGCCGTCCTGTCCCACATACCGATCGCATCCCCACTACTCCCCTAAGCCCCTTGGCCATCAACCTCTCCCTCATCTCCTTTGCACTAGCCATGGTCAAACTCCCCCATTTGATTCTTAATCTGTCATCCACAACCCTCTTCTTCTTTTCCATTTTAATCTCCAAATCCATCACCAAAAGCTTATGTCGGGTTGTAAGATACTCCATCGGAATAACCTTGCAGTCTTTACAAAGACTGTTGTCAACCTTCCTAAGGAGCAAAAAGTTTATCTGAGTCTTAGCCATCGAACTACGAAAAGTAATCAAGTACTTGTAAATATTATTTAAGTTCCAACATGCTTGAGGAAATAATAAAGTAATTTGTTCCCAAAATCTCTTTCTTCTCTTTTCTTTACACTGTACATTAAAAAGTACGAACATTAAGCAGTGGTGGACAAGGGAGAAAGAATTATGAGAATGTGTGAAGACACTTGTCTTACACATTATGACTAGGTCTTTTTACATGCCCACTTTACAATGTATATATTATTTTTCTCAATGTGGGCCCTTATATTAAGTATAACTATATGCACTTAGCTGACTACATTAACTAAAACACTCTCCACGAGTTGGAGCATACAAGTAGTATGCACCGAGTTTGTTATGAGTGCAACTAATACGAAGACCGGTGAGAGATTCGATGAATATTTTTTCAAACTGATCGTTTGACTTCACGAATTTCATGTCAATATCTCCTAAGTGTATCTTTTATCAGAGAAAGAGTGGTTGATATTCATGTGTTTAGTTGTGAAGCACCAAACTCAATGCAACATGAAGAACAACTATTTGATACGAATGAGTTCGCAAGTTGCAATATTCATTGTCTAATGCTCTTGCTTCTCACTGGATCTAGCAACCTTAATTTGTTTCTTGATCTTCCAAGGCAAATTACTTCCAAATAAAACACAATATGTATTAGTAGAATGTCTATTAGAAGATAATCCTGCTAAATCTACACGTGTATTATATTTGCTCATGTCCTTAATCTTCTTTTTGGAGTTGATTCTATGTATCAAAAACTATAGATATTGGAATCCCAATGAGTCACATGGAGAGTCCATAAACTGGTTTACAAAAAAATGAACACAAAAAATTGCATCCCAGTGAGTCGCATTGAGAGTCCATAAACTAGCTTACAACATTTACCAGAAAGGCAATATCATCCCAAGATACTATGAGGTAAGATTTGTACTTGAGTCAATAACATGCTCTGCTCAGGGTCGGAAATCTTTGCTCTTCTATTTTGCATTTCCGCTGCCTGCATTCTTCTTCATGCCCGTCCGTATCCTTTTCTATTTTATTCGTCACGTCTAGTATTACGTCCGGGATCATTAGTAGGAATTAAAAAGTGAAGAGAGAAACAAAAAATATCACTACTAGTTTCAGGAGTAAGCATTACACAATCTCCAAGATGATTTTTTTTGTGCCCACAAGTTTTGGATTTGCCACCGGGAAATTTACACGAAAGGGAATGAGGAATTCTCAACGAAAAAAGGTGCTCTCTGAATAATTCAACCAACCAACCGTCTATATATTGCATGGTCACTAAAGGACTAATATGGACCTAGTAGAAGCTTAAAATTTGGATTTGGTCTATAATATGTCATTCTTGTCTTCTCAAGAATGTCTAGAGCATACTTACACGGGAGATGAGAATATCTGATCTGGACTGAATGACCTCAATACCTAAAAAATACCCAATTTATCTACATCCATACTCCGGAAGTGCCGAAAGAAGTGTTGGATCAATCTAGTAATGTGTAGGCTAAGAAAGAGATAAGAACTCTCGAGAATAAAAATTGATTCGTGAATTTCTTCAAATTAATGATTGCTTGTCAAAATCACCACCTAATAATAGGTGAAAGACTTACTATACAAAACACTAGACACATTTGAGGGAGTTATAAATGATTGTGTGCTACACATTTATTGTGATGGCTCCTCCTTGACCTTAGTTAGGTGCACTTTAGGTGGTTTGACTTCTTGAGTTTCTTATCTAAATTGTGATTTTCCAAATAAGTGAGGTTGACTTGTTGATTTCCTTGTTCGAGTTAACATTAATATCTAACACTTCTCGTCTCAAGTTGGAACAATAAATCATATGCACCAAGCTTATTAGAAATGTTTTCACTTTGCAGTCCTATGAGAACCTTTGTAAAGATAGCTGCTAGTAGTTTAGTTGAGCGAAAGGGTTTGTGATAATTTCCTAACAAATAGCTTTCTCCTGAACAAAGTGGTACTCTATTTCTATATTTTTAGTTCTTTGATGGAAAACTGGATTAGAAGCTATACCTGATGTTGCTTGATTATCATAACAAAACTCCATTTCTTTGATGTCTACAAACTTCAAATTTCAATGTACTTGTTTAAGCCTTGTCACAAACAGTTGTTGCCATGGCTCAATATTCAGCTATTGTACTAGATCGGGTGACAACATTCTACTTCTAACTTTTCCTTAATACAAGATTACCACAAAAAAAGGAAGAGGATCCAGATATAGAATGTCAACTAATTGATTAACCGGACTAATCTACATCAAAGTATCCTATAATCTGAGTGTTCCTTTGTCTTCAAGCAACAATCCTTGGCCTGGTGCTTTGTTGATGTATCTTAAGATTGGTATAACAGCATCTCAATGACTGGTATGGGAGACTGCATTGACCGACTTACTACACCCACAGCAAAAGAGATGTTTGTTTAGGTAATAGTGAAATAGACTAACTTCCTAACAAGCCTTCGGTACCTTTTAGGATTTGTCATGGCTTCCCCTGATCTGATAACAATTTATTGTTCAGATCCATCGGACTATCAACAGGTTTGCAATCCATCATACCTGTCTTTAAAAAAAAAATCTAAAATCATACTTTCTTTGTGAAATATCATTGTCTCTTGATTGGGCCTCAATACCAAGAAAATATTTTAGATGTCCTAAATTCTTGGTCTGAAAATGACTGGTTAGATATTTTTAAAATGGATGTTTTTCTCATGATCATTGCATGTAATAGCTATGCCAACTATATATACCAACAGATTGACCAGGTATTAGAGTAAAATGCTGAGCGGGCTACTTCACAAGAAAGTAGGAATAGAACCATTCACTGATGAAAACAAGAATAGGATAGAGAAGCTACAAATGGAATGTTTCAACCTACCTTTTTCTTAAAGCATCTATCTTTCTTCTTTTGACGAAGTTTGATCAAGGCTGCTGCTCTGGCAAGTTTAGAAGGATCTATCGTATTTCCACAACCACTGCCACTGGCATCACCACTTCCATTTTTCCCAGCTAACCCGTTATCGCTTTCCCCATTTGTGCCTCCAGCATTTATAGCTGTGCCGAGTCCGTCCTGCGCATTGCTTCCACGATTACTTCCCGAAGCACTTCTGTTCAAACTGTGATATTCAGGGTTCCCTTCACAAGGCCTAGTTTGAGAGTTGGATGAAGTACAACTTGGGCAACCAACAGTCAGTTTCTTCAATGAGAAATCTACATGGGTGGAAGTGCAATCTTGATCTAGGTCATGGAAGTGATGATGATGGTGGTGCTGATGCGGGTGCTGAACTAGGATGTTAGTGTGAGAGCCTTGCGGAGCAAGGTTATCTGTAGATTGAATGTTACAAGGCTTAAGCTTAACTTGTGGCACTTGCTGAGGGGAGATTCTGAGGTCCAGTTTTGCAGGCTTGAAAGCTGGTGATGAGTGCAAACCGTTAATTGTTGATGTTTCTTCTACCTTGTCTCTAAAAGGTAATGGTTCCTCAGAAAGCTTATTCGTGGTGGATTCCTTATCTATGATATTGCCAGTTCCACTTGAGCTTGGATGTGGAAATTTCTCATTTGTATGAGTTGAGATATCACAAACCGACTCTTTCTTGGCAATTTCTTGGCCATCATTAATTAAAGAACTACTTAGGTTAATCCCATTAGGAGTACTCGTAGGGTTTGAGGATGAATACCTGCAACATGGTCCACCACAGAGCAAAAAATAAATTGCTGATAGTTCCCATCCAACAGAGGAGATCAGCACAGCTCTGATAAAAAGTTAGAAATTATAACTAGTAACTATTGTCTCCAAACCTTGAGAAAGCTGAAAGACCTGATCTTCTCAAAACACTACGATCATCTTGAGAAGTTTTTCCTGGTTCTTTTGGTCCTCTTACCCTTTTCAAACTTAGCTCTTTAGATTCACCAATGGATGTATTATTGATTTCTGATACCTGCACAGCTTTGTTCAACCTTCTGCTGTTGGTCCGAGGATGAGGCGTCTCAGCAGTCACATCATGATATTCAGTGGATGGAAAATTTCCGACTAGATTTGCCAGGTGTTTATCCATCTTCAAACTACCTGTGTTGGAATCTATTGCTAGCAGAGTCTTATGTTCTGCACCAACAAGTTTGATTGGAACCTGAATTGTATTTTCAGATTGTAACTTCTGATTTCTAGGTATGCCGAGGGAGGGTTCTTTTGCAATGTGATCTTCAATGGAAAACATGATAGATACGTTTCAGTCAACTAAGAGACACTAAAACCGAAGAGAAGAAAAAGATTAGTAATGCTCATTACCAGGCTTGTCTTCTTCTTCTTGGCATTGCCTTTTGGCATTTATCTGTGTGTTCCTGTTAGCAGCGGTTTCCGCATTTGAATGAGTAACCTGTGCACAAGTGCTGTCTGGACACTCATGTGCCTGATTCAATGGAGACACTGCCTGAGAGCTATCAGCTTCAACAGCTTGCTTTGTCCAGGAATTCTGCAAAATACAAATTACAGACTCAGGAAGAAATATTATACAAATCAGTCCATACTTCTATAGGTAATTAAGCCTTGGAATATTGATGCTTAATAGGGATACCATTACAGAAGTATTATGTTGAATCATGATGATAATGTGACTAAAGAAAAACACATGAATTTGGAATCTTTACTTCTGTCCTTTCAGTAAGAAACTTATATAAGCGTTGGTTTAAATTGCTAGGACATATAAATTATATATGCCACAATGGACTAACCAATGCATTCTAACTCAAATGAAGTCGTGCATTTCTAGCTCGTTTATTTGCTGCAAAAGTTAGTGTTCTAAATGTGTTACTCTCGTCACTAATCGGTAGAACATTTTGAAAAAAAAGAAAAGGAAATCACCTCAATTATCTAATGCTTCAAATAACTACGAAAGAGTAGACATAGCCCATTTTCGAGACTGTTGCTATCATTTGTTATCTTCTGCATGTAAATAAATGACAATAAGCTAAAAGGCAGATTTTGCATAATGTCCCTTTATTTATAGGGAAGGCAACCAAATGGCAATACCTGTGTGCCACTTCCATCCTCACTGCCGTTACCAACATTTAGGCCGTCGCTCCCATTATCTTCCCCATCATTGCTACCACTGTTGTTTTCAGACTTCTCACTGCTTTTTGATTTTATAGATTTTTGGGTTTGAGTACCACTTTCGCTCCCACTTCCGCTAGACTGAGAAAATGAGAACGAATTAATCACAGTAGTACACAAAATACTGGGAAGGCTAGTTTAAAAGGTGAGTAAAGAAATAACATATTACACATAACTAAAGAAACAGCACATAACTAGACAAACAGCCCACCGAATAAATAAGCAGACACAAATCTCCATAACCAACAATTACTGATTATCTAAGTATGTTGATGGATATCAATGCATCAGCCATTCATTTTACATCAAGAAGCTTACAAGAATTGGATATTGAGAGTAATGGTGACTCACACTGTGGCATCTTCTCCACACGTGCTGCCACAGGATCTTAAGCTCATTCTTCCGTATAGGTTTTACCAGGAAGTCGACTGCACCTTTTGACAAACACTTGAAGACTAAACCCATTGAATCATGAGATGACATCACTGCACATGACCCTCATCAGTATAGAGGTATAATAGTATCAATTCAAAATTAAGCACGGTATAGCAAGAGTTCTAAAATAGAAGAATTGGCAAAACTAGCATGGGTTACTTACTGATAACAGGAATAGTCTTGCGTGTGTAGTGGCTCATGATTTTGCATAGAAGGCCTAAGCCTGACAAGCAAGGCATTACAACCTCTGTTAACACTATATCGATGTGATTGTTCAGGTTTTCCATTATCGTCCAAGCTTGCAATCCATTGGCCGCTTCAATAACTGCAAATAGCAAAGGTTAATTAGATAGTAAAGACTTTAAAGATGGAAAGAGAGCAACCAAACAAAAGATATATACAACAAACATAACAGATACTAGTCATGAATTGAAGGTGTAATAGAAAGGGAAAGCAAAGAGAACCACTTAGGCAAAATGTGGTAAAACCAATGATCAACATGTCACTGAAAATGTGCAGAAGTTGCTCTGACCAAATATCACAAAAATGAAACTTGAAACTTCATATTAAGTTAAAGTGAACATACTTATCTGTATTAACACCAAGATTTGTGCAGCCAGCTTATAGTTTCAGCCACAAGATTCACAAAGTTAGAAACAAATTAGATGACCATCCTATTTAAATATTAATTTGCACAGCCAGATTAACCTAGGGGACCCTAACAAAGTTGCTAGATCAGTAAAGGGATGTCAGCAGCTCTTCAATTAGAGTTGCTTCTGGCTCCCCTTCAAGTAATTCTAGTTACAAGATATAGCACAAGGTTAGCAGCATCTGAGACAAGCATAAAGAGTTATACCATACAGATTTTTTTTTTCCAAAGCAGTATTTAATTGATGTTGTGGGGCAAGAAACACATTAGCCAGAAGGTGCAAGCGGCACATGTTGAGGATAAAATGCGAGAAGGCCGCTTGAGATGGTTTGGGCATGTACTACGTCGACCTACAAATGCACCGATCCCTAGGTGTTAAACTATGGTAAGTGAAGATGTTAAAAGGGGATGGGGTAGACCTAAAATCACATAGAAGGAAGTTGTCTCGAAAAACCTACAAATGCTTGGTATCAATGCAGACTTAGCTAAAGATAGGGCATAATGGAAGAAAAATATCATATACGTGATAACTACAGACTTGATGGTAGGTTCTAGACTTGTTAGAGAACTTCTAATATTATTATTATTTATTTATTTATATGTATTTTTGATTTAATTTTTCACTTTTATTTTATATGTATAATGATGATATGATATGAGCTTAAATTAAGAAATGGGGATTGATATAGCCAACCCCAACTTGTTTGGGACTGAGGTGTAGTTGTTGTTGTTGTTGTTGTTGGGGAGAAAACCCATATTGCAATAAGTTTTCAATTAGAAAACCAACATCAAAATATGGTTCTCTAAAAAAGATACATACAAATGGAAACCTCGTGGTACATAAAAAGTAATTAAAAGCATGCGTTGATATGTATAAATTCATATTTCATTCTTTCGAATGCTCTCCTATTTCTTTTCCTCCAAAGAATCCACATCAAATTTCATATTGACTTGATATATGTATCATGCTTGAACTCCCCCTCAAGCTCAAGTTGTTAGCTTTGGACTCCAACTCAAAGTGTTTAAATATTTATTGTTGTCGAGAAACAATTCTGAAACTTCGATTTGATTATGATAAGATGCACATAAATCAAATATAGATGTAAAACATAAATCTTGGTGCCGATCGGATTAATAAACATCCATTCAATAAACTATGTGGAACTCTCAGCTAAACCACCAACTAAATCCAATAACAAGCCTCACTATCTCATTTATTAGGCATCTCCACCAGTGTTGCTAACGGCTCATTTGAGGTGCAGTTAAGCCCTGAAACTCAGTTAAAGTCAGATTGTGCGCTTCCCTTCACTTAGGGGTCGCTTGGTAGGATGTATTAGAGAAAATAATATATGTATTAACTTTGTATTATTATTCATTGTTTGGTATTGCTTTTCAATGTATTAGTTATAGACCCTTAATACATGTATTAGTTATACATAGCAAACCGTGGTATTAGCAATATAAGGATTATTAATACATGGATAAGCATGGTTAAAGACAGAACTACCTTTATATCTTAATACACCAAACCAAACAATGGATAGGAAATAATACCAGCATTACTAATACACCATATTCAATACTATTCTTATACACCCTACCAAACGACCCTTGTGTGGATGCTAAGGTGTGCGTCCTCATCACCCATCAACTCTGTCTTAAAGAGATCATTGCTAGAATGAATATAATTAGTAAAATGAAAACTCTAATTGTTAAAAACGTTAGAAATGAAATTTTAGTCATTAGCATTAAGAAATTAAAATTTTAGCATAAGGAGACTAGCTCCAGAAAACATGAAACCACATCTTATCATCTATATCAGAAATATAATATGGTTTTTCAACTTGATTGATATGATTTTTACTTCATATATTCAGTTTAACTATAGTTATTTCAATTCTTTTATTCAACTAGTATTATGTAGTTGTAGTTCTTTTTTGTTGCATTACACATATTTATAACTTTTTTCTTTATTAGTGTTTTTTTGTCCGTTCAAGCACATACATTAATTCCGCTTTGCAACTAAAACTCCAAAAGCCTTTGGCGCTTTTTGCTTCCGACTACCCTGATTTCCATCAGGTTGACAACCACGGGCAACAGCATTATGCAGCTCAAATGAAAATACATTTAGTAGTGATAAAAATGCAGACAAATATACTGTAAATGACGCCTCAAACTCCTTGTTTAAGAGTCTGTTTGGCCTAGCGGTTTTGAGGACAAAAGTGCTATTTTTGGGGGGAAAAGCACTTTTTTTTTTGGATTTTTGAGGTGTTTGGCCAATTAGTAAAACTGCTTTTAAGTAGAAGCAGAAGCAGTTTTCCTGCGGTTGGAAAGAAGCAGACTTGAAAAAAGCAGAAGCAGAAAATTATTTTTTCCATGACAAAAATGTCGCTACCATAAATACATATTTACCAAGTATATCCCTCTTTAATTCATTAATTTCAATAACTCTGTTTTATTTTACATTAATTTCTCTAAAACTGCATATTATTTCCTTCTCATTATAGTCGTAGCATAAATATTACAGTATTGAAATTTTTTTATATGTACTTTTAAATTTTAATTAAATAAAAGTAAAAACTTAACCAAAGTCTTTCATAATAAATATTTAAAATAATTTCACTGTAAAATAATCTTGATAGTAAACGTTCATTGATACTTGTCATTTTCCGTAATTTGACACTCAAAATTACTTTCTTAAGAAGATTAGACAAACACAATCTGCTTATTAAAAGCAGTCAAAAACACTTTTTAAATGAATTAACCAAACACAAACTGCTTCTTAGCAAAAGTATTTTTTTTAAAAAACACTTTTTAAAAAACACTTCTCAAAATAAGTAGTTATTTACCGCTAGGCCAAACAGGCTCTAAGTACCCAACATTATAAGCAATATCCAATTTGCTCTGCAAATACTCATAACCAGAAAATAAAACAAACTCAGATGTACAGTCCCGCTCATGTTTTTGCCGGTTGTATTTGATTTTGCGAGCTAGAGTTGGAAGGATAAAAGGAAAGCTATTTAGATACAAAAACAAGCTAGGTTTTTTAACAAAACTCAAATGTTAACTATTTGATAATAATCCGTCAAGCTAAAACTCAAACTTGACAAAACATTAAACAAAGAACTAACCTTCATAATTGCAATTTCGAAGTAAAGCAGAGACGACATGCCGTGTAGAATCATCATTCTCCACCAGCAGCACTCTAATGGAGGTGACATGAAGAAATTGTTCCCAACAGACTGCTGACCCCTGACTCTGTTGTTGTTCTTGCAATTTCACACCACGTTGACCTTGCAATGTGATTGCCCTCTCATCTATCCCGTCATTACTGATCATATCAATTTTGAACTCATTATCTTTAACTACATTTATCCCCTCACGAGAAATTCCATCTCCATTAACCTTGTCCTCATCTAACATTTCTTTGTCTTCATCACCAACGATTTTCATCAAAACACTCCTTGCCAACCAGACCTAAAAGTACAGATGATAAGGAAGATGTGACCACCAACATAACCTTTCATAAATCCTTGTCAGCTAAAGCAAAGTGCGCATTGCTTCTTCTTCGTTAGCCCAAATTCTTCATATCCAAACCCTCTCATACCTATTCCACATCAGAAATGTTAAACATCAAAATTAAATACTCCCTCTGTCCCAATTTATGTAGAGCAATTGGAATTTCGAGATTCAAACTTCTAAACTTTGACCGTGAATTCGGACATTGAAGCTTTAAGTTTTAATAAAATTTATATATTTGAAAACTACATAAAAAAGTACTATAAATCACAATAAATAACAACTTAAAGTATTTAAAAGTCATATGAAGAAATTCCGGTCCAAGAAAAACTTGGTTGAATCTCGAAATTACAACGGTGCCACATAAATTGGGACGGAATGAATAGAAAAATCAACAAGATTGAAATACTACTTAATGATTAAACCTAACCTTTATACAAAAATTCCTCAAAACTCGACAGAACATTCATCTACCACCTAAATTAAGCAGAACAGAGCATCAACCACACATCAAACCCTAGTACCAATCAGCACAGATAATAATAGTAATAATAATAGTAATAATCTATGCATTTAATACAGTTGCATAGCAGAAAAACTCATACAAAAAACAAAAATTAAAAAAAAACTCATTTCCTTTATAACATCAATGATTATTCCATTCCCTCAACAGCCAAACAAAATAAATGACAAATGAAAATGGAAAAAAAAAATTAACTACAATATAGACTTGAAATTGATGAAACTATTAGAGACCGAACCTTCAAAGCTCATCGAAAAATCAGTTATAAAAATTGCTATGCCACCGAAATTCCGTTAAACCCAGCAAAAAATAGAGCAAAGGCGTCATGAAAATTGAATTGGAACGATAATTAGCAATTATATCATGATGAAATTTACATAAAATTGAGGAATAAATACGAAAAATTAACTTCAGATTTGCTTTATCGAGTAAAAAGCAAGAGGGCTTTCGATTAGATTTTCACAGGGATTTTTTGGTTGTACGAAAAAAACACTTTACTATATCCACGGAAGTTAACTAGGATGTAGTAGTTGATGACATGGACAAATGTGGGTCCCAAAGTCGCCACGTAGGATGAGATTGTTCCACGTCAGTCAAATGCTGAGGCAGAATCTAAACAAGGGAGCTCGACGGCTTGAGCCGAATCAGGACAGATTTAACGGAAGGACACGTGGCGACCGGTGAGTATTTTTACTACTTTCGCATCTAAGAGGCCCATTGGCTATGAAAATAGTGAAATTTCAAAAAAGTAATTTTTGTTTTCAAAATAAATAATAATATTTAGAAATAGGAGTTGTTTGGCCATAAATATAAATTGAAGTCTTCTTTTAATTTTTATGAGTGATTTAAAGTGTAGCAAATTTTTTTGTGTTTTTCAAATTCTATAAAATTTCGAAATCAACGTCATTAAATTCTGAAATTTTATAGTCAAACATAATTTTAGTAAAAAATATCCATCTCCAAACGGCCACTAAGAGTAAATGTCAACGTCAAAGTGTTTTAACAGTTTCAATTTGCCTTTGCCTCAATACCAACACTGAAATAATTAGACGGTTCTGACGGCGTTAAATATTTATCAGAATATTACATAAATACCCTTGAAGGTTGCGAAAATCATGTGGTTGGGCAGAAATATCAAATATCTAGTCTAGAAAGAATATCTGCATGGGCACAACGTTTTAGTTTGTACTTTGTACATGTGCGCGCACATGAGAATTTGATGTACCCGTTCTTCTGATTGAATATTAGCCATCCGATATCATTGATCATTCACTTGTCCATCACCATCAAAGTTTTCACAATAATGTAAAATTTTACCAATTTGACAAACAATTATGATTCGTTGAAACAAAAATTATGATTCGACGTGCATCATTAAGGTGTAGAAATTCACCTAACACTACGCCCTATCGTCAAAATTATGTTTTCAAAGTTGCAGAAAATAGTAGCTCTCTCTAGCTGTGAGGTTGAGTACGTTGTCATGACGGAGGCCACAAAGGAGATGATGTGGCTACAATCTTTTCTGCGGGAATTGAATCAGGACCACGAAGGGAGTGTGTTATACTGTGATAGCTGTTTGATATGTAAAGCAGTACAAGAAGTAAATAAATATTACAAGTGTTCGAAAGGATAAACAAATAGCCAATATTCAGAACTGCCGCAAAGTTGTTGAGTCTTGAATCTTGATAACCTGAAATCAAGAAACACTAAATCTGAATTGTTACAACTGTGGCTGAGTCGAGAGATGGCTCTCTGTCTTTAAGACAAGATTGCCCCGTATATATGCTTTTACGTTAACGGGCAATAGTCTCCCAAGATAAAACATCAACTAATCAATACTACAAAGAAAATAGGTTAATTCTGACGAAGAAAACAAACACGAAACGACTTGCTGAAAAATAGAAAAGGAAGGAAGAGTTTTCTGTTTTCGTCCCAACGTTTCTGCTCACGTTTTGGAATGACTTTCTGTTCTCTTCTGTTTCTCTGTGTATATATGTTGTCTCATTTTTCTGTGTTTTTTTTCTCACACAATTGAGCCAAAAGCCTCCAATATATAGCATAAGGGGGGACTTCTCAACTGCAGGCCATTGAAGGAGGGAGTAAACAGCCAAGTAATGGTTGTTTGAGACCATTGAAGGAGAGAGTAATTCAGCCAAGTAATGGCTGTTAATGGAGGGAGTTAATCAGCCAAGTAACGGCTGGTTAATGCACAATAACACCCCCAAAAATCAACTCTAACGGTAGGCAGAAAGTTTCTGCCTTCCGTTGTTCCTAATTTCATCTTTCCAGAAACTCTAGGGACCAAACTGTAAATATTAAGCAATTTGGGGTCCAAAAAGATAATATCAGAAGAAGCCCAAGTCCCAAGTCCCAAGACCGAGCCCGGACCGGACGGGCGGGCAGCGGCGGCGCGCGTGTGGGCTTAGCCTTGAACCCAAGCACATCTAGGTCATCTCTCCTTTAAACACATGGGTTACCCCTTGGGGTCCCAAACCCTTAGCCAATTTTGAGACTTATAAAGAGAGCAATTCTTCCTTTTCCCACCGATGTGGTAGATTTGTCCCACACCATATTTCTATGCCTCAAACACCTTACTTCGTGGACCAATATCTCTTTCATTTCTCAATGAAATTTGACGATTCTTGGCCCTACGGTCATCTACTCACTTAGTAGATTATGCACGCGTGAAGAGACAAAGCCTCCAACATGCGGAACCCTAGTGTTTAATTCATTAAATATGGGTGGACGCACCTCCCCACCAAAGGCAAATTTCCAACAATAGCCAGAGTGCCATTCATTTGGCAAAGAACTCAGTCTACCATGCTCGCACGAAGCACATACAACTTTGGTACCATTTCATCAGATCGACTTTGGAAGATGGAGTATTAGTGCTTGAGAAGATCCTAGGAAGTCAGAATCCAGCAGACATGCTGACGAAGGCCGTGTCGAATGATAAACTGAAGTTGTGTGCAACTTCAGTTGGACTTCTTAGATGAGGATCGGAGTTGCCGCTGCAGATGGAGACAGATGATTGAAATTAGTCTCCAAATGGGAGATTGTTGAGTTGTGGAGCCTAATTCACCGCTGACACTATGAGATTTTCGCTATATATAGACTAGGGCGCCGTTTTTCCTTTTTTGAGGTCGAGCAAGAGAGAAAGAGAGAATTGTAAACTCAAACTCCCTTAAAATCTGACAAAGTGGACGTAGCTCTCGCATTGAGGGTGAACCACTATAAATCTGTGTGTGTTAATTGTTCTTTACTTATTTACTGTTTTCTGATTAGGTAGGATTTAGGACTCAAATCCTAACCCATAGAGAATGAATTGAGCACTGATCCACTCCATATCATAATCATATAGGTGGAAATGTTTATGTAATTTTCATTATGAAGGACAAACACATTCTCTTAGTCATTTGGATCTCTTTTTGGAGGCTTTAAAGGGAAATTGAAACCACAATTCTAAAAGATGATGGGCACGGATTATGATGATCATATGTATATTTGGTATTCCGTTTATTTTCAAGTTGAAAGCATCAATGCATAGAAACTGCTGATGTCGATGCTGACTGAAGGAGGAAGAATGGTTGATGGAGAAATGACAGAACCGAAATATATGTCCGTCATTAGAATATAACATTTGTTTGACTGGCCTAAGATAGCACATTCTGTTTCATTGGTCAGATATGCTCACGCGAATATAGTAATAACTCGGACCAAAACCACTATTTTCCCAAAAGAAGTAAGATGACGAGTACGTCAGTAACATAAGCATTGAGGATAAAAGTAACAAATGTCTAAGCAACTGACCTGAACAAGAGCACCATATAATTCCATGTATGCACTTAAGCGATCCACATAACTATCAGTTTGCTCTGCATAACCAATAGCTTTGAAATTGGGTGAAAATAAATATTTTGGTTGAAGAGAAACAACAATATTTTATTGAAAAAATAAAGCGGGAGTCTTAAGTGTAAAGTGGAAAATGTGACGAGCAAATGAGCAATTAACCAATCACTCTACTAGAGGAGGGGATTGAAAGTATATTTATGTTCTAAAGAAAATATGTATTATGACAAATGTATTTTATACACATTCGTATTATTATTAATGTAGATTAATATTTTGGCATTTGCAATTATTGAATTATTAGTTAATTGTTTATAATATTTTATAATATGCATCCCTAGAGGTTACGCTGTTATTAATAATGTGAGATATTAATATTATAACGTAACTCTTAAAATAGCCTCGACTAATGATGATCAAGAATGAGATATCGATGATACGTGATAAGTCGACATGTGGTCTGCATCACTTCCTAATAGGATGTAGTATGTCTCACCTGCTACGAGTAATGACTACTCGTGATGGACACATGGATACTTTGGAAGTATTGGTATACCCTGCTGATATATTATTTGTTATACATGTCTAAAGTATGATCAGCGTGTGGAAGATAGAAGTCCTTAGACTTGAGGTCAATACACACCTTGTCTACATAGTAATATACGTTGATCCTGTCCTAAGCTCAAATGCCTTATAGGTTGAGATACGGCTTGTATTGGGTACATTACGATGTGGATTAAAGGTGGTAGTTGAGCCAAGATTAGGATTCATTCCTCGAATGTATATTCGAGAGAACACTCAGCTTCTCATTGATATTGGGTTGACTAAGTCGTTGGCCAACACAATAGACATATCTAGAATATGGTCTTGTTGTCAACCAATATAGATGAGATATAATGATCAAGTCATTTGGATAGACACTTGACAAATCCTAAGCTTGATCGAGTGTATCGTGAATGAAAGGATTTTATCTTACCACATAGAGGTTAAGTTTACTGAATTCATGTAAATGTACTTCACATATTGAGTTCGTCTTGCGGCGCCGTCTAGGAGTTTTGTGTAGACCTTAATTTGATTAGTATCGATATGAGAAGGCATGTAGGGTCACACTATGTCGATTGTCCTTTCGATCTAAGGATGTATTAAGAGAGTATTAAATATTCGATTTAGAATCGAGATATTTAAATGAATGATGATTGTTTTAATTAAGTCAAAATTAGATTTTGGATTTAATTAAGAATGTGCTGAAATTTTTTGGGACATGCCCAAGGTCAAACCCTAATCCGGTTTAACCTAATTTTTCACCTATAAATACAGACATACACTTCATTATTCATTACACTTGATTTTCATATCATTATTCTAAGTCTTAGAGACTTAGAATCAAAACACTCTCTCAAACCTCTTCCGGATTTCCTAGCTTTCCAAATGAGGAATACATTAAAGCTTGGAGCTTGCAATCGAAAGGGCATTCACGTGGCGCACCCACAGTTGATAAAGATTTCAGATATTGTAAACATGTAAGTACCATTCAAGTCTTATGTTTACGGTTTTAAATTACCCTATAGTCAAACAGTTCTACGTTTGTTGGGCTTGAAATAAGTTTTCAATATCCGCTGCGTACAACAACTCAATATGTGTTATTGAAGTTATCAGCCAAAGCAAAAGCGGAGATAGCATATGCTTGGATCTTGGCCCATTATTACCTCAATTAATATAGGTATGTATTCTACCAAGGGGTCGTAGAAGTATGTTAAAATAGTGGGAGCTAATTAAACAAAAGACCATGTTGATTAGCCTAAACGAATGTGTATAATAGGAAATAAATTTTGAGTTTGATTTCTAGTCTATCTAATTCTTCATATTATCAATGATGTCGAGCTTATTATTGAAAATGTTGATTGAAATGAACAAACTTACTGGACCTAACTACCTTGACTGGTTAAGAAATTTGCGAATAGTACTGAGACAAGAGAAATTAGAATACGTGTTGGACACGGTGTTCCCAACAGTCCCTGCGACAGACTCTGCTGAATATGTCTCTTTTGATAAGAATGCTTACCAAAAACACCTAGATGATGCCACTTCAGCACAGTGTGTGATGTTGTCTTCCATGTCTATGGAACTTCAGAGACAACATGGGTCCCAATGAGATGCGCTAACACTTGAAGAGTCTCTATGACTCACAATCCCATACTATGGAATATGAGTTACTGATAGAACTTTTTAAGTGTAAGCTCAATGAAGGGGGTCAGGTATCGCAGCATGTGTTGAAGATGATAGGGTTGATAAAGAGACTTACTTCAATTGGAACGAAGCTGCAAAAGAATGTCGCTACCACCCTCATCCTGAACTCTCTCCCTCGTTCCTTTAAAAACTTCATAGTGAATTATAATATGAATAGAATGAAGGCGAGTCTGCCGGAGCTGCACAACATACTCAAGACCTTTGAGTATTCCACTTCCAAAGGAAAAGTTGTGCTCATGGTGAGCTCTACTGGCCGACCCAAGCCGAAAGGTAAGGAATGGCAGAAGAAGAAGGGCAAAGTGGTTGTTGCGCCCTCAGCTATGAAGCCTAAGGGAGGTGTGAAGAAGAAGAAGGTGAATCTCAACTAAGGATGTATGCCTCAACTACAACAAGAAGGTGCATTGGAAGAAGGACTGCACTGCACCAGGAGGAGGAAAAACACCAGGTGTTTCTACCTCTGGTGGACAAGGTATGTACGTTATTGAAATAAATATGTCTATAAATAACTCTCATTCCTGGGTATTGGATACCGCTTGTGGATCACACATTTGTACCAGTGTGTAGGGGCTAACTGATAGCAGGAAGGTTGGACCAAGAGAGGTGGACCTACGCGTTGGAAATGGAGCACGAGTGGATGTTGAGCGCGTAGGAACTTATAGATTAAATTTTCCTTCTGGCTATTGTCTAGTGTTAAATAATTGTTACTATATACCCTCGTTAACGAGGAACATCATTTCTATCTCTGTTTTGGACATGGAGGGTTTTTTCTCATATATTTATAATGGCAGTCAAGTACTGTCTTTTGATAATGTTATATATGGAACTTCTCCTCTTGTGGATAGATTATATACACTAAATTGTAGTCGAGAAATATTCAATGTACAAAATAAATGAGCTAAGATAAGTAATAGAAACTCTACCTACCTATGGCATTACAGACTTAGTCATATCAACGAATCAAGGATATCAAGGTTAAGGAAGTTAGACTACCTCGAACCATTTGACTTGGAATCTTATGGTAACTAAGAATCTTGCTTGAGAGGAAAGATGACCAATAAGCCACTTTCTGGGAAAGGTGTGCAAGCCAAGGAGGTGCTTCAGTTGGTCCATACTGATGTATGTAGGCCATTTTCGACTTAAGCTAAAGGAGGTTTCCCATACTTCATCACTTTTACTGTCAACTTCACAAGGTATGAATATGTGTATCTTATGAGACATAAATCTGAGGCTTTTGAGAAGTTCAAAGAGTACAAGTCGGAAGTAGAGAAGCAACTTGCAACAAGTATCAAGACCCTTCAATCGGATCGAGGAAGTGAATACTTTAGCAATGATTTTCTAGATTACTTAAAGCTACATGGAGTCCAATCAGAGTGGACACCTCCTGGAACACCACATATGAATGGTGTTGCCGAAAGGAGAAATTGAACCTTATTAGATATGGTTCGATCCATGATGAGCTTCTCAGCTCTACCGACATACCTTTGGGGACATGTTAAACAAACCTCAATATATGTTCTGAACAGGGTTCCTTCCAAGTCAGTAAAAAAGACACCCTATGAGATATGGTGTGGCAAGAAGCCAGCTCTTAAACGTATGAGACCCTGGGGGTGCCCTGCATATGTTAAGAAGATGCTCATTAACAAGTTGGAATCCAAAAGTGAGAAATGTTACTTCGTGGGGTATCCAAATGAAACTAAGGGATACTACTTCTATCTTCCTGGAGAACGTAAGGTTATTGTTTTCAGGAACACAACTTTCCTTAAAGAAATATATGTCTACATGGAACATAGTTGCATAGAGATAAAACTAGAAGAAATTCAAGAACCGCAAGATAACATATATGTTGAATCCTTGCCGAATGACCCAGGCAAGAATTCAGTAGGAGTATTTGGCGAAGATTGGGTATTTCAAGTACGCTCTTCGGCCAGTGGGAGTGTTACGAGGAACAATGCAGAAAATGCAAGATCCTCCTACACAGCCTTTGGGAGTAGATGCAATGGTTGCACCTCCTCCCATTATAACAAATTGTATTTTACTAAGAATGTCTTCAAAAAGTGATAAACCGTCATTTATAATTAAGTTATATATATGGCACGCACATTTTATATAAAAATGATCTGAGAAAAGATGGAGTTAAACTATTTTTTAAAATTATAATAGCATAATTGTTAGAAGAAACGTTATTTAATGTAATAGTCATAATTTTATCAGTTATTCCGTAACAATCGCACACTTGATAAATATTTCTGCAATAAAAGTACTAGTGTGCCTATCATCTATATATATACGCTAAGATACATTTTTGCATAGACCATTTATAATCTATCCAATGACAGGTTACCGTTAAATAATCATGGTTGTTAGTACTACGGTCTATATCAGAAGTGATAGCCACTTTGCCATTAAAATGATATAATGAATAACGTAAATACTGTTGATATTCATGTGCAAATTTAAATACATCTCTCTTAACAGTTGATCTAGGAAAACCGTTAAAAACAGGATTATACATATCTCTAATGTAATGAATAAAACCGGGAGATGAAGGAAATGAAAAAGGCAAACCCTCCACAACAACTAATTTTGCTATTGCTTCCTTATCTCTATATTTATTGTAATTAGGGCCTATAATTCCCCCCATCGTGGGGTTAATTTGACTTTGTACTTGGTCCGAGACAGTATGTGAACCTTGTCCCGATGGAGCGGGCATTTGCGCACCCGATTTTGAAGCCTCGTATTAGGCATACCTAGCTGGATGAGCCCTTGCTACGTGTCTCATTAAACCCCTCGTCCCACCGTGACCTTTTTCAGTTTTAAATTTTAAAACATATTTACAAACTTTACATCTAGCTACTTGATTCTCTACGTCCCTATCAATAAATGTCCATGCATATGATTTTAATGGTCATTTTACTGGACCGCATCTCATACTAGGGGAAATATGAGACATTTCAGTTGAAGGTGCACTAGTGGGTGTGTTGTCATCTACATTAGTGGGTGTATAATCTAGATAATCGTCTAAATTAAAGTCTTCTTGAGTTTCAGAAAATAGATCATCGTCTAAATCTAATGGTATTGTAGGAAAATGTTCAGTATCAACAAAATCATCCTGTGTAGGAATATGATTCTGTCTAGAAATAGGATGACTAGAAGAAGTATCATTGCCCTTGTTACCCCTACTAGAAGAAGCATGACCCCTACCCGTAAGCATACGTTTAAATCCTTCCATTATAAATTTATAATTATACTAATAAATAATTAAAGTAAATGAAATTAAGTGTGCTAAATAAAATAAACAGACAATAATAACTTAATGAAGGAACGAATGTACCAAACGCCGATGTAACGTTGACGTGTAATCAAGAGGTTGAAAATTGAAATTTTGCTCGATGGAAGATCCTCAAGCTAGTTGCCAACTTCACTCCCAAATAAATAAATAAAATTCAATATTTAGTAGACAATGTAGACTTGTAGAGAGATAAATTGAGAGATTAGAGAGATTGTAGGAAGATTTGTGAGAAAGATGAAGAGAAAATGAGGTATTTCTAGTTGGAAAATTAGGTTAAAGAGTAAATATAATAACTTATGGGTTAAAAATAAATATTAAGGGGGTAGGGGAGAGGCCAAAAATGGTCGTTGCACAACGGCCAAAATGTAAAATGGTTGTTAGTGCAATGACTATTTGTGCAAGGGGGGGGGGGGGGGTTCGGGCGGGATCGGGTCGGACCTAGCGGGATTGGGCGGGTTGGGATGAGACCATGTCCCGTCCCGGTTCGAGTCCCGATACCACACATAATTTTTTTTTATAAAGTCAGGTTCGGGGTAGGACCGGGCCGACTCGGCCTACTAGCCAGCCATAGTTGGATGTACCAGCCTCATAAAAGATGCTTTTAAGGATCAGCTCTTCTGAAGCATTTTATGAGCTTTGTTCTATCTGTTGTGATGTTTCAAGTGAAATTCTGCTGAGTGGAAAATGATGATTGAAAAATGGCAAAAACATTGTGGATGAATAGGAAAATAACAGTTGTTTAATGCCTCTTTGCCGCACAATCAACTTCTAAGCAAAAACAAAATGAAAATTGTAAACATGAAAATTGAAGAAAGTCACACGTAGGGTGTCACGACCCAAACCGGAGGGCCGCGACGGGCACTCGGACCTTATCCGTCGGGTACCACCAATCGTATAGTCAACACCTAAACATAATTAAATACGGACTAAGCCGAAAAAGATTATAGAAAATCTTAACCAGAAAACTAACTTATATATATATATACATCTCAAAGGCTGACAAGGTCATACAAGACTACTACACACATGACACCTATCTACAAGCCTCTAAGAATCTACATGTCAAAAGGTCGGGACAGGGCCCCGCCATACCCATATATACAAGCAAAAATCACCGTACCAAGATAGACTGACATTTCAAAACAAGGGGAGTGCTTCAAAAATCCGCTAAGTCAGCAACCTACTAACGTGGATCGTCGCCTTGCCTACGTGAACATGCGGGCATGAAACACAGCGTCCCCCGACAAAAGGGACGTCAGTACGACTGATGTATTGAGTATGTCATGCATGAATAATAGCACAATAGAGATATAACAACAACTGAAGCAGAAACAGCTGACCAGCAGTAAATGCCTCTGAGGGCCCTAATACATATGATATATATCGGAACGTGCAACCCGATCAAATATATGTTAGTGTTGCGGAACATGCAACCCCCGATCCAATATATGTTAGTTTTGCGGAACGTGCAATCCGATCCAATAATGCATGAATGACAATGAAACATTCTGAACTTATCGGATGACATAATATCCTTGTACATTCAGCTAACACTGTGGATATCAATATCTTTTCTGTATACCTCAATAAGGACTTAGAAACATATTTAGACATGCTTTTAACATATGAATCAATAATATGAATATTCTTAACTTCTAGGAGTAGAACAATTTATGGAACAATATCACGGTTATATTTCGTTACATGGAACATGCCAAAAGAAAGAAATAATTTGCCTTAACATACCTCGAATCCAAGCTTAATAATTCGAAATTGCACTTAAAATGGAAACTTCCATTATTGTTGCCGGACATTTTGTTCTAATCCACAAGTTAAGAAGTAAATGAAGAATCCTAGCAAGCTCTGAAATCGTTGGGATGCAGAAGCAAAAAGAATAAGGTCGTGTGATAATTTTCTATACTTGAAATTATTAGCTACAAAAAAATGGTCTCTATCCTAATGTTATTGCTCCCCTTTTTAAGATATGGCCAACTAGTCACTACATACCATTTAATGAGTCCTCATAATGTTGTCTTCCACCAAGCCAACCTTTGGCGGTGGAACATGCTGATTAACGTCACACACACACACCAACGTGTCACCTTACTCCATTAATTAAGTGACTTGTCTCCGTATAATTTATCAATCACACACATAATTAATTTTTTGATCCCAATTTACTTAAATCTTGATGACTTATAAAACTTTCATATACTCAATGTCATAATTTTGTGATATGACACTAGTCCATAACCTCTTTATGCATGCACCTAATTTATTTTCGATCCCCGTTGTCACACTTGTTACGTCCAAAATTATTTCAGGGTTTTATTCTTTTATATACTAATCTCTTTATTAGCTTACATAAATATAACATAAATTCCCTAAGGCTCGGGTCTACTTGCATACGTTTAGATGCTCAAACCATCGCCCAAAATTACGAGATGTTACATCCTTCCTCTCTTAGAAACATTCGTCCTCGAATGTTGGGGTGATATATCTACTCCCCGTCACGTAACCAGAAAACACAACTACTTTTTCACGGGGCCATATAATACCACATACATTATTACATCTACCTCAAACTTCTCACGGTTCTTAGGCATTAAGTATAACACTTATGAAAATAGAACTCACCTTATGCTTCTCTTGGAATCTCGACGTTAGTCTAGAATAGTTGTGGATATTTATGCATCATTTCCTCTTCCGCCTCCCATGTCATTTCTTCCACGTTCTTATTTCGCCACAAAACTCTCACATAGGCTACTTCTTTAGTCCTCAACTTGCAGACTTGTCGATCTAGGATAGAAACAGGAACCTCTTCATATGATAGATCCTCTGTAATCTCCACATCGTCAATTGGTACAATTCAGGAAGGATCTACAACACATGCTCTCATGGAAACATAGAAAACCGAATGAACAAACTCCAACCCTGAAGGCAACTCCAATTCATAGGCTACTTGATCAATTCGTCGAATTATACGATATGGCCCAATATATCTTGGACTGAGCTTTCCTTTCTTCCCGAATCTCATTACACCCTTCATAGGAGAAATCTTCAAAAAAAGACCCAATCATCTACCTGAAACTCTAGATCTCGCCGTCGCACATTTGAATACGACTTCTGACGACTCTGAATGGTTAACAGTCATTCTTAGATAAGCTTCACCTTCTCTATGGCTTGGTGTACTAAGTCAAGCCCAAATAACTCTAATTCGCCTACCTCGAACCATCCGATAGGAAATCTACATCTCCGTCCGTACCAAGCCTCATATGGAGCCATTTTAATGCTAGATGTTATTGTACACAAACTCAATAAGGGGTAAATGATCATCCTAATTTCCCTTAAAGTCAAGTACACAATCTCGTAGCATGTCCTCGAGCGTCTGAATCGTACGCTCGGTCTGCCCGTCTGTCTAAGGATGGAAAGTTATACTAAGATTAACTTGGGTGCCTAAACCTTTCTGAAATGACTTCCAGAAGTTAGTTGTAAAATGTGCACTTTGGTCTGATATAATAGAAATAGGCACACCATGGAGACGAATAATATCTTTAACATACAACTTCACGTAGTCCTCGGCTGTGTAGGTAGTTTTGACCGGCAAGAAATGAGCTGATTTGGTCAATCTATCAACAATTATCAAATAGAATCAAACTCACGGTAAGAGCAAGGTAAACCCATAACGAAATCCATATTAATCATTTCCCATTTCCACATCGAAATCTCAATGTTATGAGTCAATCCACCAGGCTTTTGGTGCTCTATTTTTACTTGCTGACAATTAGGACACTAAGCTACAAATTTCTGCCACGTTTCACTTCATGTCGTTCTACCAATAAATGCTCTTGAGATCATAATACATCTTCGTAGATCCATGGTGAATGAAATTTTGTGATCGATGGACCTCCGTCATAATCTTGTCTCGTAATCCCGCTACATTGGGAATACACAAAACCTGGGGGTCTCTCTCATATTATACTCGAAGGTTAAGGTTCTCTTTTGCTAAATATTTTTCTCAATCTTCTCTAACAATGGGATCTTTATCATGACGCCTCTTTTCTTCCCGTATGAGGGATGACCCTGTTGTATTCTGAATTATAAGGCTATCACTATCTGAATCCGTAAATCAGACTCTTACTTAGCTAACTGATATGTTCCTTCCCGTCAACTTCTCTCCTTCGTCCTTATATTAGTTAAGCTGCTTGTGGGTGAATGATTATATTGTCAACTTAGCTTTGTTTACCAACTGGTGTGCTGAAAACTCTTATATTTGTGGTATCTCAATCGTGATGTCACGATCCAAACCGAAGGGCCGCGACGGGCACCCGGACCCTACCCGTCGGGTACCACTAATCGTACATTCAAACTTGATCATAATTAAATACGGACTAAGCCGAAAGACAAGTATGTGAAATCTTTATCCAAAAACCCAACTTATATATATACATACCCATACCAAGGCCGACAAGGCCATACAAGTCTACTACACACAGGACACATGTCTACAAGCCTCTAAGGAATACACGACATCACAAGGATAGGACCCCGCCATACCCATATGCGTATGCAAAAGTACTATACCACGACCAAATTGCAAATCTGAAACAAATAGAGCGCTCCAACATCAGCTGAACCAGCAACCTACTAGCGTGAATCGTCACCCTCTTTAACTGAACCTGTGGCCATGAAACGCAACGTCCCCCGATAAAAGAGACGTCAGTATAACTGATGTACTGAGTATGTCAGGCATGAACAATAGTATAACAGGGATATACCAATAACTGAAACAGAAATAGTTGACCAGCAGCAAATGCCTCTGAGGGCCCTAATACATATGCCTAAATGTTATGCACAATGCAGTATCCATATACATCGGCCGCATTGGGCATCTTCCTTACCATAACAGCCTATGTGGGCATCATACCATATAATGGTTAATGAATGTATGTATGCTACAAATGCGGTATACTAATGGCCACACATGCATCTTCTCATAACCGCCACACATGCATCCGATTATATCATATAAGCCACACAGGCTTCAATATTGGCCTCTTAGGGATCTTTTGTGATAGTTTGTACCAACTGCGGGTGGTGTGCATATATAACGCATTTTCCTTTCCCCATATCCCCTAAATACAATATTTACCATATAGTAGTGTGCATAGCACAAATGGGTCTAGGGTAATATATGAATGCAATGCAAATAAATATGCATGAATAATAATAAAATACTCTGAGTGACATAATATCCTTGCACCTTTGGCTAACAATGTGAATGTCAATATTTTTCTGTATGCATTAATAAGGACTTAGGAACATATTTAGACATGCTTTTAGCATAAGAATCAATAACATGACTATTCTTAGCTACTAGGAGTAGAACAAATTATGAAACAATATCACGGTTATATTTCGTTACATGGAACATACCAAAAAAATTGACTTGACATACCTCGATAAGTGGAGCAAATTTTAATCAAAATGAGAGCTTGGCCAAGAAATTTGCAAAGCATAGCACGAGATTTAAAGAAAAGGAAAAGAAGAAAATTTTTCTCTAAGTGAGCAACTAGTGGAATGATTTATTCTCCTTGAATAATATTTGTTGAACGTCACATTCTACAAAAGGAATTCTCCAATTGCTAAAAAGAAGAGAATAGCGTTGTTGCTAGCTACCTAAGGCCTAAGCTCACTTTCCATATAAGTAGTAATAGGAACTATCTCTGTAAGAAATTTTATATCTAGTTGTGTAGCCCCTAATTAGAGATGGCAGTGGATCTCGGACCCGATGGATTCAGATCTGTTTTATAGGATATGGATCTTCAAAATTTGGACCCGACGGATCCGGATTCATTTATGATGGATTGGATCTGGATCTGGATCTTGTATTTGAGATCCGTATCCAGTCCAGATCCAACATGTGGATCCATTTTTTATTAAATATATCCAAAAAAATATAATAGTGTTGATGACTGTATATTCAGCTCGAGCAAGGATCTTTGGTAAATCATCTGTCACTCAATGTACATACAAATTCTTTTTAAAGGAAACTAGCAAGAAATAAGTTCCTTTTGTGTTCTTAGAAGGACGCATATTCCATGAGGATAGGTGTTTGCACAAGTGTCTTCCCATTTCATGATTAGAAGCTTAGTGAGTATTCAAATTGTACATTTTCATTTATTTAAAGAGATCATGTTCTTCTTGCTATATTTCACGTTAAAACAGAATAGAAAGATGAAAACGTGATTATTTGTCCATCCAAATGATACAACACAGTGTTTTGCCTGCTTCAAGTAAGTCAAATGCTTTGTTAATATCTTGAAAGTTAACTTCATGTGTTATGAATCCGTCCAAATTTCCTAGATTACAATTATTACGTGTGGCTTCAGCTTAATTAATAACTATTGAATAAGACAATAAATTATTTAATTGGTAATTTTTCTTTTTTCTGTACTGAAGTTGAAAAACAAAAAACAAAATAGAGGCACAAATTAAAGAAGGAAAAACAAGCAAATTAAACAAACCTGACTTGTCGATTTCTCACCACAAGTTGTAGGGTTAATAAAATATGTTAGTCCAAACTTCTTCCCTAGTGGATCCAGATCCGATTCGTGGACACGATGGATCTGATGGATCCAAATTTGGATATGATTTTTATGGACCCGATGGATCTGGATCCAGGTATGACAAACAGATCTGGATCTGGATCCAGGTATGACAAACGGATCTGGATCTGGATCTACTAGGATCCGATCCAGATCCGATCTGTTGCCATCCCTACACCTAATGTAGAGATAGGAGCTAGTAACTAATCGTACTATTGCTACTTGTCTCCAGCGAATTCCCAAGGATAAGATAGTGGCTGCCAACTCGTACCACACTCAACCTCTTAACAGATGTCACTTCCCCAACGTACTACCATGTCACCTAATTGACACATTGCGTTGGTCACTTACACGACCCTTTAATTGTCGCACATAATCCCACTAAACATTGTCCCACATCAAATTAATTAATTCCACAATTAATCAATCACACACAATTAATTAATTTCGTAATCCAAATTCACTTAAGTCTTGATGACTTATAAACCCTCTATATACTCAATGTCATAATCTTATGATATGACATTAGTCTATAACCTCTTTATGCACGCACCAAATTTATTTCCGATTCCTATCGTCACACTTGTTACATCCAAAATTATTTCAGGATTTAATCTTTTTATACACTAATCTCTTTATTAGCATACGCAAATATAACATAAATTTTCCCAACGCTCGATCTATTTACACACGCTTAGCAATTTTACATACGCCTAGCGATTCAAACTATGACCCGAAAGTACGGGACGTTACACAAACACACCTACTGAACGGTATAGGAAATATCAGGCCTACTGAAGGTAAGATACTTAAGTGCACCGGCTAGACTCCTATAAAGAGAAGGATCAAGCACCGGATCCCCATCATCGGTACTAAGCTTTGACTTTGAGTCGACTGGAGTGGGCATGATCTTGTAGTTTGCCATTTTAGCCCTGTAAACAATCTCTTCGACATACTTATGCTGACACAAGAACATTGAATTCTTGGATCTAGTTATGGAAATCCCCAAGAAATAACTCAACTTACCCAAGTCTATCATGGCAAATTCGAATTTGAGCATGGCGATAATCTCATTTTTCAGCACGTCTGAGGAGGCAGTCAAGACAATGTCATCCACATAGAGCAGTAGGTATGCAGTGTCATTACATCGATAAAAAATAAAAAGTGAGTTATCACATTTGCTGCACATGAACTCAATCTGCAAGATGTAAGTGGCAAAACGGTCATACCAAGCCTTGGGGGCTTATTTCAAGCCATAAAGTGACTTCCAAAGCCGACAGACGTACTGAGAAGCCGAAGGATGCACAAAGCTAGGTGATTGATGCATGTATATGGTTTCTTTCAAATCCTCATCTAAGAACGTATTTTTCACATCAAGTTGATGAATATGCCAATTCTTTCCATAGCAATGCTCAAAACAGTGTTGATGGTGGTTGGTTTAACCACTAGATGGAAGGTATCCCCACAATCAATTCTCTCTTGTTGCCCCGTGCCATTTGCCATAAGTTTTGCCTTATAGCGTTCAAGCTCACCATTGTCCCTGAATTTGTGATGATATAGCCACATACAATAAATCACATTGACCCTCTCTGGTTTTAGGACAAGATCCCAAGTTTGCTGTGTAGTTAGCGCATCAAACTCCTCACGCATAACCGCATTCCAATTAGGATCAAGCTTGGCTGATTTTGGGTTCTTGGGTATATGTGAGATGTCTTGAGTGGATAGGTTAAAGTGGACTTTCGGTTTGAAAATCCTGTGTTGGGCATGGGTTTCCATGTGGTGCGTTGGAATGGAGATTGTTTGGGTGTTTTGTGGCGGGTGAGGACTTGGGTAGTGGGGTTGTGAGGAGATAGTGAGACTTACGGGTAGGGGTTTGGTTGACGGGGACTGGGGGATCGGTGATGGTATCGGGTGCCAGTGGGGTTATCACGGGATCAATGGGTAGGCCATGGGATATTACGCGTGGTAGTGGGGCAGTGGGGTTGTCACGGGTGGCAGTGGGGAAGTGGGAGGTGACGGGAGTAGTGGGGCAAGGGGAGATGACTGGGGCAGTAGGTTTTGAGTCGAACTACTAGCTTCATGTATCATATTATTAAACAGAAGGGAAGTGTCCGAATCGTCAAGAAAGCCATAGTAAGTGGATTGAAATTTTCGGATGTTTGCAAAAGGGAAGATGTGCTCCTCAAATGTGACATAGCGAGAGACTAAGACTTTATTTGTGGATAAATCATAGCATATGTACCTCCTATGGTTTGACAAAAAACCCAAGAAGATACAAGGAGTAGTCCTAGGTGCTAATTTGTGAGGAGTCGTAAAGGCGAGATTAGGGTAGCATATACATCCAAAGATTCGGAGGTGACCATAGGAAGGGACCCGATGGTATAGAATTTTGGTGGAAGTTTTATTTTGAAGGGTATGGGTAGGTAATATATTAAGAATGTATGCTACCATTTGTAATGCGTAGATCCAAAAGGGAGGGGGGAGAGAAACATGAAATAGCATGGTATAGATCATATTATTAATGGTGCGAATGATTCTTTTGGCTTTACCATTTTGAGGTGAGGTATGGGAGCAAGAGAATTGAAACAACATGCCATTGTCCGTACAAAATTTATGAAAATGTGAATTGTTAAACTCATGACCATTGTCACATTTGAATGATTTAATGTTCTTTTCAAATTGCGTTTTAACGTAGGATCGAAATTCAAGAAAGGTGGAGTAGAGTTGAGACTTATATTTGAGCGGATAGACCCAAAGATAATTAGAGAAGTCATCTAATAATACCAAATAATATTTATGACTCAGTTTGCTAGTAATGAGAGATGTCCATAAATCTGCATGAATGATATCAAATGGAGAGAAAGCAATACTCAAAGACGACTTAAAAGGAAGTCTAACATGTTTTTTCCTAGTGGACAAGAATAATAGTTGTGGGTAAATTTATCTTTATTACATTGAATCAAATTGTGACTTTTAAGAAAGTTAAAAACTAGTGCTCCTGGGTGCCCAAGTCGAATGTGCTAAGTTGAAGGAGAGATTGCAGCTAGAGATGTATGTAGATTGACAGTTGCAGTGGAATTGGAAGAGAAAGGATATAGGTCCCCCACACTATTGCATCTCGTAAGAGTTGTCCCCATACATAGGTCCTTCACCGAAAAATCAAAAGAGTCAAACTCAATAGATACGGAATTGTCACTAGTAAATATCCTAACAGAGATAAAGTTTTTAATAATGTTAGGAGCATATAGGACATTTTTTTTAGGGAAAATGGAGGGTGAGGTGGTGGAGTTTGAGTGGTGGCATAGCCTTGAATTGGAATGCGATTGCCATTTCTGACCAAAATAAATTGAAGATTGTTCAAATTAAACAGTTGAGGAAGATTACCGGAGTTGCGAGTGAGGTGGGATGTGGCACTCGTATCCATATACCAGGCATCGCCGGGCTGCTATAAATTCATGGTGTTGTAGGCCTGACCGGTAGGAGTAAGGAGGTCGTACGGTTGTTGTTGTTGTTGGGTCGCCGAGAAGTGGGCTTGTTGTGGATGGGCCGTCGGATGTTGGCATGGAGGAGGGCCCAGAACATTGGGCTGCTGCCACTGGCAATGCCTTGGGCCGAGACATTCGGGTAGGAATATGGGGGCGAGGCCCAGGTTCCGGAAATAGGCCAAAGTAGTGGGCTAACCTACTGAGATGGGTATTGGCCTGCTTTGGTTGGCCGCCGGAACTGGACCGTCCCCCACGTCCTTTTCCCTTGCCACCACAGTCTTTACCGCGGCCTCTGCCCCTACCGCCACCGCGGTCGCCCCACAGTTGTTGGTTGTCGTGTGATATGGTTGGTCGACGGGTGTGGTAGTGGTCACCGGTGCATAAACTACCAACGCCTTTTGATTATGTTAGTCTTGTTTGGCATGTCTAGTTTCCTCCAAGAGCAATTATGACCGGGCCTTGTTGAAACTACGGAGGGGATCGGCTTGTTGAATCATCGTCGCAAGTGTGTCGTACTTGTCATTTGACAAACCATTTATTAGTTGCAAAATCATATTCTTTTCTAAAATCGTTGTGCCCACATTAGCTAATTGATCGACAACTAATTTCAATTGTTTGCAATAGTCAGACATATTCACAAAGTTTTCAAGACGGGTGTTATTGAATTGTTCCTCCAAATAGACGACACGAGTATGTTTGTTGTCTTGAAATATTTTCTCTAGTCTTGTTCATAGTTTGTAAGCCGAAGCACCTGCCTTCATAATGGTATGAAATAGATCCTTGGATACAGTGTCATATATCCATTGTTTGACGATAGAATCAAGCCTTTTCCACGTTGTGTTGTCAACGTCAGGCGGACGAAGTATGGTGGTGTCGATGTGATCAAGAACGTTGTAGGCACAAGCATGAATTTGAAATAATTCTACCCATGAAGAGTATTGTTCATCCTCTTGATCAAGAATCAAAGGGATAAAGTTCTTGATAATTGTGAAGGCAAAGGCCGGATGAAAGGGGTTGGTAGAGGAGGAGGATGTGTGTTGTCTTGTGTGGAGGAGGAGGAATCATGAGAACCCATGTTGCCGCCAGAAATTTGGGAAGAGATGGGAGGGGCGGCGAATTTTTTTTAGGGTTTTGACTTTGATACCATATAGAATAGTGTAATTCTTCTTGGTTTGAGGCTTCTCATTAATGCAATATTTATATGTATTTACAATTTACAAAACTAATTGGAGAATGATATCTACTTTACATAATTACACTAGAATGATAATTACAGAATATATGGAGAATATTAATATATTCTCTAGATATATTTACAATAAATTTTGTCCAATATTTCACCCTCATACGTTGGAAGAGAATCCTCAATATAATACTGGTTTTCAATGGTGTAAAAATAATAACGCAGGTTACATTTCAATTTTGTTTTTATATCAGTAAAATATACAATAATGGCTTTAATATCTATGTTGATTTAAATCAGCGAGAAGATTCAAAAATTGCATACACGCATGAAAAGTTTGTAGATCACTATAAAGAAGAGTTGCCTCAAGTTAAACTTATTTCTTTTAAAAATTAAAGTTAAATTTTAATGAAATTGAATGTTTTTCTTTTGTATGCTATTGGAAAAGAAATTTCTCCGTTAGAAAAGAAAGAGGGAGAGCTCACTTTTTCTTGAAGAAGAGAAGAAGTTACGAAAAATCTGGTCTTTTCGAAGCTGATTTTTGTTGCATATATTCCCCATAACCTAGGAGAAACCTTGCCTTTTTTGTTTGATCTGTTATACGTTAATAAAGAATTTTTTATTAGTATTGCATGGTAAGTAAACAAATTAAGAAAACAAACAAAGAAATGAAACTTGGTAAGAGTTAGGCTATGACCCATTGTCTAGTTCATCTTGACTCAATCCATTTTAGTCAAAGTTATCATTAGGCGGGTTAATACTTCTCAACTCATTTTGACTTATCTAAATTCAATTCAACCCATCAATTTGACACCTCTAATTACATGAGAGGCCAAAAACGGATTATGGATAAGGCAAAGGTGAGTTTTCAGTTCACTCTCCACAGTGACATACACATAAATTTTCATAAGCGGTGTCACGTTTTAAATAAGAGCAAGCACTATAAAGTCATATTAAAAAAATACAATATAAATAAAACACAACTCACATGTATTACTATAACTCTTCCCGAAGAGTATTTCAAACTATCACTAAAAAAATCATCATTTATTTGATTACGCAATTATTTTTAATCAATTTCGCTGACAACAAAAAAATGAAAGGAAAAGAAGAAAGGAGCAGCAATATATATACTTTAATTATCGCCAAAAACTATTAAAGTTGCTTTGGACAGTATAGTGATTTTTTAACTTAACTAGTTCGCAAACATTTAACTTTTAAAAGACCAAAATAAAGCTACCTAATTTCGAACTCAGAGACCTCCAATCCAAAACACAGACGCTTGATCAATTGAGCTAGAATACTTTTTATGTCAAGCATTGTCATATTTCATTATATATATAGCTTATTTTGTTTCTGTTTTTCGATTTACATACATATCTAGTGAAAATTTCCGACGAAGCAGTATCACGTGACACCCTCAGCTAAGGTAAATTCACCCCGACTCCCCAAAGGAACCTGAGTAATTTGGTCCTTCAATATATGTTAAAAGGATCAGTCCTTACAATACATCAAACATTCTAATTAAAAGGATAAGTCGTAATAAACAAAAGGACCATTCTCGCAAAATATGTTTGTTAGCACTTGCAAGTTTGGAAAACATATTGTCATGTGGTATTATTGACACTTTATGCCAACAGTTGATGATTCTTAACTACTTTTTAGTGTCTTTGTCAGTTTTATTCAGTTATTTTCTTTGGTGGCTGAAAACACTATATATATATATATATATATATATATATATATATAACCTACACATGTTGTGTCTCATATGATATATGAAACAACTTTACTCAAATTCTTCTTTGGCCAGGGAAGCAATTGAAATTATAGTTGCTTACATATTTTAACATGTGATTTCTAGCTTTTTATGGCAATTTGAACTCATTGACGCAGGCATAAGTTAGGCACTGCATGGAGAAAGGTCCAAAATTGCCTTTGAAGTTTTTGCCCTAAAGTTAGGCTCAACCATACCCTTATTACTACAAAATTGGTATACATTTGCTTTTATTTTCCAACTCAGCCCTTGAAAAATAGAATAAAAGAGAAACTTGATATATATTTTTTGTTACTAATAATCTGTTTGACAAAACTTTCAATATCCACTTGTTTTGAATAGGGCTGGCCAGTGGGCCGGGACGGCCCAACCCCGACCCGACCCCGCCACGAGCCCGCCCCGGTCCCGCCACGAGTCCGCCCCGGTCCCGCCACGACCCCACCAAAAAAAAATAACGGGGTCGGGCCTCGAACTCGGGACGGGACGATGTCTCGTCCCGCGAGACCCGAGCCCGCCCCAGGCCCGCCCGCCCCGACCCCGTCCCGAGCCCGACCCCTCCCCGACCCCGTCCAGAGCCCGACCCCAGGCCCGACCCCGACCCCGCCTCTTTACCCCTTTGCAAATATGGCCATTGCACCAACGACTATTTTAGATTATGGCCGTTGCCAACGACCATTTTAGGGCCCTCCTCCTCCCCAACCCCCTCCACCTTAATATTTATTTTTAACCCATAAGTTATTATATTTACACTTTAACCCAATTTTTCAACTATAAATAACTCATTTTCTCTTCATCTTTCTCACAAATCTTCCTACAATCTCTCTAATTTCTCAATATATCTCTCTACAAGTCTACATTGTTTGCTAAATATTCAATTTTATTTATTCATTTGGGAATTGGGAGTGAAGTTGGCAACTAGCTTGAGGATCTTCCATCGAGCAAAGTTTCAATTTTCAACCTCTCGATTACACGTCGACGTTACGTCGGCGTTTGGTACATTCGTTCCTTCATTAAATTATTATTGTCTGTTTATTTTATTTAGCGCACTTAATTTTATTGTCTTTAATTATTTATTATCATAATTAAAATGGAAGGATTAAAAGGTATGTTTAAGGGTTAGGGTAAGAGTGCTTCTTCTAGTAGGGGCAACCAGGGCAAGGGTACTTCTTCTAGTCATCTTATTCCTACACAGGATGATTTTGTTGATACTCAACATTTTCCTACAATACCATTAGATAGACCAGGAGCTATTTTCTGGAACTCAAGAAGACTTTAATTTAGACGATGATCTAGATGATATACCCACTAATGTTGATGACAACACACCCACTAGTGCACATTCAACTGAAATACCTCTTATTCCCCCTAGTATGAGACGAGGTCCAGCAAAACGACCATTAAAATCAGATGCATGAACATTTTTTGATAGGGACGTAGAGAATCAAGTAGCCATATGTAAAATTTGTAAAAATGTTTTAAAATTTAAAACTGGTAAAGGTCACGGTGGGACGGGGGGTTTAATTAGACACGTAGTAAGTGCTCATCCAGCTAGGTATGCCCAATACCAGGCTTCAAAACCGGGTGCGCAAACGCCCGCTCCATCGGGACAAGGTTCACATATCGACATCGTCCGGACCAAGTCTGGTCAAATTAACCCTATGACTGGGGAATTGTAGGCTCTAAATACAATAAACATAGAGATAGGGAAGCAATATCAAAATTCGTTCTTTGTGGAGGGTTTGCCTTTTTCATTTCCTTCATCTCCTGCTTTATTCATTACATTAGAGATATATATAATCCTGTTTTTAACGGTTTTCCTAGATCAACTGTTAAGAGAGATGTATTTAAATTCGCGCATGAATATCAACAATATTTACGTTTTTCATTATATCATTTTAATGGCAAACTATCTATCACGTCTGATATAGGTCGTAGTACTAACGGCCATGATTATTTAACTGTAACTTGTCATTGGATAGATTATAAATGGTCTATGCAAAAACGTATTTTAGCGCATAGATATATAGATGATAGGCACACTGGTACTTTTATTGCAGAAAATATTTATCAAGTGTGCGATTATTACGGAATTACCGATAAAATTATGACTATTACATTAGATAACGCTTCTAATAACAATTACGTAATTACAATTTTAAAAAATAGTTTAACTCCATCTTTTCCAGACCATTTTCATATAAAATGCGCGTGTCATATATATAACTTAATTGTAAAGGATGGTCTATCACTTTTTGAAGACATTCTTAGTAAAATACAATTTGTTATAAACTTTATTTTTAAAAGTAATAAAGTACAACGTAGAAAAGAATATAAAAAAACTTGTCACGATTGTGCACTACCTTATAGAAAAATTCCACAAGAAGTATCCACTAGGTGGAATTCTTTATACGAGCAACTACTTGTTGCTTATGACTATAAATTACCTATAACTTTATTTTTTAACTCTCATAATAAAAAGCCAGTTGATATGATTTTAGATAGTGATTGGGAAAAAATTTCCGAACTTATTGTATTTTTAGAGAAATTTTTTCAAGCAACAAAAGAATTTTCCGGTATATATTATCCTACTATTTCAATTATGTTATTTTATATAACTCTAATATTTTTATTACTTAGTGAATATATGGAAAAACCAGCTTATAAGGCATCTATTAAAAAAATGTTTGTCAAAATAAAAAATATTTTATTCATATTCCCTCTATTTATATTATTGGTTCTGTATTAAATCCTACTATTAAAATAGACGGTACTAAATCACTAATTGAAACTATTTACGATTGTATAGAAGTACTACCACCTCCAAGTCCCAAAAATCTAAATCACCCACCACCTATTGAACAAATTAAAGAAGAAGTGTTGTCTAGCGTAGAACACCAATGCAAAAATATATATAGATTTTATCAACAAGAAAATGCTAGTAACTTACCGGCTTCCATACCATCTTCTTCATCTTCAACACAACCTCACAAAAGACATCTTTGTTTCGCGGCTAGTATTGAAAGCCTCGTAAATAGAATGTGCGGCCGTACCTCTACTACTAACCAAATTAGCGAGTTGGATATTTTTGTTTTGCAGGTTCTGCATCAGTATCAAGAAGTTATCAATGAAGATGGACATGAAGACTTGTCAAATATCGAGGGGGAATGAGAAGACCTTTCCGACACTTTCATTGATGGCTCGAGATGTTTTGAACATTCAAGCGTCATCAAGCTGCGTCTGAAGCGCTTTTTCTGCAGTGCAGATATCAAATAGAAGACCACAGACACTCATTAGCCGGAGACACTTTGAAATTGCGATTATTCAGAGATTGGATACGAGGGAGCGGAGAAGGTGCGGTCAACCGGAGATCAACGAAGAAGATGATGAAAACTACAAAGAAATCTTAACCGAAGGTAGTGGAAGCGACGTGGATCAATTTGACCAACAAATACCAATTCCAACCGAAGAACCACATGAAATCATCAAGCAATTAGAACAGGTTTTTTTGAGAATGTAATTTTTTTAATTGCAATTTTATTATGTAATTTGCAACTTTTGGACAACACCACAAAGTTGCAATTTAGATTTTAGACAATTGTATTTGTATTACAAAAAAATCATATGTCTATTAAATAATATAAGAGGCACAAAAACAGCCTTGTGATGTTTTTATTACACTATCTTGTTTTGTTTATTGAGTTTTTTTTATACATATGTTATTTTAAAAAAAAAGGAAAACCCGCCGTACCCCGCCCCGACCCCGACCCCGACCCGAGCCCGCCCCGACCCGATACAGACGGGATCGGGATCGGGATGGGACTTGCTCCAGTCCCGCCAGACCCAAGCCCGGCCCACTGGCCACTCTTAGTTTTGAATAGTGTTTTCTGTTAAAAGTATTTTTATATAAAAAAAAATATACTTGTGGAGAGTAACGATTTCTGTTTGGCTAATCAATAAAAAAACACATTTACCAATAATAGAACAACAATTTATACTTGGTCAAAGTTTCCAAGTGCTTTTGGGGATAAACTTTTCTTTTTAATTTCTGAAAAATAGTTTGTGCTACTACTTAAAAATACTTATTTTCTTCCTAAACGTTTTGTCAATCACATCAACTTTCTAAGATAAACACTTATTTTCCTTCTAAAAACTTGATTAAACACATCAACTTTCTACAATAACCAATTTTTAAGAAAAATAATCACTTTTAAATTCTTAAAACTTAGCCAAACATGCTATAAATATATTTAAAATTTATTTATGTGCTCTCATTGAAATGGTGCATGATTTGAGTTCTCTTTTTTCTTTCAGAAAGACCTCCAATAAAAAAGAAACAAAAGAAAAAGAGAAAAGATAAGGGAAAGCCTGGTACCACATATTAAAGTATTGTGCGCTGGTGTGATTCAAGATTACTAAAGTGGTGTTGGATATTTAGAAACATTGTTAATAATTCATGTCAAACATCAAATGAATAATTTAAGTAATCGTTAAGCAGTAAAATTCAAAATATAACCAAACAATCCAGAAACTAATGAAGCCAAAAAGCACGAAAAGAAATGTTTTTTATTTATGACTTGCTCTAAGATATTGTACTATAAATAAGTAAAATTAAATTTACTAAGCACTCTTTTAGCTGAAAGTTGTCCGCAAATATTTAGAGAGAGATAGATGCATTATAAGAAGATAGACGATTTACGTTTTATTTTATATGATACTATTGTAAAAATATGTTTTCTTATAAACACGTCATTAAATTTTTAGAATAATTAACTTAAATAGTCTCCCATTCAACTATTTAAACTAAAATTAGCAGTGTGTAATAATAATAATAATAATAATAACAACACCAATAACAACAATGTAAGTATAACTATGTACAAGGAATGTATAATCTATATAGCAGTTAGAATAATAAACAGTGAATTGTGTTGGTTATTTGTGTTAAAATTTCAAATTTTCAATGATCGTAAGAATATGTTATTGAGATTTAAGGGTAACGTGAAAGCTGTTAAGTTAAAAGATTTATAAATGTAAAAATTGATTATTCTTTTTAAAGCCGAATATTACTAAACCCAACAAATTGCAGTACCTCCGAAGGTGTAAACATACCCGGATGTGCTCTTTCTGCTAACAACATCACCACCATTGTCAGCATCAACATATCCCTGCAATCCTGTCTCTGACTTTCGGAAACACAAAGCTGAACTTGAGCTGCCCTTCAGATACCTGAAAATCCACTTCACAGCCTCCCAGTGTTGCTTTCCCAGATTGCTCATAAACCTGCTAACAACTCCCACTGCATGTGCATTGTTTGGCCTCGTACATACCATCGCGTACATAATACTGCCAATAGCAGAGGCATAAGGTACCTTGTTCATATGCTCCTTCTCGTCCTCGGTCACAGACGACTGATCCTTGGACAAGCGAAAGTGTCCAGCCAAGGGAGTACTGACTGGCTTGACATCATCCATGTTGAACCTTTTAAGAACCTTCTTCACGTATTCTTCTTGTGAGAGCTTAAGGCCCTCCTTACTTGATGATTCTCGTCCCGAGGATTTGGTTTGTGGCTCCCAGACCCTTCATTTCAAAGTCTTCTGACAGCTTCTTCTTCATCATATCAACAACGTCTAAAGGCTTACCATTTGCCAAATAGAATTTTCCAAGATACCCAGCAACGTAATTCATCATTATATCACGATGTGGGGGTAGTGTGGAATGACGCTCCTGCGTCAAGCACCCAAGAGTCGATCGGCCTGTCAAAAGACAGCAACAACGCATCACCAATGTCTTCAGTGGCAGCATTGATTCCACCCCCCTTGTTGTCCTCCTTCTTCGGTGTCATGCAATTCCTCTTGATGTGACCTGTTTTCCCACAGTTCCAACACTCAAGTGTTCGCCCGAATCTGGATTGACTCCGGCCATTCCTTGACTTCGACTTGCCCTTATTTCAATTGTAGTTTCTGTCATAATTTTTGCCTCTGTTCTCAACATTCAAAGCAGAACTCGTCGATACCTCACCAGAATCTATCATGCGAACCTCCTCAGCAAGGATACGATCTCTAACATCGTTGAGTTTCAGTTTATCACTGCCAACAGAATTACTAACCGCTGCTCTCATCGGCTCCCAGCTGTTCGGTAGAGATGCCAGCAAAATTAGGGCTTGCACTTCATTTTAAAACTCGATTGCAACATATGACAATTGATTGAAAATCGTGTTGAATTCATTCGCGTGCGTTGCAACATGAGTACCTTCCTCCATCTTTAGATGAAAGAGTTTCTTCATGTTACCTTATTGTTTGCTGGAGGTTTCTCATACATGTCGAACAGAACCTTAATCATGCCAGCGGTGGTCTTCCACGTTGTGAGTAACGTTCTTCGACAACGTCAATCGAATGACTCCCAGAACATGTCTGTCCAGGAGATTCTACTCTACATCATTCATCTCCTCTGGCTTCGGACTCAGCGGTTGATGAAGCTTTCTGCCTTACAAATAATCTTCAATCTGCATTCTCCAAAACATATAATATGTACCATCAAATTTCCCGATGTCGTGCGCCGAACCATCTTCACCTCCCATCGTGTTCTGAATCGCAACACAACTTGTCGCTCTTGATACCAGTTGTTAGGATTTGAGTCCTAAATCCTACCTAATCAGAAAACAGTAAATAAGCGAAGAACAAATAACACACATAGATTTATAGTGGTTCACCCTCAATGCGAGAGCTACGTCTACTTTGCCGCTGTAGATTTTACTATAATCGAATAGGAGTTTGAGTTTACAATTCTCTCTTTCTCTCTTGCTCGACCTCAAAGAAAGAAAAACGGCGCCCTAGTCTATATATAGCAAAAATCTCATAGTGTCGGTGGTGAATTAAGCTCCACAAATAAGAAGCCATCGTCAGTGTGATAAGCCCATCTTACTTCGTCGCTCCCAGGGAAAGGGACATAGAGTTGAGCATGACGAATATAAGTTGGGGACTTTTGTATGCATGGATGGTGTATCCTACTTGGTTGATGTTGATTGTGATTGGTGACGGGGTGCAAAAAAAAAGCCCTAAGGGCTAAAGATCTTTGTTAGAAGAAAATGCAGAATAATGACTTTGAAGGGACTCAAAAGGTTGCGCTGATAGCTGATGGATTTTCTCCTCAATTATAGAGCATATCCCAACTACTTGATGTCTCTAATGTTCACTGTTTAGATCAGAACAGTAGAATTTGGCTAGAAAAGGATTGCTATGGATCCCTCAGGTTGATGAAGTGCCTATCAAGCTCCAATATTGGAGATTGTGTTTGTGCTTCATCCAAACAAGAGAAAGTTTCCAGGTGCAGAAACAACTTTCTGTTAGTTGGGAAAGTGCCTATGGTGCTCTCGACCCAGTAAGGGGCTTTGTATGATAGAATGCAGAATTTATTTGAGGTTACAGCAGCAAAGCCACTAGCTCATCAGGTCAATCGAAATCCTCCAGTGAGACAAAAACGATATTCCAAATGGTTTTAGTACTCTGTTCAGTATCTGAATCATCGTCCACAAACAGACCAACTTCAGCAGCTGGGCAGGAAACATTCTGGACAAGATGTCCTTTTTGCAATATGTACCAACATTACAGGTTGTGAACAGAGTTGTATGCTGCCAGAAATTATCAAAGCCATTTGATTGTGTCCGCTAATAGGAACTTTGTTAAGGGAGTTCTTGGTGCAGTGTTGAGCTCCTTTCACCTGAGGTTTGATGGAGAAATGACATCCCAAACTAGTATACTCTAGTTGAATATGACATCCTGTTAAATTTATTTGGTGATTGGACTAAAACTGCTCATTTTGTTTAATTGGAGGTCAGATGTTCTCAGGGCAATAGTACGAGGACAAAAAAAAGATCACAATGTTTCAGGGACCAAAATTGTGTTTTTCCCTTACTCCTTTCATATAGTACCTGATTGAGTAGTAAACTGCATTTTTTGGCAGACTGAAGTTGAGGGCTGCCAAAACTTGCATGGCCTCAGAGAAGGTTGGGCATGGATAGCCATAGTCTTAAATGTTTTCCCTGCAAATTTATATACTGCAGCTGCATTGCTGGCTTTTCTTGAAGTAAGTTGAAAAAGCTTTCTCTCAGTTCTCTTAAGTTAATGAAATGTGGATAGGAGTTTAAACAAAATGTCTTGGTTACCAGATAGCAGGTTTTGCTCTACACAAAAGATATAAGACACAATTCAGAAAGCTGTTGGATATCATTGTTAAAGAATTTCTAACTGCATTTAAAGATAGAGGCAATGAAAAGTTGATGAAATTGACTGAAAATCTTCTGAGTTATATAGAGTTAAATGAGTTCCTGAATGAACCCCAAGGCTGGCGCCTCAGGAGTTCCTTGGATTCACACATTCTCACTCCAGATTAGATAAGCAGTATTGTTACCAATAGCTAAGTTGTGCGGACTCTTCACTTTTGGTCGGATTCTCCAAAAATACACTAAATTTGGAGACACGCACATGTTAGACATTTTTGAAGAGTCCGAACAACATAGACCAACAGAATAAATTCCATTACTAGTTCTATACAGTAGGAAATTTGGTCCCTTATTTTTTCCTTCAGTTACTGAAAATTTTGTTCTAGTCCACTGACATCAATAAGATGCTTTGGTCTCATAATTTGAATATGTAATTTGCTCCTGTAACATTTGTATATCATCAAATATGGTAAAAGGTAGCAGTGTTCCTCTATTTCTACACTTCCATTTTTCATTTGGGTTTGAGTGGTATGAGGGAAGTCATTCCCCAGAAATACTTTCTAAAAAATAATTTCTAGGAAAATTCCGGAAATGTTTTTCAGTCTTTGGTTAGAGAGCGAAAAATATTTTCCTGGATTTTTTTAATTAAAGATTGATAATAATGTTCAAGTATTTGTTAGTGCTGTAATATGAATGAGATATCACATAAATGTGAAGGAAAATGACTTTTGCCCAAAAGTCCTCCCATTGCATCCCTCCTTTTTTAAGGGGAGCCTTGGAGTAACCGGTCGGGTTCAAGCCGTGGAAACAGTCTCTTGCATAAATGCAGGGTAATATTGCGTACAATAGACCCTTGTGGTCCGGTCCTTCTCCGAACCCTGCGCATAGCGAGAGCTTAGTGCACCGGGCTGCCCTTTTTTTTTTTTTAGTTATTTCGGCTAATCAATAAGAGGAATATGGCAACTCAATGGAGAGGCTGCATTGATCAAATGGCATTGCCGAAAAAGCTGTAAGGAATGACAAATAAGCTGCTTCAATGCTGGTAAGTTGTTTGTTTGATTCTGAATCAGATTACAGGTGGGTTCTCATTAAATTGGAAGTGGCCAGTGTGGAAGTCATTAGTCTGCAAAATGTAAGCCTTATTCATGCTGCATGAGGTTAATGAATTTAACATTGCTAATTTGTTTATGGTTAGTAATTTTCTGTTTTGCTAAGCATAATATTGAAATGATTAGTTTCATTTTTATTCTTGTATTTTCCCTCGCTGTTGCGGCTTACAGGTTTAAAAGGTTTTAAATTACACCAAAAAGGTAATAGCAAATTTAAAGTATTGCATGACTGTATCCTCTGCAGAGGTGAGAAAAATTTACAGACCATTGCTCTGAAATATAAATGATGCTCTGTCATTCTAGAGTGCAAGATCTGGTGACTTGATATGCTATTGTCATGTTCCTTTTGTGCCTTGTGTTTATAGATTTAGCATTTATGTTGTCCAGACAAGGATTTACATTGGTCATTTTGCTATCCGTGTGGGCGGTAACAAGATATAATATCATTCATCTGACAAGTTTGTTGCTCTTGCATGAATTGTATCATAGGTTGCAGCTTTGGAACATGAGGTTTGTGGAACAACTTTGTTACAACAAAAAAAGGGAGAATATGAAGATACTTGAGTAAAATATCAGATTTGACATCGATTGATGATTAATCTTTTACCAAAAAATCTGCTTAAATCCACTTCCTTTTTGTCTTATTTTATATAAGTTTCTTTAAAGCAAAAGGGATGTTTTTTTAGAAGGTAAAATTTTTTATTAATAAATGGGGAAAATCCCGTATACAAGCCATATGCTAAAAGAAGAGAATCTGCACCAAAATATAGTTCTCAACAAAAGAGGTCAAATCTTCTATATAAATTGGGACCTCGTAAATACACCAAAAAGAAGCTAGGATAAAACACTACTCTGCATCTTTACCAAATCAAGTTCCACCCCTTCAAATGACCTCCTATTCCTTTCTTTTCAAATGACCCACATGATTGTTAAGGGGGCAACACACCATGCTCTCAGTCTTTTCTTCCACTTTCTATGTGTCCAACTTTACAAAGTCTCTTTCACTGCACCCCGCATAACCCATTGCATCCTAAACAAATTGAGGGTCATCCTTCATAACCGACTAGCCACCTAACAATGTAAAAGAAGATGATCTACACTTTCGGCCGCACTTTTACACATGAAACATCAACTGACATAGGTGATTCTCTTCTTTCTCGCATCTTCCGTCGTTAAGATCACGCCCCTTGCCACCAACCATACAAAGAAACGAACCTTCCTTTGTGCTCTAGGAATCCAAATGGAGTCATATGGGAAAGTACCTTCCTCCCTCACTAGCAACCTCTCATAAAGAGAGCTAACAGTGAATAAGCCGTCTCCACTCTCCCGCCACCTCCAAACATCCAATAAGTTAATTGGTGTGTCTAACCCATACAAAAGCTCTATCAAATTGTGAAATTCTTCCATTTTCCAATATTGAATGTTCCTTGTGAATCTTAGATGCCAATGAATAACACCCTCATGAGACTACAAATTTATTGGATTGTCATCTCTTTCTGGCATGAAACGCGATATAAATTAGGAAAGGCTTCTTTCAACTCGATCTCCCTACACCATTTATGTGCCCAAAAACTAATCCTACTCCATCTCCAACCTTCAAAGAGAAAAATGTCCACAAAAATCTTCACCCCTTCATGATACTCCTCCACAAACGTCACCCAAATGGAGTTACAATGTTTCTGGTCCTCCATCCACCATTCATTATACTATATTTTCCGCTACTACCCCTCTCCAAAAAGCGTTCTCCTCTTTCTCAAATCTCCAGATTCACTTCCCTAACAAAGCTTTATTTAACACCTTGAGATCTTTCGCTCCAAGACCTCCCTTTGAAGATACTACAAGTCTCCAATTCACAATATGGCACTTCCTATTGCCTTCCGTTAAGTCCCATAAGAAGTTATGTTGAAGTTTTTCAATCTTTCAATCACTTTGCCGGATACTACAGAAGTGACATGAAATATGTAGTAATGCTAGAAAGAGTACCCCTTTGGACAATAATATTTTTTGCTTTTTTTCAACATTTAAAAAGATTGTTAGATTATACCTTAATAGTTAATTTGTCCCTCCAACTTGAAGTTCAATTTTTTTAAAATCTTAAGAAAATTGGTTCTAATTATTTTCTTAAGTAATTTTTTTTAAAATAACTTTAATAATTATCAACTTAACTTCAAATATTCTTTTTGGTTAAATATCACCAAATTCATGCCAAGTGCCTACTTAATATCTATTCAATTTGATATAAGATTAGAATATCTAATACTATATGATATTTTAGTTACTGTCATGAAAAGTGGTCAAATACAATATAATTATAATGTGTGTTAAATGTGAGATAATATTAAATTTAAAAACTTAACACCCTTTACAAAATAACTATGCATGTAATTGCTGCGCATACATCACTAAAATAAACGGATTTTGTATCACCAACAGAGGAAACTGCATCTATGTTAACGGATGTCTGCTTTCTTGTTATGTTTCAATAATGATATTTTATTTTTCAATAAATAGGAATATGTTTTCATTGCTTTGAAGCCTCGTTCCATTTCAATTTACTTCGTTCTTCCAATCAATAATATTCCAGATGAGATTGACGCAGAGGGGGAGAGGGGGGGGGGGGTCTTAATTCCAACATACATTAAGGTACTAATAATTATGAACTTCAGATAATCAAAATTCCAGTACAGTACCTAGATCAAAAACTGTTTGTTCACAAACTCAAAATAGCTAATAGGATGCTTGAAAGTATTTTGCGGAGAGGGTAACCTAAGATCTTGGTTTCTCTTTCTTCTCCTTGAAGAGAGCCAGGAGAGAGACACCAGAAACCTTCACGACCTTGAACCTGACTCCAGGAATATCTCCCACGGCGTGTCCCTTACGACCAAATCCAGCAATCAACACCTCATCCTGCAAAATGTCAACATCAGCAACAAGAAAATTGACGAAATTTGAGAGTCGTGTGAAAAGAGATAAGAAAGCGAAGGACACCCACGTTTTCTTCAATGTAGTTCAAACAACCATCGTTGGGAACAAAAGCAGCAATCTTCTTCCCGTTTTTGATGAGTTGAACCCTAGCACATTTACGAATAGCAGAGTTCGGCTGCTTAGCTTCAATACCTCTGCACAAAACATTCCAGCAAGTTTGTACGTTAGAGCCACAGGTGCTATAAATCTGCATGGCTTGGAGGACAGTGTAAGCATAAACATAGTAAAATGGACCCCTACATCTTCTCAAGCACAATGCCTTTGGCATGGGATGACCCAGCAAATGGCTTCTTCCATTCATTTCCGAGATGGGACTTCTTGTAGGACTTGTCAGCCCACCTTTGCCTTCTACGGTGGGACTTCAGCTTGCGTCCAGCTCCCATACCACGTGTCTTCCTACAAATTTTATGGCATAATCACATATGGCTTAAACGAGTAATATGGCTAGTACATTCTAAAGACAGAACACTGCAAATATTACTTGAAGATATGTCATGACAAATCATAGGAATCTAAAGTGAACTAATCATCCAATGCAACATATATTAATCTTAATGGACAATAGTATTTCCTCTCAAACCACAAAATGTGTCAATTAGTAGCTTTGAGTTTATTCTTCACAGCTTTTCAAAAGAATTTTGGCAGAATACATTGGAACCTCCTAAACTTGACGCATTTTATATAGTGCACACCTAGAATTGTACGATAACCTAATTACCCCTGCCTTGACCCCCTTTAACAGGCACCATGCGTAGAAACTAGATTTAAACTATGTTGGGTGTGTGAGAGTAAATATATTCACATCATATAAATGTAAAATTAACTTTTTCCCTTTAGTTTTTCTCCATCCCCAATGTCAATTTCTCTTATTTCTTCCTATATATTTTCTACTCCACATTTCCCTTCCTCAATTAAACGTAGTTGCTGAAATTCTTTATTTTCCCATCACTTTCCACAGTTCTTTTTTATTCTTTTTGGATTCACTTATTCTAAGATAACATTTAAAAATAATGGAACATAAAAAGAGTGGAACTTTTTCTTATCAGCAAAGGCAAACATATGTTATATAAGAATAGCATAGTCAAAGTAAAACCTTAACAGTTGAAATTGATGGTAAAAGAAAAAAAACAGAAGTTGCATATTAGAGGAAGAGAAATGCGGAGAAGAGAATATATAGGAAAAGGTAAGACCAAGACGTCGGAGGTGGACAAAAATAAAGGAAATGGTAAATTTTACATTTGATGTGACTGTATATCTACTCTATCCCGCATCCAAACATAGTTTGAAACTACTGTATATTTTTTTTGATCAAGTAAAAGATTTCATTCATAATAAACAAGGCCAAAATGGCCGTATACAGGAGGTATACCAAAAAGAGAGAAACCTACAAAATATGGTTCATTCCAAACGACACCCAATCCTCTATACAAACAGGAACTACTTGGGTGCACCAAAAGAAGACAAGGGATCGGAGACTAATCCTTAATTGAGCAAAACTCATCTCCATCCCTTCAAAAGCTCTCTTATTTCTCTTTCCAAATGACCCACAAAAAAGCAAGAGTCACATTCCAAGCCTTGTGACTTTTTCTCCTAGCTCCACTCTTCCAACTGAACATCAACTACACAGATTTTGGCATAACCCAAGAAACACCAAACCAATTAAAAATATCCCACCATAACCTCGTGGCTACTTTCACGGATTTGAAACTACTGTATATTTTAAAAGAGTAGAACACATAACGAGAGGAACTCTTTCATATCAGCAAAGCAGAAAAATATTATATAAGAATAAGGGAATCAAAGGAAAATGGAAGCTGTTGAAATTGATGGTAAAAGAAATAAAATCAGAAGTTGCATACTCATGAAGGAAGAGAATATACATGAAAAAAATAAGAGACAATAAACAGTGGGGATAGAGAAAAAAATTAGGGGAATTCATTAATTTTACATTTTTATGGTTAGATTTATATGATGTTACTATATATTTACTTCCCCACGAGTCCAAACATAGTTTGACTTTACTTTCTATATTGGATGGTTGTTAAAAGGGGTCAAGCTATTGAAATGTCAAGTTTTTTTTGGGTTGAGGGGTGGGGGGCAGAATTAGGCCAACATAAAGTTTACGCATGCACCGAAAAACGCGTCAAGTTCAGGGATTGTCCCAATATAATCTACTAAGATTTTAGGACCATTTGGGTTGAGGCATGTGAATTACCGAGGATTTTTATTAACAAATTTCATATAGGGACACTATCTAGAGTCATTTGATTAGTTTCTAATAGAAAACCAGTAAGATAAAGTAAAATAGGAACAGATATAGAGAGAAGAATGTAAAGATTATTAGTATTAGTTAATCTCAATCAAGTGTATACATCAAAGAGAGAATGCTTTATAGGTGCAAAATTGATCCCAAAAGTCACAATATTTAAGTAGACAATTTAATAGATAATGTACGATTATATTATTTTATCAATCATATAAAGCTACATGTATATATTAAATTGTCTCCTTAAATGGTTTTATCTTTGGGGTGAAGTTGGCATCTACGTAGGGTGTAATGACGTTTAGAGCTTGTTTGGCCACAGATAAGATTCCAAATATTTGAAGAAAAAAATTGGAGATTATTTCTTGATTTGCTTACATGTATATATTAAATTGTCGCCTTAAATGGTTTGACCTTTGGGGTGAAGTTGGCATTTAAGTCGGGTGTAACGGCGTTTAGAGATCATTTGGCCACAGATAGATTCCAAATATTTGAAATAAAATTTGGAGATTGTTTCAAATAAGTGTTTATTAAATTACTTGAAATATATAATTTGAAGTTTGAAAAACAGGTTTTAGGAGTTTCAAGTTTCTTCACTCAGTAACTCACAAAACTTCAACTATATTTTCATGCCCACGCACAACTTCAACTTCCAAATTTCTTTTTCGACTTCAAATACTACTTTTTTTTCAAATCACATCCAACTCATGTACAAACGCCTACTTAATGTCTTGGTGATATACTAAAAGGTATTTAAGAAAATTTAAATGGGAACAATATTAACCTACTATAGCCATGTAGTAAGTTAGCAAAAACCTATATATACAATCATGTACCTATATATACAATCATGTACTATACATGATTTTATATAGGGTGTTACTAACCTACTACATGAGTCTAGTAGATTACTCTCACCATTTTCTTATTTTCTTAAATGTCCTTACTATTTCTAGGCAACTAAGCAAAACTACCATTTTCTCATTCTATCCCTAGATTTCTCCCTGTTCCTTTCACCTAAATGTCTTAAATCCTATTTCCAGATCTCACATCATGTTTGTTTCTTTAACTAGACTTTGAGATATTATTTTTTTGATAAAGAACCATACTTGAGATATTATACAAATGGAAACGATGGTAAACAGTGGGATAATCCACTCTTTCAATTTCAATCTCTATATTTCTTGTTCCATATTTTATGATTTATAACCTTATTTGAATTTTCATAGTGAAATATATTCAAAATCTTATTTTTTTTCTTTATTTCTTTCTGTATCAAAACATTCATGCTATGGATTTAACCCCAATTTCTATCTCAGGTCTACGTACATTCTACCCTCCTCAGACGCCACTTTGTTATATTACAAAGAGTTTGTTGTTGTTGGAGGGGTAAGATTTGTGTACTCTACCCTCCCCAAACCCCACTTTATGGGATTACACCGAGTTTGTTGTTGTTGATTTTACCCAAATTTCTATCTCCAAGGAAGGGGTAAGGTTTGCATACACTGTACCATCCCCAAATTCCCAAACCCCACTTTATGGGATTACACTGAGTTTGTTGTTGGATTTAACCCAAATTTCTATCTCCAAGTAAGGGATAAGGTCTACGTACACTATATCCTCACCAGACCCCACTTTTTGAGATTACACAGGGTTTGTTGTCATTGGATTTAACCCAAATTTCTATCTCCAAAGGAGGGGTAAGGTCTACGTACATTCTACCCTCCCCAGACCCCACACTGGGTTTGTTGGAGTTGGATTTAACCCAAATTTCTATCTCCATATGGGTAAGGTCTATGAACACTCTACCCTCCCCAGAACCCACTTTGTGGGATTACACTGGGTTTGTTATTGTTGAATTTAACCCAAATTTGAAATCAATACAGGCCCTAAGCTTATTCTAAGCATTTCATGCCATCCTTTTTTCACATAAATATGCCTAATGCCACATAGGAAAAAGCAATTAAATCTGCCAATTTTTAGTCCCTGCACAGATCTAACATACTTAAATGCTCTCCATATCTACAACTACAAATTATAATATCTACTTCTAGATTTTAGATACTCAAATATTCACACATGTTTTAGTAGTTCATCATATCATGTTTTCTCTTGGGCCGAGAGTCTGGGGTAAGGTCTGCATACACTCTACTCTCCTCCGACCCTACCGTGTGGTATTACACTTAGTTGTTGTTTTAGTAGTTCATCTTAAAGGACAAAATAGAACAATACACGTGAAATATTTCAGTCAGTACAATTACAAAAAATTAAGAGTTCAAATCGAACATCTCTTTTACTGTATTATAATAGTGCACCTATTAAATGAGAAAACTTCACATGGATGTAATGCAATATGTATAGTGGTGAACCATTGCAATATGTATAGTGGTGAACCATTGCAATATGTATAGTGGTGAACCATTGCAATATGTATAGTGGTGAACCATTGCAATATGTAAATTAAAATGGAAAAAGGGAAAGAAAGCGTACCCCATGTTTGCTGAATGACAGAGGACTCCGGCTTGAGGCTGTTGCTCGAAATGCTGGTAGGCAGCAGCCTAATAAAACCCTAAACGATGTATGAAAGAGTTCTGGGTTTGGACTGCTTCAGATGGACTGCTTTGGGCCGTATGTTTAGGCCCAGAGAATCTGGCTTCTATAATCCGCTGATTTACGCATACATCTCCTTTTTTAAGTATCATTTAAATTTTGTCATAAAATTTTCACTTTGCTCAAAGGGATCTATAGAATGTGGTCTAATAGGTTCATAAATTGTAAGAAAAATAAAAAGAGAGTCATTTGCTATATAAGTGTCCTAAAAAGGGACAACCGGTGAAATTTTTTGTTCTATAATCAAAATGATAAAGCCTCCTTATAAATGAACATATAAAAAAGAGTTAGTAATATTTTTCTTAAAAATAAAGTTACATAGTCAAAGAGCAATAATCCAACTTCAATATCAAACTAGTCATATTGCATTTTGGATTGTCACCTCACGACGATAGATTTACCATCTACATGACAATGACAATGAATTCTTAATCTTTATAGTAATGCGGGATGTTTTGTGCATCGGACTGTCCTTTTTCAATATAATAAAGAGAGGGAGTGGTTGACAATAGAATGAGAACTCTGTCGAATGATTGTACTCCTCTTTTCCACTTCCATAAGTTCATTCAGACTTCCTCCTAAAGTTATAACGTATAAGCTGGTGTATTGTGCATGCAATGTGATGTTTCATATGAATTATAGTTGATATTTACATGAAATGTTGATTTACTTCTAACTCGTGTGTCGATTAGTTGAAACCAAATGATAAGTTCTTTTGAGTTTTTTATAACTTGCGTCCAACAGTTTTATCATTATTCACAACTCAAACAATTAATTATCAATATGAAAAACGATATATTTCCATAGTAATTGGTTAGTTAGTGTTGAAGGTACACACAACAACAGGACAAGCTCATTGTACGCAAATAGATCGATTACTACCTTTAATCACGTTTCTTTACTTCATTACATCTGCAGAATTTGTTCACAATACCAGACTTGACCAACTACCATATAAACTGAAAATTATAACCAAAAGAAATCACAACACTTAATATCTCTTTACAAAGCTAGGAATACTGACAACTGAGATCATATAGTGTTCTTAATTTCAAATAGCTATACAAAAATCTTCTATAAGATTCATAAGGTGTATAGTGAAATTTATAAGCAAAAACTGGAAATTTAAACTAGACTGTTATTATTAGACAAATCAAACAGTGATTATTCAAAACCTGCAAAGATATGCTTCTACTTCTGGCCTTTTTTCAATAAAACACCAATCTTTTTCAACATGTTGCCGTTCTTCTTCTTGGGTGAGTCATCATCAGTATCTTCAGATAATGGCGAATCTAAAGGACCTGTTCTATCCGAATATTTCCCGTTGTTTCCAGTTGAAAGCATAGCTGCAGCTGCCTCAGCAGCCTTCCTCCACTGATCAGATTGCACTTTTAGCCTCCTTAACTCCGCTTCCAGCTCAGAATTGGCATTCTGTGCTGCATCCAATTCCTCGGTCACACGTACTGCCTTTCTGATACTATTATCCGCTTCCTTTGTCAAATGTCCTAACTTCATCAGGGCCTCTTTTTCTGCAATTCTCGCGGCTTCTGCCAAGGCAAGCGCTTCATCGCTCACTTTGCTCTTCTTCATTTCCGACTTCAGCATCTCATTTTCCTCCCTAATACTCTGCAATTCCGTCTCTTTGCCGTATAAACTCGCCCTCAAATTTGCCAAAGTTAACTCCGATTCCCTCAGTACAACTACAGTATCGTTATTTTTGTCTGAAATGTTCCGTAGCTTAGCTTCTTTGTTCGTCAAATTCTCCTTTAACTCATCCAACTCGGCTTTTACAGCGTTTAACTTTGCCTCCCATTCAGCCTCTTTTTGAATTGATTCAGATTTTGATTGTTCAACTAGCTCATAAGCACTTCTAATCTGCAAAGTGCTTTGGATATATTCTTCCTGATATTTTGTCTCTGAAACCTCCAATGCAGCTCTTAGTTGACTTACCTCAACTTGTAGATTACTAAGCTCGGTTTTGAGTTCCTCAGCTTCCACATTAACTCCGTTTTCTTGTGCAGAGTTCATGTTTTTTATACATTGATGAGCGCTTTGAAGTTCGCTGACAAGTTCCTCCAATGTGGCTACTCGATTGTTTGACTGTTCTAACTCCAACGATAAGGACCTGCAAGTGGGGGTGACAAAATTAGCTCATAAAAGCATGACCGCCCAACCCTTCAAGTTTGGTTAGCTAAGCCTATATTTTCAAAAAGACATTTAAAATTTGATATATAATATATAGACATAATAAAGAAAATAATGATTTTATTTGGTACTTATAAAATTATAAAAGAACAAAAAAATTAAAACTTAGTAAGAATTGTGTGGCCGCTTTTTAAATCATTTTAGTCCAAGTAACTTTTGGAAGGGTCATTAAACTGTCAATTTATTAACTCTAACCTATTTAATCCACCCATTTGACACCCCTACCTGCCCGCCTCCATTGCTTTTAAACCTTCCGAACGTAGAGTATCCTCGGTTCTCTTTGCCACTTCCAGCTGCATCTGAACTTTACTCACTTCTTCAAGCGCACAAGCCTCGGATTCTTTGCTATCATTTAGCTGATTTCTCAATTTTTCGACTAATGTAAGCGTTTCCATTAGTTCACCCCTTAAGCTTTGTATCTCCGCGTAAGCTGATTCAGCATGGCGAGCTTGATTGGCTTCAGAATCAGCCACTCTATCCAGCTGAATTTTAAGTTTCTGGATTTCGTTCATGGCGGAAGCCAGAGCAGCAGAGTCGAATTCATGCTGCTTCTGGACAGCCTCGAGTTCAGATTCCCATGCTCGATCTCGATCTTGTGAGAGCTTGCGTAGCTCCAGGAGTCGAGCTTCCTCGGAATCTGAGAGTTCAAGTAGTTGTTTCTCGGACTCCTCGAGCTGCTCTGACATGGCTGCGAGATGCTTCTTCGCTTCCTCCGCCTCTAATTGAGCCCGTCTCTTTAATGATTCGGATGAATTGAGCTGATCCTTTACCTTTTTCAGCTCCTCTTGAAGTTGAACAAGCTGAGTTTCCAAGTCAGAATCTCTAGTTGGATGTTTCTTCTGTTATACAAATATGAGCAATGAGCACCTTAGTAACATTTGAGGACAAACAGAGCAGCAAATAGATAATAAGAACAGAAAGAGCATGCTGTAGATTTTTTAATTTAAGTTCTATAAATAGAATAATGCAAGTGCCTTGAAGACACGAATTTTTTTTTTAAAAAAAGAACAACAATGCGTTGAAGCGTGTGACCATCTCATCTAAAAACTTAAGTTGTTAGAGATGCGCACTTTATTACTTAATTATATTCTCAACTGTTAAACAAAACAATATACATGTGATATACACTGAATATACAGCAGTGTATATCACATATATATCAGTGGATCAAGCGATGGCCTAAACAAAAGCGGCGGTGGGCTGTTGGGCCTCTCGGCGATGGCCTAAGAAGCAAGCCAGCGGCAAAGAAGCGATGGGCTTGTTGGGCCTCTCGGCAGTTGCTCAAGACGCCCAGCCCATCACGGGAGTTAGGGCAGCAAAACAGTGGACAAGATTTGTATATTAAGGAAAGTATATTATGTGTATATTGTAGTATATTTGTTACCTAGATTATGATATACACTTACCATAATTAGGATATACACTTACCATAATTGTATAGTTAGAATTATGGTAGAAGAAGGTTTTGTAACTTGTATATATATATATCTATTCAATCAATGAAAATAATCAAGGGGGTTATTTCTTTCATGGTATCAAAAGACTAGGTCTAAACAAAAGTTTTTCTCTCAACTTTTGTCTTCTTTGTGGCCGAGACACCCCCCCCTCGGGTTTCTCTTCCAAAATTCATCTTCCGCTCTCACAAACACCTCTCTTAAATTTTCCTTCCTTCTTTGTTCTTCCAATATGTCTAAGAACAATTATCACCCTGCCCTCACGGTGTCTAATATTAAGAGCAGTATCTCTATTGTCCTTGAGATGGAAAACGTCCAATATGCGACGTGGGCGGAGTTGTTTAAAATTCACGCTATCTCTTATCAAGTTCTTCATCACACCATTCCTCCCGCTAGACCCCTTCCTGCGGAGGATCCTGAGTTATGAATTACACTTGATGCTACCGTTCTCCGGTGGATCTACGCCACTATTTCAGTGGACCTTCTACAGACGATTATTGAGCCGGATACCACAGCTATGGCTGCATGGAATAGATTGCGTGACATATTCCAAGACAACCAACATTCACGTGTCGTCACACTCGAAAGGTGAATTTTCTCTCGCTCGAATGGACGAATTTTCGAACGCTTTCGGCATACCGCAAGAAAGCGAAGGAGTCGCGATCAACTCCGTAATGTTGGCGCACCAATAACAAATAATCGTCTAGTTCTACAGTTGGTTGTCGGTCTTTCGGAGGCCTATAATGGTGTTGGAACTCTCCTTCGCCAAAACAACCCTCTTCCCGACTTCTATCAAGCCCGCTCCATGCTTACGTTGGAAGAAGCCGGTTTGGCCAAAACGGCGGCTACCGGAGCAAGCCCAGTCGTCATAGTGGCATCCTCTCCTAGTTCTTCGGATTTTGTGAATAATTCAGGCCAAAACCATAATAATGGTGGCAGCAAGAATAATCGCAAAAATAATAACAAAACCCGCGGGGGAAAATGCGGCGGTTCTGGTGGCGGTTCCGGTGGTCAACAAGCAGGCGGTGGGTTCCATCCAGGGTACAGTGGCCCATCACCGCCCTGGGCCCAGCAGTGAGGCCTATGGCAGTGGAACCCGTACCATCCAAAGAAGATTTCCGGTGGCGCTGGTCGCCAACGACCCAGCCCAACGGCCAAGATGGCGCCCATCGGCGATGGGCCCAGCAGCAGTAGCAACAACAACTACGGCCCAGCTACACCACGGACAGGAGTTCTTGGGCCCCGACCTCCGTAAGCCCATCATGCAGCAGGCCCCACTCAAACCGATATCGAGGCCGCAATGCACACACTGGGTTATCTCAATCGGACCCAAATTGGTATATGGACACCAGTGCCACTACTCACATGACTTCCGAATCAGGTACTCCCTCATCTTATTCCAATTTGAGCACCCCTCGGGGGATAATTGTTGGTAATGACAGTTCTATTCCAATTCTAGGGTATGGAACGTTGTCTTCACCCAATCCACCACTCCTCTTGAAAAATACTTTACATGCTCCTAAATTGATTAAAAATTTAGTGTCTGTCCGAAAATTCACAAATGACAATTCTGTTTCTGTTGAATTTGATCGTTTCGGTTTCTCTGTGAAGGATTTCAAGACGAGGAGTCATCTCATGAGGTGTGATAGTAGGGGGGATCTATATCCTATCATGCCCGATTTCAGTCCATCGAGTTTAGCCTTGCCGTCAGCTTTTGCAGCCATCTCTCCTTCCATTTGGCATGCTCGTCTGGGTCATCCGGGATCTTCTATTTTATCAGTTTTAGATAAAAATAGCTTTATTTCTTATAAGGGTACGAGTCGTACTCCAATTTATCAGTCTTGTTCATTAGAAAAAATTGTTAAGTTGTCATTTGTAGACTCCAATTCTCATACTTCTATGCCATTTGACATTATTCATAGCGACTTATGGACATCTCCTGTTCTTAGTTCATTGGGTCATCGTTATTATGTTCTCTTTTTAGATGATTATTCTAGATTTTTGTGGATGTTTCCAGTTGCGACTAAATCACAAGTGTTTTCCGTCTTCATAAAATTTAGAGCGTTCATTCGTACTCAATTCGAAAGAGAAATAAAAAATATTCAATGTGATAATGGAAAAGAGTATGACAATAGGGAGTTTCGGGAATTTTGTGCTAATAATGGGATAAATTTTCATTTTTCGTGTCCTCATACGTCTTCACAAAATAGGAAAGCCGAACGTAAAATTCATTCCATAAATAACATTGTCCGAACTCTCTTAATCCATGCCTCCATACCTCCATATTTTTGGCATCATGCTCTACAAATGGCCACATATCTTCTTAACATAATTCCTTCTAAAGGACTGACATATTCCTCCCCCCTCAAAATCCTATATAATAAGGACCTCTCGTATTCTCATCTTCGGATTTTTGGGTGCTTGTGTTATCCGTTATTCTCATCCACCACAATTAACAAACTTCAGGCTCGGTCTATCCCGTGTGTATTTTTGGGTTATCCGTCGAATCATCGTGGTTATAAGTGTTTTGATTTATCCTCCAAGAAAATCATAATTAATCACCATGTCATTTTTTTATGAAACTCAATTCCCTTTTACGAATGTTCATACTCCCGAGCCTAAGTTGTATACTTTTTTGGATGATCAAATATCCCCGTATATTATTCAGAATTTTTCGGACATTTTTCGCACCCAAAATCCTCCAATGGCCCATCGCTCACTGGACCCACAAAGATCAGCCCAAAGAATTCCAAAGTGATTGGAACAGTTCTAGCAATTGGGCCCAAACCCACCTGAACCGCCCGTAAGAGGCTTCGAGCCGATTTGGGCCAAGGCCCCACTCTTGCCGCGATCCCGTCCCGAGCCCAGAAAATTCCCAAAATTCCCTCAATTCCTCTTCGAGTCATAGACCGGTCACTCGAAGGCAGCGGGGTATTTTTACACCTAAAAGACATTTTAATTTACATTATGATGTCTCTAAATCCCCCTTGCCCAGCAATCCTGTGTCCGCATTAAATGATCCTAATTGGAAAATTGCTATGACTGATGAATATAATGCTCTTATTGATAATAAGACGTGGGAGTTGGTGCCTCGTACATATGGTATTAATGTTATCAGGTCTATGTGGATTTTTGCTCATAAGGAGAATTCAGATGGGTCCTTTGCTCGACATAAGGCGCGACTTGTTGGTGATGGTAAGACTCAGCAGGTTGGGATAGATTGTGGTGAGACGTTTAGTCCGGTGGTCAAACCGGCTACTATTCGCACTATGCTTAACTTGGCTCTTTCAAAGACTTGGTCAATTCATCAGTTGGATGTCAAGAATGCGTTCATACACGGTGATCTCAAGGAAACAGTCTATATGCATCAGCCTTTGGGTTTCAGGGATCCAAACCGTCCTCATCATGTATGTTTGTTGAAGAAGTCCTTATATGGGCTTAAGCAGTCTCCAAGGGCCTGGTACACGAGGTTTGCTGACTTTGTTTCAACTATTAGGTTCACTTACAGCAGGTCAGATAATTCCTTGTTCATCTACCGCCGTGGTTCGTCTTTGGCCTACATTCTGTTGTATGTGGATGATATCATCTTGACTGCCTCTTCCGATGCCTTGCGCCAGTCTATCATGACCATGCTCAGTTCTGAGTTTGCTATGAAAGACTTACGGTCTTTAAGTTATTTTTTGGGGATTGCCGTCAAGCGTCATTCAGGTGGCTTATTTTTGTCGCAACGAAAGTATGCCGCTGAGATCATAGAGAGGGCTGGGATGTCATCCTGTAAGTCCACTTCCACGCCGGTTGATGCAAACCCAAAGCTAAGTGCCGCAGCAGGTGCACCATACTAGGACCCGACTCGCTATCGCAGTCTGGCAGGGGCCCTCCAGTATCTTACCTTTACCAGACCGGATATTACATATGCGGTTCAGCAGGTGTGTTTATTCATGCATGATCCTATAGTTGAGCACATGAATGCAATCAAATGTATCATTCGGTATATTCAGGGGACACTAGACTATGGGTTACACTTGTATCCTTCATCTACATCCACACTTTTTTCTTACACAGATACTGATTGGGGTGGTTGTCCCGACACCAGACGGTCGACTTCTGGCTACTGTATGTTCCTTGGCAACAACTTGGCCTCCTGGTCAGCAAAACGTCAGGCAACTCTATCACGCTCAAGTGCCGAGGCAGAATATCGAGGGGTCGCGAATGTGGTCTCCGAATCATGTTGGCTACGTAATTTGCTTTTGGAGCTTCATTGTCTCATTCAGAAGGCAACCTTGGTATATTGCGATAACATTAGTGCCATCTACCTTTCAGGTAACCCAGTTCAACACCAACGCACCAAGCATATCGAAATGGACATTCACTTTGTCCGTGAAAAGGTTGCAAAGGGTCAAGTTCGCGTATGTCATGTCCCGTCTCGTTATCAAATTGCAGACATCTTTACAAAGGGTCTACCAGCGGTTCTCTTTGAAGATTTTCGGAACAGTCTCAGCGTTCGAAAATCGTCCGCTATGACTGCGGGGGTGTGTTAAACAGAACAATATACATGTAATATACATTGAATATACAGCAGTGTATATCACATATATATCAGTGGACTGAAGCAGTGGCCTAAACAACAAGCAGCAGTGGGCCTGTTGGGCCTCTTGGCAGTGGCCTAAGAAGCAAGCAGCAGTACAGCAAGAAGCAGTGTGCTTGTTGGGCCTATCGGCAGTGCCCAGCACGCCCAGCCCATCACGGGAGTTAGGGCAGCAAAACAGTAGACAAGATTTGTATATTAAGGAAAGTATATTGTGTGTATATTGTAGTATATTTGTTACCTAGATTAGGATATACACTTATCATAATTAGGATATACACTTACCATAATTGTATAGTTAGAATTATGGTAGAAGAAGGTTTTGTAACTTGTATATATATCTATTCAATCAATGAAAATAATCAATGGGATTATTTCTTTCATCAACGCGCCCCTCTGTACGGGTCTGATTCTTTCAGAATGGGTCAAGTATGCGTGGCGGTGAGATTTGATCTCAAGACCTCTATCTGCTCTAATACCATGTTGAAGTGTGTGACAATCTCATCTAAAAGCTTAAGTTGTTAGAGAGAGTACATTTATTTAATTACATTTTAAACACAACGTGATAGAAAGAGCATTCGATTTAGTGACTCCACCATATATTTTTCACAATAAGAGAGGCATGGAGTACTTTATTTAGTGACACTGCCATAAATCTTTCACAACAAGAAAGGCAGAAAGCCAACTAAACAGTTTCAATACTGAGACTGCCCCATTCAAGAGTGCTAGAAGAAAGACGAGAAGACAACAGAAGTGAAGGTTTTTTAGCTTGCTGGGAGAAAATAGCTATATTAAAAGGTCAATTAGAGACAAACGAGTTAAAGCATAGATGAACATGTTAACTGCCAACTTATAAGAATGAGACATTGCAAGATTAATAGGATGAAAGTTTTACCTTATTGACACAGTTGACAGACTTGTCCTAGTGCAGAAATTTTTGTAAACCTAAGTATTTAAGTTTCTTTTTTACCTCTAACGCTGGACTCCGTGGAGAACGACGAACAACAACTTTGGGACTCTTCTCTTTAGGTGTCCTGGTAGGAGCATCTGACCCTGGAGTTTTGAGATTTCGGGCTGTCTTTGGTGCTGTAGGAGAAGTCCTTTGTGGCACCTCCACCGTAACATTCCTTCAGCCAAAAACACGCACGAAGGTCAATGAGGTAGTCAAACAACTAAGCCATATAAAAGAAAGATATGAATCACCATCAGATTACTGATTCCAAAACCTCTTTAAAAAGTCTTTGCATAACATGTTGCATCTGATTTCAATTTGGAGCAGTATTCTATTGCTAGTACTAATATGGTACATAAATTTACAGGTTAAGTTGTCAACGACAATCACATAACAAGCGATACGAGAGAGACTAAATCAAACTCTTTTGTTCTAATCATGTCCTCCCTTCAGTATCAAATAGCTGCAGATCTTCAAGTACTCAATAGCACATGGATGGTGCACATATTACAGTGACGAACATTGCTCTGAGGGATCGTTTGATTTGAGGTATAAGAGAAAATAATCTTAATGTAAAACTCTACATTACTTTCGAACACTTGGTTACCTTTTTTGTGTCTGATATATAGATGATAACTACAGAACTGTATATCATTTCAAGGATGATATATTGTCATTACTATTTAGTAACACACCATGAGAAAGGCAATAGAATTGCATGTAAAAAGAAGATCAATAAATGAATAACAGGAACTACTGACAAATCTGATTAAATTAAATGTACCTTGATTTTGGTGTCTGCATATTAATCTCCTCTTAGCAACACCTGAAATAGTTTAGAAGATTCTTTGGTTTAGAAAGAAATATGATTAAAGTGTGCATATGCAAAAGTACAGAACTACAGAAAAAAACAATGGTACATGATGGATTTGCAATTTGCAATCCACATCCAAATTAGAAACTAAACTAAGTAAAACACACCATCCCTTCAAAGGAACTCCATATAAATATTAAACAACCTCCACTACCACCAACCTAACCTACACAATACAAGAGAGGAAGAAGCCAAAACAGACAGAGAGAAAAAAATGCAAAGAAAGTTGCAAAAGAAAAATACAAATGTCATCATTTAAGCCATATCTATCCAATTCCTTTTTTCCCCTTTACTTCATGTCTACTCCTGTGCTAATACTGTATAGCATTAACACTTTGGGACAACATCATGCCTAAAGAAAATGAAACTAAAATACACATAGAAAATGACATTAGCAACCACCATCATAACAACAAAGACAACAATATCTAAGTTCTAAGCAAGTTGGGTTCGGTTATATGCACGGATGGAGCTAGAAAGAATAAATAATTTATCCAGAACCCAATAAACTCGCTATTTTAGAATTCATAACTTATAAACTCAAAATTCTGACTCCGCCATAGGTACGCGCTGAAATTTAAACTCATCTCATGCATTAGAAACCACCTTTTAAATACTTTGAAAAGTACCTAATTAACATAGTAATCACTAATGACTTTATGGGACACAAACACATAAAATAATTCACTATTGGGAAATCTTTTTTTTCAGTTTCTAATGCATAAATAGATCTGAAACAGAAAAAAAAAAGAAAAAAGAAAAAAGAAACCAACCTAAACTGTAAAACCAACTACAGACATCCTTAAAGACTAAGCTTTATTCTAAAGAAACCAACTCACATTCTCAAAAAAAAGAAAAAAAAAAGACACCAATACATGAGAAATGAATGCTCTGATCAACAACTAGTACACCAAACACATGAAATCAGATGGAAAATCACAACCATTATAAATGAGCAGAACCAACAAATCTCTAAGACAATAAATGAACAGTTTTTTAATGACCAGAAATATCCCAGTCCAATGAGAATTACCAGCTTCTATCTTTACAGGAAAAAAAAAACTCCAAGAAGAACAACAACAACAACAAACTCAGTGTAATCCCACCAGTTGGGGGTTCGGAGTTGATAGAATGTAAGCAAATCTTATCATATATTAGTAAGGAGGTAGAGTGATTGTTTTCGATAGACGATCGACTCAATAGAAAGCATATAAAAAAAAGTCAAAAAAGAAAATAATAGAACTGAAGAAATCATGACAAAATAATATAGAAAATAAGACAGTATTTTGAAAAAGGATAAGGAACATCAAATAATAACAAAAAAAATAAAGGACAATAAATACTATGACTATTAATATAAAATAATACGTCAGACAACACTCTCCTATCTACTAACGTTCTATATTAATTTATGTCCTCCCAAACCTCGAAGAAGAAAAATGAATGAAATGAAAATTGAAATTATGTTTTTCCCAAGTCACTATCCTCTCTCTTTTTTTTTTTTGTTTTTTCTCACTACTTCAGTATTACGTAGTTGTGTTTTTCGTCAATAGGAGAAAGATTGAAAAAAAAAGTGGAGATATGGCTAAATTAATTAATGCCCACGCTCGTGAAACACGCGCTTGACCACGTTCTATTGGATGTTGTGGGACCCAAGGTTAGTGAATGATACCTCTCAAGTTACCGAACCAAAGCACTGAATTGGATGGATTTAATTTGTTTTCTAGTCAAATGAAAGTGACTACTCTACTTCTATCCGTTTTTCGTTTTTGTTCTTTCTTTATTATTCTTAAAATATTTTTTGAGCTTTTGTTTTTTTTTTTGGTAATAATATTTTTTGTGCTTGTAGAGTTGTAGTTAATTAAAGGCAAGTCAATCAAGAATATTCTTGAGCGGTCGTTTGGTGCGTCGAATAAAGTGAAATATCTCAAGATTAAGTTTAAAATTAAATTTATAATATATTTAATTGATGAGATAATTTATATCGTCAAATAAACACAATATAAATTTAATCTTAAACTTAATTCTGAAATATCACACATTATCCTATCAAACTTGAAATTATTTTATCCACCTCTCAGGTGGGATAAATTTATATCACAATCAAACACAATTAAATTTAATCACAAACTTAATTCCAAGATATCACACCTTATTCTATCAAATTTCAGATAATTTTATCCTCCTCCCATGTGGTCTCGATACGTTCCTCAAAAAATTCGATTCGAGTAGATTCTTCCCTCAACTAACGAAGAGATCTATAAATTTATCCAAAAATTATAATTCTGAAATTATTTAGTCAGTTAACCAAATGACCCCTTAATCTCAATTTATGTGATATACTTTAATTTAATATATAATTTAAGAAAAAAAGAATTTAAAACATATTATTTAAATAAATTATATATATTTATTTAGCTATAAATCATCTCATTAAAGTTGAAATCTAAAATTAAATTATTTTAAATTAAAAAATTGTATCACATAATTAAAATAGATGAGAAAATCTTCCCTTTTGTTATCCTCTTTTGGGTGGTTCTAGAAATTGACAATGGCGTAGATACAGGGAAATTCTTTTCCAACATGGTCTATAGAGTATATATGGGAAAAGGTAAAGGTATTTATCGGGACTTGCATCATTAATTATTTGAATCAAATGTAGGTTCTTTTAGTAGTTTTAACGTTTATGTTATCTTTACAACAAATTCTTTAAATTGTTCAACATAGTTTCTGTCTTTGTATATATAGTCATTTTTAATAAAAATAATTATTTTTAGATATTTTTCGTTTTAAAATATCAAGACTAAACTAATTTGTTTTTTTCAAGTTTAACCTTAGTATTCTCTTGTTCTAGAAATAAAAGACATGTAAATAGAATTTACTTATTTAATAACAATAAATGAATATGTCAAAGATTACATAATTAATAAGGGTAATGTAGTCAACTTACTTTTTTATTACTCCATCCGGCAGGGGAGGCAAAGGGGATTCAATTGAATCTCCCTTCGTTACAAAATTATAGTGTGTAAATAGTATAAAAGTATTTTCTTGCGCGCACATATTTATATATATAAAATTTGTTCAATGTCCGTTGCGTAAGATTTTTTTGTTTTAATTTTCTTGTTTGAATTTCTGACTTCATTATTGCCTTCTGGTCCATATTAAGTGGTGTATTTATTTTTTTCATTTTAATCTAAAATAAGTGCTATTTTACATAATAAAAAAAGTATTAGTAATTATTTTCATTTTTATGTAACCAAAAAACTATATTAAAACTATTTAATTAAGAATGGGTTAGTAAAAACACTTCTTAGAAGTAAGTAGATTTCTTAAAAGGTACTTCCTCCATCCATGTTTGATTTAGAACACCCTTTAAGGAACAATAAATAAAATGATAATTTTATTATATCACTCCTAATTATTATAAATTATTTATATTAAAAATAAATTAAAAATAGTTAAAATATTAATAATGAGTAAAATAAGTATAAAATGATAATGCATGATCCCAGGGTTTGTTTACATATGCATGATCCAAAAGAAGCACATATAGGGGCTCTGAAATGAATCGTGCGGTATATTAAGGGTACTCTTGACTTTGGGTTGCATCTGTATAAGTCCACCGTGACTGACATTACATCTTATACGTAATATCTGGTCTCGTGAAAGTAAGTTACTGAAGAGCCCCTGCAAGGCTGCGATAGTAGGTCGGATCCTCGTAGGGTGAGCCAGCCGCAACACCCAACTTGGGTTTAATATCAACGGGAGTAAGAGACTTGCACGAAGACATACCAGCTCGCTCAATGATATCAGCCGCATACTTCCGTTGTGATAAGAATAACCCACCGGTATAACGTGTGACAGCAATCCCCAAAAAGTAACTCAAGAGCCCTAAGTCTTTCATAGCGAACTCAAAACTAAGCATTGTCATGATAGACTTGCACAAAGCATCAGAAGAGGCGGTCAAGATAATATCATCCATATATAATAGAATATAAGTCAGGGAGGTACCACGACGATATATGAACAATGAATTATCAGACATGCTGTGAGTAAACCTAATAGATGAAACATAGTCTGCAAATCTCTTATACCAAGCCTGAGGGGCATGCTTAACCCCATACAAGGACTTCTTCAATAAACAGACACGATGATGATATTTGGGGTCTCGAAAACCCAAGGGCTTGTTGACACTAAATTTTGTCCTCTCTTTTTCGATTATTTGTTTGCGATTTTAAATATTTTGACACCCCAATATATATATATATATATATATATATATATATCGTCATCCATTCTCGATATCATTATTATTATTATTATTCGTATTTTCTACTACCATATGCCTTTTAATATCCTACTCATAGTTTTACCCTAATATTCTATGTTATTTTATTTTCGCAAAATGGCATCGCATTTTTTTTATTTTAAGCATTTCGCAAATATTATGTTTCTATTATTATCACATCGTTATTTTTATCTTTATAATTTACCTTTTTTGCAAAGCATCTTTTTTATAATAAACCCCTTTTATTTTAACCAACTCCCCATTTTATTCCCCCTCACCCAAAACAATATCAACCCACCAAAATTCCATCAGCCCAATCCGCAACCCCTATTTTCGGCCCAATCGGCCACCAACCCAACCCTTCACCCGAAAACCAGCCCAAATCACTCGGCCCAACTCCCCTTTATTCCCTAAACTCATCACCCATCGTCCAAAAAATCCTACACCACTCTTTCATCCAAAAAACCATCAGCCTTTCACCCCGATACGCCTTCGGGCTGCCGGATAAACAACATCATCGACACCCCTGCCACCACGTCCCCTCTCCCATCGTCTGTCTCCCATCAAGCCCCTCTCAATCCAACGGATACAAGCAAGAATCAATGGATTTTCCACCCCAACGACTCCTCCCCTCTCAAATCTAACTGCAAAGCTGAGATTTTTCACCATTTTCCATCACCTCGTCTGTTGAAAACGTCACACATACTTTCCCCCTCTTTTGAATTCGAATTTCAAACTAAAAGCTTCTTGAAGAAGCTGTTGAAACCCCTCAGTATTTGGCTATATATTTAGAGGAGTTTTTTTCGGACAAAAAAAGCTCTCGGTTTTCCAAAGACTGTCAACAAAAAATTGATTTTTCTTCCTTTTTCACAAAGAATTCGGAAGTTTTCAGGGTTCGTATCCACACTGGGGGGTCTCTCACATCAAGTCTGATCAGTCTTTGTTCATTTACAAGAAGTGACATGACATGGCTTATCTTCTTCTATATGTGGATGACATTATTCTCACAACATCATTTGCCTCGCTTCGCCAGTCCATTATGTCCTTCTTTGTGTCAGAATTTGCTATGAAGGATTTGGGTTTTTTAAACTATTTTTTGGGCATTGCGGTTACTCAATATGCAGGTGGTCTGTTTCTCAATCAAAGGAAATACGCCGAGGAGATCATAGAAAAAGCCGGTATGTCTTCGTGCAAACTGTTCCATACGCCGGTTGATACAAAGGCAAAATTGAGTAACACAACAGGTTCCCCATACAGTGACCCGACACATTACCACAGCCTAGAAGAGGCATTGTAGTACCTCACCTTCACGAGATTTGATATCTCCTACGTGGTTCAGCAAGTTTGTTTACATATGCATGATCCAAAAGAAGCACATATAGGGGCTTTGAAATGAATCGTGCGGTATATTAAGGGTACTTTTGACTTTGGGTTGCATCTGTATAAGTCCACCGTGACTGACATTACATCTTATACAGATGCTGATTGGGGTGGCTGCCCAGACACACGACGCTCCACCTCAAGCTATTGTGTGTTTTTAGGAGACAACCTCATTTCTTGGTCATCGAAACACCAGCCGACATTGTGTCAGTCGAGTGCTAAGGCAGAATACCGAGGGGTAGCTAATGTGGTCTCTGAATCATGTTGGCTCCGTAATCTTCTTTTAGAACTACATTGTCCGATCGAAAAAGCAATCGTGGTTTATTATGATAATGTGAGCGCAATATACTTATCAGGTAACCCTGTCCAGCACCAGCGCACAAAATACATAGAAATGGATATCTTGTTTGTCCGTGAAAAGGTTGCACGTGGACAAGTCCGGGTTCTTCATGTTTCGTCCCGTTATCAGATTGCAGATATTTTCACAAAAGGGCTTTCGTGCATACTGTTTGATGATTTCAGGGACAGTTTGAGCATCCGCGCACCTCCAGCTAAGACTGAGGGAGTCTGTTAAGGATAATTATGGATATTATTATCCTTAATTATCTACATTATGTAAAATCATCTATGTAATTAAAGAGAATATTATGTAATTAGTATGATTAGATAATTAGCATATAGTTAGGATATTCCATATGCATAGCCTAACTATATGCTAATTATCTAATCATACTAATTACATAATATTCTCTTTAATTACATAGATGATTTTATATAATAGAGATAATTAAGGATAATAATATCCATAATTATCCTTAACAGTTTAGTTAATATAGTTATGAAGATTAAGACAACTGATTTTTTGTTCCATTCTCTTTTCTTTTCGAATAATTCATTAATCAAATTTATGAATGTAAGATGATATTAATCTCACTTGAGGAGTCTTTCATTAATATCAAGGTATATATAGAGTACAATATTCATCCCTTATACAATAGGAATCCTAAGCCTATACAAAAGAGGAATCCTAGTCTTACCATAATTATATTTACACAATATATGGAAATATTCTAATTATGGGTAGGGAATATATTTACACGTTTACACACCCCCTCAGTCGGAGCGGGAGGAGGCCGGACGCCGAGACTGCTCAAGTCAAGAAATAAGCATGCAGGAAGTCCTTTGGTAAATATGTTCCAGATACCGATAGGATGATGGAACATGTAACACTCTGACATGGCCTAACGCAACTTTCTCACGAACGAAGTGTAGGTCTATCTCGATATGCTTGGTTCGCTGATGTTGAACCGGATTATAAGAAAGATAGATGGCAGAGATGTTATCACAATACACAATAGATGCCTGACGCAAAGGACACTGAAGTTCTAACAAGAAATTTACGAGCCAACAAATCTCGGCTACTACATTTGCAATGCCTCTGACTCACCTCAGATCGGAGCGAGATAGGGTAGCATGTCGCTTGGCAGACCAAGAAATCAGATTATCCCCTAAGAAAACACAAAAGCCAGAGGTGGAGCGTCGCGTATCCGGACACCCTGCCCAATCTGCATCCGTATATGAAAGTAACCTGTCTGGTGCAGAGGGGTATAGGTGCAAACCATAATCAAGAGTGCCCTTAATGTATCGAATAATACGCTTAAGAGTAGTGAAATGAGACTCTCTGGGGGCATGCATGAATAAGCACACCTGATGAACAGCATAAGCTATGTCTGGCCTGGTGAATGTGAGATACTGAAGTGCACCTTCAAGGCTCCTATACAGAGTAGGATCAGAGACTAGAGCACCATCCATATCACTGAGCTTAGATTTGGAATCAACTGGAGTAGGCACCTCTTTGCAGTTCGTCATCTTAACCTTGTACACAATCTCTTCTGCATACTTACGCTGACACAAGAACATATGATTGGCAGACCTGTTCACTGATATCCCCAAAAAGTAACTCAGCTTCCCCAAATCAGTCATTGCAAATTCGGACTTGAGCAAGGCAATAATTTCATTTTTCATTCCGTCGGAGGAGGCAGTAAGAACAATATCATCCACGTAAAGTAATAAGTAAGCAGTGCCACTACTTCGATGAAAAATGAAAAGTGTATCACTCTTGCTGCATACAAACCCAATCTGCAAGATATACCTGGCAAAGCGATCATACCATGCACGGGGGGCATGCTTCAGGCCATATAGTGACTTACGGAGACGGCACACATAGTGAGGAACTGCTGGATAGGGTGAACCTTGGTGGCTGATGCATGTAGACTGTCTCTCTCAGATCCCCATGTAAAAATGCATTCTTCACATCAAGCTGATGGATCGGCCAGTGTTTGCCCATGGCTATGCTCAAAACTGTGCGGATGGTAGCCGGTTTGACAACCGGGCTGAAGGTCTCACCACAAGCAATGCCCTCCTGCTGATTTGTGCCATTAGCCACAAGACGGGCCTTATACCTATCAAGATCCCCATTGTCTCTAAACTTGTGACGAAATATCCACATACAACGAATGACATTCACCCCATCATGTCTAGGTACTAGATCCCACGTGTGCTGTTTAGTTAAAGCATTGAATTCCTCATACATAGCCCCATTCCAATTAGGGTCTTGTTTGGCCAATTTTGGGTTCTTTGGAAGTGGAGAGATGGTTTGGGCAGACAAGTTGAAATGGACTTTGGGTTTGAAAATTCCATGCTTTGAACGAGTTTCCATTGGATGGGTAGGGACAGTGGTTGGCGGAGTGGTGTCTGAGATGAGGGGTAAAGTAGGATAAGGAGAAGGTGGGGGCAAAGCCGTCGGAGGCACCGCGGCTCCTGGATCGAGAGTCGCCGCGCTAGAAGGTTGACAGGCTTCTCTGAAGTTTGGAGTCTTTGCGGCTCGGCGACAAAGCGAGGAGGATGTGAGTTGTTCGATTATGAGGGGAGAGATGGCAGACTCGTCAAGAAATGAGTAGTCCTATTTTTGGAATTTTGGAAGATTCAAAAATGGGAATGTGGTCTCATCGAATGTGACGTGATGAGATATGTGGATCTGACGAGTCGACAAGTCATAGCATAGATAGCCCCTATGGTTCGGCGGAAATCCTAGAAAGACACATGGAGTGGACCTAGGAGCGAGCTTGTGAGGGGTGGTGGAGCTAAGGTTGGGATAGCACAGACAACCAAAAATCTGTAGATGATCATAAGAGGGGATTCTATGGTAGATGATTTCGGTAGGGGTCATATTGTGAAGAGTGCTAGTAGGGAGAATATTTATAGTGTATTCTGACATTTTAGCAGCATAGACCCAGAAGGGTAGAGGGAGGGAGGCATGAATCAATAGGGTGCGAATCATATTGTTAATGGTGCGGATGATTCTTTCAGCTTTACCGTTTTGTGGTGAGGTGTGAGGGCAGGAGAAGCGAAAGACCATGCCATTATTGGTACAAAAACGGTGAAACATAGAGTTATTGAATTCACGACCATTATCGCACTGAAATGATTTTATGCCTTTTCCAATTGTGTTTGAATGAAATTGCGAAACTCAAGAAATTTGACAAACACTTCCGATTTAAATTTAAGAGGGTATAACCAAACGTAGTGTGAAAAATCATCAAGCAACACAAGATAGTATTTATGACCGAGAGAACTAGGGATAGGAGATGTCCATAAATCGGCATGTATGATATCAAAAGGAGCAAATGTAACACTAGTAGATGATTTAAACGGAAGACGAATATGTTTGCCTAAAGAGCAAGAAACACAATGTTGGGCAAGTTTCCCATTACAGGCAATGAAATTGTTGCCTCTAAGAAAATTAAAAACTGGGACTCCTGGATGACCAAGCCTATTATGCCAGGTTGAAGAAGAAACAGCCGCTAGAGTGACGGGAGAGCAAGATCTGGCAGCAGAGGTGGAAGTGAATGGATAGAGATCCCCCGTACTATTGCATCTCGTAAGAGATGTCCCCGTATGAAGATCCTTTACAGTAAATCCAAAAGGGTCAAAATCCACAGAGACAGAATTATTACGAGTAAATTGGCGGACAAATATGAGGTTCTTAATCATGTGTGGGGCATATAGGGTGTTTTTTAGGGAGAAGGGTGGATGATGAGGTTGTGTGTATAAGGTACCATAACCCTTAACTGGAATGCGTTGTCCACTACCAACTGTAACATATTGAGGATGCTTTAAACAAAATAGTTTAGGAATAGTACCTGCAGACTGGGTGACATGAGATGTGACGCTTGAGTCCATGTACCAAGTATTGTCAGGTTGTTGCATAGATAGGGTGCTGAACGCCTGACCCAACTCAGTGGGTGTCATGCCGGAGGAATGCTGTGGGACCTGACCTTGCATGAAGTGGGCCTGCTGTGGGGCTGGAGCGGGGCCTAACAAACCGGGGTAAGAATACGGATTGTATGGCTGCTGGTACTGGAATGGACTTGGCGCCGCGACTCTGGCCCAGGCCGCGGCTACATGCGGGCGCCGCGATCTTTGTAAGACGGCTAGAGAGCCGCGGCCCAGTTGTTCTGCGATCTCTATTGTTGGTGCTGCTGTTGGTTCTGTTGGCCGCGACCCTTGCCACGTCCACGGCCTCCTCTACCGCCGCGCTTTTCCACTTGCCGCCGCCCCGCTGTTGGGAGTTGTCCAGTGGCGTCTGATTTTGGGGTTGCGTGTCGACAGCTAACACCTGTTGGACGTGCTCATCCTGCTTAGCACGACGGGTTTCTTCGAGCAACAATTGTGAGCGAGCTTTGTTAAAACTCGGTAGCGGATCTGTCTGTTGAATAATGGTGGCCAAAGTATCATATTCTCCCTTAGTAAGGCCAGAAATCATTTGTAGCACCATTTTATCGTTAGTGACAGGCGTGCCGATGTTGGAGAGTTGATCCCTAGAAGTTTAAGCTGCTTGCAATACTCAGAGACATTGGAGAAATTTTCAAGACGTGTTTTGTTGAACTGTTCTTCCAAATACACGGCACGAGTGTGCTTGTTGTCCTGAAAAATTTTCTCCAAACGATTTCACAAGTCAAGGGCTGTGGAGTCAGATTTCATGATAGTAAGGAGCAAATCCTGAGAGATACTACCATATATCCATTGTTTGACGCCGGCGTCGAGACGATGCCAGATAGAATCATCAACCTCCGTAGGGCGCGGAATGGTGTCATCAATATGGTCAAGCACGTTATAGAGACATGCATGATTGCGAAAAAGTTCAACCCAGGGAGAATACTGGTTGTTTTCTTGATCAAGAATAATGGGAATATGGTTCTTGATGAAGTCTATTCAGATTTTCTTATGAAAATAATACAAGGTAATAATACTTAGCCTTAAGTTTAAGTCAAGTATCAACTTTTAAGAAAGCCGCAACAAGCAAGTGAATCTCATTTATCATCAATGTAAAATGTACTATCGCATGATTACTTTTCTTTTGATTTTTTTTATTTTATGGAAAATATAAGAAGTAAAGATGTTTTACAATTGGTGTTGGGCATGTTATGTCTGGTAAAATCATATATATTGCTAAGTCATACTTGAGATAATCGAAGGATCAAACGTATCGATTCCTTGTAAGGGAATTAAGCTGTCAAATTGAATACTTTATTCAGTTCATATAATTTGTCTTTTAAAATTTTTACACACTTCTTAAAAAAAATTTCCTCTAATTCATATTAAGTGGTGTTTTTACCTTTTCATTTTGGTTTTCACATAATCATAAAGCTATTAATTATTTTCTTTCAAATTTATCCCTATTTGGATAAGTGGAGTTTATGTCACCAAGAAACTATATTAAATAGGCATTATTTAATTAAAGTTAAGTTAATAAAAACACTTTACTATTATTTTGAGTAGATTTTACAAGCGATGGCCAAACTAAAAACACCACTTGATATGAACCAAAGAAAATATATTTAATACCTTAATCATAAGATTATTTATTTAGATTCCCTTATTTCTTTCCTAGACGTTTGACTTAATTAATACTCCACTAATTGGAACAATAAAGACGTACTTAGGATAAATTATAATAACTTTTTATTTTTAAAAAAATATCAAATATATACTTCAAAATAAATTGATCGAAACAGGTATAGACGAATTTAGAAAAAAATATAATAAATATTTTTTTTAAATGTCAAATATATATTTCAAAATAAATTCATTTTGACAAAATTACTAATATGTCGATTGGAGGGAGTAAAAGCTAAGAGTTTTATTGATGTTTCCAAAACAAAAATTTAGTGGCTAGTACTAGTTGTATCATAATCAATTTTTCCATCGTAGTTTCATGAATTTGGAAATGTGGCTAGTACTAGTTGGAAATTATTAGGAATTAGGATTATCGTAAAATAATCCTCAATAAAAAGTATTTTAGTACTTTGCCACTGATGACAACTTTTAGGGATTATAATTGCAATCTAAATCTTCACTCAGACTGAAAATGTTTTAAAGAAATTAATCAACATATATTTTTATGCAACAAAATGATGACGAAATAGGATTAGAAGAAAACTTTAAGTGTATCCCTCGTATTTGTTAAAAGGGCAAATTACCCTAAAAGTTCCTATAATTATGATTCAATTATAAATATATTTTTTTAAAATTTTTAATTAAATATTTATACCTTTTATACTATGAAAATTTTATTCAAATATTACAAAGTACTATTTTGAGTCATACTGTAGACAGAAGCGGACCTACTCTCTCAATATTTAGGGGGACATCGGACCACGTAAACTTCAGCGAAAATCTTATATATATACCCTCCGTCTCAAATTATTTGTCATTTTTTTTTATTTTACATGTCCCTTGAGAAATATTAATTAGGAGTTATATTTGACTACTTTACCCTTATTTATATCTAAGTTATAATTTATCTCAATTAAATGTTTAGTCTATTTATGTGTGATCTCCATTAATAACAAAATTCTATTAGGGGTAAAATGGAAAAAAAGATCATTAATTGTGCGTTGAACTTCTAAAATGACAAATAATTTGAGACAAATACTTTTAATAACCACGACAAATAATTTGAGACGAAGAGAGTATATATATATAACTACGGCCGAGGATCTCAAGGGGATAATAGACAAGGAAGGAATTGATCTATTATCCCCATTAGATCCTCGGCCGTAGTTTGGTATCAGAGCCATAAATGGTTGAGATATAGAGAGATATGATATCCAGACCAGATGAAAGTCCTATTTAGAGGTTCCGATTCTTTTGAGGCTTTTTGCCTAGGATGGTCCGGGGTAGTAAGTCCTCAAGGGTGTAGGCAGTCAGACTCCGTGAAACGCCTGCGATTGTAGGAAGAACCCGAGTTTCAAAAATAAGATTTTTATATACATGGATCATTTTCTTAATAGATCTACTTTTGATTTTCGTTCAACATCTTCAATGGATTCAAAGAAGATAATAAATTTGGAAGAAATCGTTGTAATCGTTATACAAGATTTTGAAAAATCGATTGATAATTGGGAAATACCGAGAGTAAATAGAGATCAAATTTATAAAAATTCCAAATATCAATTCTTCAAAATCGATTTCACAATCAAAACAGAGGAAAGAGATATTCAGTTATCAAAACCCTTTGAAACAATCCAATTACTTTATCAAAATTCCTTGAAAAAACACAGGGAAAGAAATTACAAATACATTCATATTAGATTAGTCCAAGTAGGGATAAAACCCGTTACTAAGGAGGGATTAAACACCTCAATCCTTGCTAATCTTAAGAGATGTCAAAATCACAAATTTTGAGGATTCCTTATTGAGTTCTGTTGAGTCTAGTCTCTGCACAGGGTCAATCTCTTTTGATTGTTACCCAAACTTTTCAGTATCCCTCAATGATAAAAATATCCAAAAATCCCCTGTCTTACAAATAAAAACCCACAACTACCAAATGCTTGAAGGTTCAATTCCGGTAACAATAATTTTTAGAAGCTATGACTCCTGCTTTCGCCACAAAAGTTAGATACCATAGTAAAAAAGGTGAAACCCTTCTTTAACAAACAGATTTTTTCAGATCTAATACCGTAATACCAAGACCTATTAGGTGGAAGGATATTACCCTACCAGAAGAATGGATCCTGGAAAGAGTAGTTAAGTCTGAACATTTAGAAACTTCACAATCAAATACCCATCTTAGAGAAATAACCCAATACCAGGATGATAGAGTTAGTCTATCGTTCCATAGAAGACCTACAAGTAGTAGATACGATGATACAAGTTCCGTAGAAACCCGGGACTTAGGAAGAGTCTCACAAATTTCTTCGGTAATAAATATTCCTTACAAAACAAAGCCTAGACGTTCTACGTCAGATTTACTCAATCTAAGAAACGTAGACTACACCAATGAAATAGTTAGACCCGTATACGAAAATACCACTGTTAGTGAGAAAATAGATGACCATGAACCTACTAGTCCAACATTTTCCTCGATAACAGAGAATTTAGTAAACGAAATTGGAGTTTGAGAAAAAGAATTCCAAGTAGATAAGAAATTCCTACAAAAGAATTTTTATGAAAAATACAACCTAGAAAAAAGAATTTGGTTCTTCAAAAACTTTTTAAATACTAGGACAAAAATACAAGAAAACTTCTATGATTTTGTAAATGAACATAGGATAAACATCCTATTCTTTGACTGGTTTGAAATATATTCCTCCGAAAATTTCATAGAATACCCCTTTTCCAAAACGGTAAATCCCGTTACAACTAGGAATAAAACACAGGAATGGGAAACCCTAGCTGATTCTAGGAAAGTCCAGTCCAACCACCCTCCTCTACAAGGTATTAGGCTCAACATTCATGGCCGCCATGTAGAAGTAATTCCTTTTAAAAACTCTGCTGAGGATGAAAAAATAATTACAAAATCCATTCTCGCACAAAATAATTTCACAAATATTAATTTAAATACCATAAAAAATAATTAGATCGAGTAGAAAACCATATAAAAAACCACCCTTTGGTCATTATAGATTCCCCAGAAAAGACCAAAGAGATGAAATTGAGAAGCCTAATCTTTAAGCCTTTTCAGGTATCCAAAGATTGTGTTAGAAATATCCAACAAAATAAATATGAATTTATTCAGGCTATACAAGATCAATTGAGTAAAATTGAGACATCCAGCAGTTCTAACACATAACACATTGTTCCAGTTACCCCACAATCAACTAATAAAATAACAACTTTAACGTCTGATTCCGATAATAGTGATACTTTAGAACAATTCCAAAATAATACACCATTTGTTAATAAAATGGATTGGAAACTACCTGTACAACAATTACAAATAATTCCTGCTCCAGACTTAGGAATAGTAAAACCCCTAGCTCAATCTTGATTCAATGCCTCTTTCATTTACGATTGGAACATAGATGGAATGACTGAATACAATATTCTCAACTTTCTTCAACAAATGACCATGATTGCAAATGTCATAAAACACAAAATGGTGTTTGTTTTTCGTGAGTGAAGAGGCCAAGTTTGTATTGTCCACGTCACCGACTGAAAATGACAAGAACAAAGCTCTTATTTCTCTCTCTCAATTGATGAAGCAATAGTGCACCGCAGTACCCTTTATAGTGTGTTTCTTTTTCTCCGATTAGTTGAATTGCAAGTTGAATAACTATGCCTTCAATGACAGAAACTTTACTCAGATTTTTTGTGTTTAACTAACTCATCAAAGAAATGACGTGTCTTTCTATACATTATCATTTAATCACATAATTAAAATATTTTTACACTTCATATCACTTGGACCGAGTATGTACACTGTTGCGGAAAAATAAATTAGCTATGCAAGTGTAAGGCTACGCGGTGGGTGCACTGTTTTGTGTTGGACTGTGTATTTTTGAAAGTTCCCATTAATATTGTACTTACCTCGATTTTTTCAACCAGCCATGATAAACTAATAGTTTGATATAAATACTAATGTGACTAAAATTTTAATACAAATAAACTTTTATCTAATTTAACCTGTAAGTTCCTGATACATGCTATCATTATTTGCTTAAACATAGTACAAATAGAGATGTCATGGGACCAATAGAGTTGGCTCATAAATGTAGGAATCACTCCTAAACTGGACTAGGTGGCTCTCATTAACAAAAAGCTAACATAAAGATAATGGAAGAATTCATAAACTATCAGGTTTGTATCACTATAATCCGATAATACCACTTGTTCCCAGCATCCAAGCAAAGAAGAAACCAACCACTTATTAACCATGAATCTGTGTCATCAATTGATAAAGTACATATTAGCTTAACATTCTGTCTGGAATTCTTCACATTCAGTGAACTCGACTCACACAACTCAAATGTTACCTTCTCCAACTAGTATACATCCTTTTGGTCAAAAAGAATTAATCCACTTCACTATAAATTTTAGTCTAGCGCCAGAAAGCATGATCCGCCTCCAGTTACCATGTGATTTGTAACTTCTAAAGTGCCAAAGAGACTCTCGGTTGAGACTAAAATGCAGAACCGCTGTTCTTAGTCTTCCCAAGCAACATGTCTTTTGCTTCATTAATTTTTGAAGCAAGGTAGTGGCTGCCTCCTGCATCTGGATGGTTGGCTACCATCACTTTCCTATGTGCCTCCCTCACTTTATCTGCTGGCGTGCTTTCCCTGTTGAAGTTGATGCCAATGAGATCAATTCAATACAAGAGAAAGATGAATCATCCTACAGATATTTAGTGGAAAAGGAGGTGATATACCTTTCCACTTTAACAATAATACTATATATTACTCCCTCCGTCCCAATATATGTGGCATACTTTCCCTTTTAGTATGTCCCAAAAAGAATGTCACCTTTCTATAATTAGAAACAACTTAATTTTAAAATACCCCTTTTACCTTATTGAAATGATTTATAGCCACACAAATCTCTAAGATTCGTTTTAGACCAGTCCACAAATTTCAAAAGTCTTCCTTTCTTAAACTTTATGGCTCGACAAATGGTGCCACATAAATGGGACGGAGAGAGTACTGATATATAAATCAACCAAACACAAGCTTAAAAGCAAGGGGGAAGGGAGAAGAAAGAGGGGGAAGGGAGAAGAAAGAGGGGGAAGGGAGAAGAAAGAGGTAGTAGAGCAACGAACGACAAAGCATACTAGACAAAAGTCTAGATCTAATGAAACCTAATAGATAGTGAGAAACAAAACAAGTACTATGTTATTTGCCCTTGTACTCTACTAAAGGTGGCATTCGATTCGAAACCAAGGACTACCCACACCTCATTTCATAAATCATCTCCTCATACATAGCAAAGTACTAGCTGAGTCTCATCGGTGATATAAATCTAAATATAGCCTTCTTAGAGAAGACAAAGTAATTACTGTTTATATGATCTATGGAAAGGAAGCAAGGGAAAATGGCTTTTGATGTTGTGTGATGTTGTGTCCCCTTAATCTCAAAGATATCCCTAAAAGTTGTCTTCAGTGCAAAAGCATCAAAACCTAATGCCAGCATACACTTTTGACTTGTTCCAAAATAAAAGCTTTTTACGTAGCTACCATGTCAAACTAATTTCAATCTTGCAGAACATTTGAAAAGGAAAGAAAACTACAAGAAAAAAAGGGGAAATGAAGAACCACCATACTTATGCATAGACCAGCTATATCTACCAGAGCTGTTGCAAAAGATTTTAGTTAATCCTCCAAAGGGGCCATTCTTGTAGATCAAATGTGATCTAACATCTCTACCTTATTCCGATCTCAAAGTTTCAAGAATGGCTAGTCTGATAGTTATGGTTAACAAAGGGGGCGTGAGTTAGAAGGCTAGTGTATGTATGGTCAAAACTATTACAACAACTACACCTCACTCCCAAACAAGTTAGGATCGACTATATGAATCATAAATATATAACTACTACTAGATAGAAAACATTAAATAAATAATTGAAACGTTGTGATAGAGAAAAACATCACATCATATTAAAATTTGAATAATTAAATGATTTTAAGTAGTTGAAGTTGTAAGAGTTGTATAAAATATAACATTATCGGGAAATAGTGCAACATTTCGGGACATACCAAATAAAAAGAATGCCATATAATTGGCATCAAATGGAGTACTGCATCAGCCTCCATAATAAAAAATGATTTTTACATGCAAGATACACATTAGTTACCACTACCTTAGGCCCTTTTTATTAAGGAAGAAGTCTCATACACGTAAGACATACAAACAAAGACTACTCAACAACAACTCAGCAACCCATATTTTAGGTCAGTTTATCAAAATGATAAATATGATTGTGTAGGAAAAAATTATTGTCCTAATTTATGTGTAGCACTTTCCTTTTTTAATGTGTCACAAAAGAATGATACCTTTCTCTATATAGAAATAACTAAACTTTAAACTTCTCACTTTACCCTTAGTGAGATGATTTATAGCCTTACAAATAGAGGCTTGTTTTAGACCACAAATTTCAAAAATCTTTCTTTCTTAAAGCATGTGCCTAGTCAAAGTGCATCACTTAAATTGGAATGAAGGGAGTAATAATAAATGTCCAAAGTCCAATAAAGGAAACTCATTTGTCATAATATTTGCTTCTCTATTTTGTTTTTTTTGACAAGGAATCTTTTTTTAGACAATGCAATTTGCTTCCCTATTAAGGGACATACATTGATGTTTCTCTAGTTAAAATAAATAGTCATTATTTTGAGATTAATTTAGTAAGTTAGAATGACATAGATGGTCAATATGAATGTGTAACAAGAAAATAATAAATGTGCAAAATATACCATGGAGAACTTATTTTCACCATAATTTGTGCCCTTCAGCAAGGAACATATTGAAGCTACTCCTTTTTTATATCGCTGGTATAACGGTCAGCTTGTGCGCACCTCGAGTATTCCACCGAGTACCTGCTCCTCTCCCCATACCAGCACAGGTACCGGGTAACTCTTCTCAACAAGACTTAGGCAGATGGAAAGAAATCACCTAATGTTATTTGCCTCTTACAGGATTTGAACCCTAGCCTCCAAAGATTTGCACCTATTTCATTGGTCACTAGGTCACAACCTTTGGTACAATAGTGACGTTGATCTTACTACTATACATAGTCATTATAATGTTATTTCTTATAGCTGCAGTAACATTATTGGGGGCACATCTACATTAATCCACATAACCATCAAAACAACCATATACATAATCTTCCCATCTATGCAAATAATGAGTGTCTTCACATTTGTACTGAATTCTATAATTAAGCATGGCAATCCCACCAAACCTTAACAAGAAAGCTAAAACACACCTGACTCCAAGAATAAGAGCTGCTTCCCTCCTCGTCATTTTAGGCTGAAAACCTCCTTCATAAAATTTTCGCATTCTTGCAGTAGGTGGTCTGGCCTTGAATGCTTGCCAAGCCTGGATGCCGTACCTTCCCGCCAATGCAGCAGTAGCAACAGCCACTCCTGCTATCAATGGTGTTGTCTGATGCACGAGTTGGAGATAAGTATGAGCTTAATTCTTAATTATAACTGCTAAGAAATAATGTAATGGAACCACAACAGACAAAAAAGCAGCATGTTAACACATTTACTACTGCTTAAAAATGTATTGAAACCAACCACAACAGAAAAAAATCAAAGGGCCAGATAGTGCACAGCTCGACACTAGGTGGATAATGGCCAACCACTCTATCTTTCTAGGCTTTATCTGCGGCAAGATTCGAACTCGTAACATGCCCCTAACCACATATCACACGCTACATGTTTTTAATATTATGCGCTACTCTATTATCACTAGAACAAAGCCCCGGGGTCTACTACTGCTTAAATTCATGTAATACATTTGACATATATACAAATAGATAAAGCAAAAATACTTAGGAATAAAATATGGAAAAAGAACGTAACTGAAGGGAATAAAAAAAAAATGCATAACAACGTGAAATTGAGAAAAAGAACATGGAAACTAAACATTAAAAAGTGAAACATGTATGTGAACCCTCGTTCCAAAGGCCACATCATAGACTAAGTAAGTCTAACAACAAACAGCTAATTCCTTGAAAATGGTGCAAGTGTTGCACCTAAATAATTAAGTGCAGAACTCAACAAAGGGGATAACACACATCCAACAACAAATATGAAGGCACTATGGTTGTGTTCGGTATGGTGGAAAATCAACAACATACCCAGTGAAATCACACAACGTGGGGTCTAGGTATGGTGGAAAATATTTTTCAATTTTTCAATTTTTTCATGTTCAGTTCGTCAAAATTTTTGGAAACCATTTCTTCTAAGGAAAACAAGTTCCACAAGTGGCAGTCCACATTGATTTTGTCCTCCCCACCCGTAACCCCCATCCCCATCACCCACACCCTCACCCCACATAGTATTTTGTTTAGATTATATACAAATGCTTTTAGGATAATATTTTTCCCTACGTATCGAACACAAGAAAATAAGTATGAAACCCACTTATATTCCTGGAAAACATTTTCCTTCATACCCTATATGAATACAAATGGGCATAGATATGATGCTATCCAACTTCAACGCCCTCATTTGAACATTAGAGCCTTCCCGTCTATTTCCCATCAATGTGGAGGGCCTTTCTCCGTCCCCTTCATCCACCTTCTCCGGGAACTTGTCTATACCAATTCGGTTAGAACGCCCTAATAATTCCACCAAGAAGACTGGAAAATGAGTTATCTCAAATAGAAATGAAAATATGATCTAAATTCTAAACCAAACCTAACCGAAACATGACACTTGGAGAGAGCGAAGTCAGAATTTTTAGTTTATAAATTTTGGACCACAATTCTTTCTTTTACTGGTTCTGGATAGATTATTTTTACATATTAGATAATTTTCTTAGCACAAATACAAGGTTTGAGCCAAAGTTATTGGACTCTACCGAACACGTAACTACCACTATGGCTCCACCCTTGCTTGGAGTAACTTCAAATCTCTCTTGCTTGGATTTGGGAACAATACTAGAGATTCAACATTTTCTAATTTTTTCATGTTCGGTTGGTCAAAATTGTCGGAAACCATTTTTTCTAGGAAAACAACTTCAACAAGTGGCATTCCACAGTGATTGTGTCCACCCCACCCCATCCCCATCCCCACCATCCCACACCCCTACCCCCGCCCCACCCCACATAGTATTTTGTTTAAATTATATACAAATAAATATTTTTTCCAGCGTACCAAACACAAGAAAATAAGTACGAAACCGACTTATTTTGGGACAACATTAGATTTTTTAGACAAACAATAGCAAAAAGGAGTGTACTTGGGTGTAAACAACAATAACTACTCCTTAACCCAAGCTAGCTGGGGTTGACAGAAATGATGTGAAAAAAGGTATGCTTAGGCAGATCAAACACCAAAAGCAATAACTTAATCCAAGTTCACAGGTTAAAAATAACATTTTTTGATGGATAAAAAGTAAAAATTCAAACTTTATCAACACATCTAGCAATTAAGGAGAAACAAGAAGACAAACAACAACTACATACAGCTACATGAAAAACTATAAATCATCTTATGAACATAACCCACATCAAAATTCATATGAAATAAGTAATCAAAAAAAGTTAATATCTTTTTTTTAATAAAATTCAAAGCATAAAAAGACTTATTACCATTTTCTGCAGAAATTTCTTCTCTTAAGGGCTTAAAGATGAATTCAGAACAAAGAAGAAATCATGACTTTTCTCAAAATTTTAGTCTCTATGGGCCCCTTCTCCGGTTAGGGTTTTTCCTCTAAAGCAACGAAAGGAAGAAGAAGAAGCGAATATTCTGGTAAATGGCTATGGGCTATCCAAAATGGACCTGTTTCAATTAGGTGTGTGATTCTCAAACCGGTGTTCTTTAATTTTTGCAGCTTAAAAAATGACTAAATTTTTTTGTCGATTTAAACTTCAGCACAGTAAAAAAAAAAAATAATAATAAAAAAAATATATATATATATATGATAAAATTTCATTAGAAAATATGTTTATTCGGTAAAAAATTATATAAAAATTATACTTTAACATGCATAATTTCTTCAAAAATATCTCTGAGGTTGTGAATTCAAATTTCAGTAGAGTAAAAAAAATCAGGACAAGATTTTAATAGAAATTATAACTATTCGGTCAAAATTGTATAGAGATTAAAATTATGACTTATCCGGCTAGTTACATAGAAATTATGCCCAGGGACATAGGCTATATATAATTTTGGCCGAATACGCATAATTTCTATAAAAAATTTACCTTGCAATTTTTTTTATCTCTATTAAGATTCAAATTTAAAATTTCTAATTTAGTATACTCACGAATAAAGCTATTTTAATTCATAAATTTTCTTTAAACGAAAAATAAGGGAAAAAATTAAAGACCAACTAATTGAAAAACAAAAATTAAAGATCAGCCAGTACGAAGAGAATCCACGCAATTTTTTTGTGATTTGACCCATATCGGCCCACTAGTAGTATTAGTTTGGGAGAATTGGTCAAATAGCCACTCATAATACCTGCGATCAAATATCGATAAATATCGATCATTGGCACTTTTGTCGATATTTTGTGCTTACCAGAGTTAGAAATACTCAGGACACTATTGACTTAACATAGAGTTTAACTTAAGTAGGCGTTTTGGTCATAAATTTTTTTTAAAAAAAATATTCTTTTTTGGAATTTTTGAAATTGAAATTGGAGTTAGAGTTGTGTTTGACCACAGTTTTTACAAATAATATTTTATTGTTGAAATGTAATTTTTCAACAAGGTTTTGATTGTGAAAAAAATGAAAACAAGGTTTTGATTATTTTTCAAATTGTTGTATTTGGAATTTTCATGACAAAACTCTGATTTTTGAAAAAAAGTGGGAAAAAAAATACCGGAAAAAATGAATAATTCTTATGGTCAAACGGGTCCTAAAAAGAAAGAAAGACTTAAGATTTATGATCCAAAACAAACCTTAGATATTTGTGTGGTTCTAAATCATCTCATACAGTTAAATTATTTTTAAATATAAAAAAATACATTCTTTTTAAACAGACTAAAAAGAAAATTGTGTTACATAAATTGGGACGGGGGAGTAACTTTTTAGGGGGCATAAGTTTATATTCCACATCATAACATCCCATAAGTTATGTTCACATGACTTTTTCTCTTAAAGAATTTATGCCCCATTAGGCAAAAATTCGATTGCTAAAGAATTGCTAAAGAGTAAAAACTAAAGACTAGTCCATTTGAAGGGTTCCGGGTAATTTTATCATCAAATGTTAGCCGCTATTTTAAAAGTTATAAGCATCTAACTATTTTTCTTTACACGAAAAAGTTTAACTATAATTAACCCTAACTAAAATGTGGAACAACCCCAGCAAACATTGTTAGAATTCAGAAGATTGACAAGTGGAACTCAAGGAATGATTTAAAAAAAGGGTAGTTCAGTGTACTAATCTCCCGCTATGAGCGGGGTCCGGGGAAAGATCGGACTACAAGGGTCTATTGTACACAGCTTTACCCTACATTTCTGCAAGAGGCTGTTTCGACGGCTTGAAATCGTGACCTTCTGGTTACATGACAACAACTTTACCAGTTACTTAAAGACTCTCCTTCACTCAAGGAATGATTTTCACGGGGTTAAAAACTTTAGGACTTCCGAACCTCATAAACGAAGTGTTCAAACCTTTATAAGTTCAACATTAAGGAATAATTTATGGGGTTCAAACTTTTATATTTGTTTGGTCGAAGAAAATGAGAGAATATCATTGTTTGATTTTGTTGAACTTGAAGAAAAAAATATTGAATACGATAAGGAGAGACTAGTGATTTTTGAATGTTTTGGCTGAATCCGTTGATTAAAGATTATTGGGGTTAGTAATAGAATAATGGATATCAAATTTGGAGTTGATTTGGACCAAAATTGAAGTAAAAACATATTATCATTAGATTTATGACAATATAAGTTTTGTCCTTCAATTTGAAAGCTACACCCTGGTTGATTGCCAAAATATGGCCATAAATCCTGGTGAATCAGTTAGGATTTGTAACAAGGTAAGGTTTGTCCATTAATTTGAAATCAAGACGATTCTATATAATTTTCCTACCTTATACCGGCCACAAATATATGTTGCAATTTTTTTTTTACCAAACCTAAATTTAAACGATGGCAATGAGAAATCATAATTGTGCAAATCTCCCGATTTCAGCTTGGCGAGCTGGCTCATTGGTATTTGATTTAGGCCCATAAAGGATTCATATTCTCGAATGTCTGATTTGTGTATGAAAGACCAAATTCTCATTAATAGGGTCTAAAGGATGAGAGAGCTCTTTTCTTGTCTAGCTTTGGACGGAGGAATGAAAATCCTATCCTATACGAAGGTCTATATACAAAAAAAAAAAAGCACTTTGTCTAGAATTTCAAGTTGCCACCCCTCTCCTCTAAGGCTGATAGTATCCACTTTTGGAGCCCCTCGCCTTTGAGTACGGCAGCAACCCATACATAGACCGAATCAGGGGCCTAAACTCTTGAGTAAATCGCCCATGGAAAGGAACTTACTCCAAGATCGGACTCCCCTGCGTAGGAGTTTGGGAAGGTCAAAAGTAAACAAAGAGTGGTAGAAGAGAATAAAGTATTGCGCCCATTCTTTTCTTTCATAGCTGGAGCAAATGGAAGGAGACGTCGTGCAAGCTGAAGACTTTGACAAGTGTTGGTAGGCACGCCTATGATAAAGGCTCGATCCTGAGAATCAATCTCTATCGAATCTATGAAAGAGAGACCCTCTATCCTCTTAATCTTTAGAGTAGATATTATATATAGGATAGGATAATCAGTCCACTGCGGTGCCCAAGACAAGGCAAGATGAATAAGAATGTTGAAAGGACATAAGGCTCAGGTAAGGTAAGGAAAGACGACCCTGACCATCTAGGTCACCAATTTACTTTTTTTAGGGAGTCGGAGGCGATCGAAGAGGCAGTAAAATAGGAACTGGAAGAGCTTAACAAGATCGAAACCAAGATGATGGATATTCCAAGTAAAATCAAAGATGATCAATGGTGTCAGAACTTTTTATGGTAGATCATTTCTTTGTTTAAATTCAATGTTCCTGTTATAGTTGCTCACTTGCTCCAATAGTTTGAAATATGAATCAAGTCTTTATCATATCGTTGCTAACTTGCTACTAATAAACTGAAAAGGCCATATCATCTCTACGTATTGACTTTAGTTTAGAATACTTCGTACATTGGGTTTAGTTCATTAGATTAGTTAGTCATGGGCTGGTTGTAACTTATTAGAGTGGATACATGAGCTTAGACTTGGTATATAACTATTAAACTTCACAATGAAGAATGAGCCAAGAACTCCCTGGGCCATTTAGGGATATTAGTCGGTGCAAAAAGGATTTGATTGATGTTGATAGAGGATATTATCAAGAACAAAGCAGATAGCCAGTCACTCATTGTAACCATTTGCTGCTGTATGTTGTACATTGTCATCATTCTTACTCAAGCTCCTTCCTTCAGTAATATTTACTTTAAGATAACAGCATCTGATCTCAAGAAATGCACATGTTTTGCGCTGTTAGTTGAGGTTCAAACTTACCCAGCAAAGACACATGTTACGACAGACTCTATTTGTATTTGTGTCCGATTAATCAATTCTTCATACGATCTACCAGACTATGGAGTGAATGATTTATCAATAAATACTCGAGGCTATCTTTTTGTCAACCATCCCAGAATTGAAGCAGGAAAAAACAGATCATTTTAAAGACATAAAACAATATACCTTTAACTGAATAAATAAATACTGTAGTCTTTTTCACTATGTGAATACATAATAAGGATACAATCATATATAATCACAATCAAGGAGAATGTTTTTCTGTAAATGATTCACAACTATCACAACCTCACGTGCTCAACAACTCTGGGAGAATGAAATATATAAATTAATCAATAATGCCTTGTCTCTAAACTTTATTTCTTATCTGCATTTAGCTCATGTAGTAGGGCAGCAGGATAGCTTCTTACTTGTGGCAAGAATAATTAGTTGATGACCTCTTTCACGTTGTCCTCGGCAATTGAGGTGTTCAAGGAGGTATTCTCCAACTTTGGTGGGCCCGAATGCCGCCTTGGTCTAGCAGGCGAAGGCGGGTAAGAGAGCCGCTTCTTGACAGACCCTGCCGGTCCCTTTTCTGGTGTACTGTTCTCCACGCCTAAAGGGTTTTGCAAACGTGTTTTTGCTTTTGCTGACTTAGTAGGTACCATATAACTTGGTACAGACGAGGAAAAGCTCGCCAAGCTCTCATCATCTCTTATAGATGATACCCCAATGCTATGCCTCCTGTTACGTTCTGATTGGACACTGATCATGCTTCGCACATCATCGTCTTGGCTTATTGCAGCTACTCTTGCAGATTTCAGTTTTCGGGATGCTACTGAATTGGCTGGTTTGGAAGGGGTTGTAGGAGAAGGGAGTTCTGAATTGAGCTGATGGCGGGCAAATGCCTTGGTAATTTCTCCTCCAGCGATACTGGCACTTCGAACGGACATTTGATCGTTTTTGAGTTCCTTCTCTGACTTGCCTTGGGTTTCCCAAGGTTTAGCGCCCATCCATCGATCTAACCAGCTCCAACCCCACTGAGGATTCGTTGGATCCATAAACAACAAGTTGGCAGATCTTGGTGACTTTTTCCAGGTTTTCTGTTCAGGCAAAGTTTGTCACAAGCAATACTAAAAATCTTCTAACTAGCTGTGAAATTGTAAATTTTAAAAGCGTGGAATAGTCATTCTGCTGAAGTAATTCATTAAAGGGAATTAGCACTTTTAGTCCCTTAAATATGATAAATTTTAATTTTGGTCCTAGTGATTCTTGAATAAGCACATTTAACCTTCAAATAATTGATATGTCCACAACTTAATGAATTACTAAGTGCTAACCTATTCAATCATTATTATATTATATTAAATTTGTACTTTTACTCCATATTTGAGAGTAATATAATTTAAAAAAAAGTCTAAAAATCACATATTTTTAATATAAAGGGACCAAAAACACACATTTCAGTTCATTGAAGGTTAAATACACTTAGTCAAATATTACAAGGACCAAAATCAGAATTCATCAATAATCGAGGGACCAAAAGTGCAATTATCCCTTCATTAAAGTTTAAACACATGCAGAAGTCATTCTGCTGAAGTAATGCATTGTTATATGTTTAATAGGGAAAACAGAATAGAGCTGAGACCCAATATAAGTGATCATGTCATCATAAAGTTTTGACGATCTATGTTGCTCGGACTCTTCAAAAATGTCGACGGGTGCGTGTCGGATCCTCTAAAAGTAGTGTATTTTTGGAGGATCCGACACGGGTGTAGCAACATTTTAGGAGAGTCAGAGCAACATAGTACACGATAGAAATGTTTGAGGTCATATACATGATTCCTAGAATCAGTATCTTACCACCACAAGTGGGAGGCTATATACATCTAACCTTTCACATACTCCATGATGTACCCATATGCATCGCCTGCACTCTTCTAAAATGCTAATTTTTTTGTATAAAAGAATAGACTAGCAAATTACCTGATGTGAATATGAATAAGCTAGTGCTCTTTCTCGTCTCACTGCAGCTTCATATCTGCTGAGCAAGTTTGCTTCAATCTGCTCTTTTGATTGCGCACTGTCATCCCATTCCTCCCCTCTCTATCAGAACAAACAACAATTGCTGTTAGAGAAAAAAGCAAACAATACATTTTGAAACATCCTATTATGCAGATGTAGATGCATAGTAACCATATTCCTGCCCCCTAATGGAGAAAGAAAGAAAAGTATAATTTGGCTGACAAAACATAGAATGCTACAAGATGCGGAGCAGTTCAGTTCACAGCTATAGCAAGAAAAAAAATATCGGTGCAGGAAGTAAAGAATAAAAAGGCATGACAAAGTTCAACCAACAACAATTGTCCACAAAATTGAAACAAAACAGATCAGTCCGCTTAACTTTTAAAATAGTGAAATATGCAAGCAAACTTTTAGTGGGTTAATTATTAATGCCGCCAAGTGTAGATATCAAGTTCCATATTGCAGCATTTTTTGACGTTAATGTTTCCATAATTTGGCATATAACATTTCCAAGTGAACTTTATTAAACACTAAGGGGTCATTTGGTGCTGGTTAGAAAGTGAATTATGCATGTATTAAAACCAGCATAACTAATACATGTATAAGTTATGAGAAAATCTATGTATTATTTTATGCAGTGTATTATGGAATAACTAAACCTACATAACTAAACCCAGCATAACCATTATAAAAAAAAAAGTCTAATTATTCCCGGCATTACTAACACATGCATAACTCTAGCCAACAATCAAACGACCCCTAAGCAATTATGTGGCAGTTTTAGTTCTATTGAAAGAGATTCATCTAAGGTAATGTCTAATGGAGGATCAAGTTCCACCATTCCAGAATACAACCATTCTTTCAAGAAAAATATGGAATAACAGAAGAAAACTGACCCTCAAACTCTCAAGTTCTTTTGCATGTTTCTGCATAAGCTGCCTTTGGAGAGCTCGATTCTCTTCCAACAACCTGATCCTTCTAGAACTAATCTGAGACTGCACATGAGATAACGTTTGCATGCATTTTAGAGTATGGCCAGTTTGTCGTTTCCCTGTAGGTCCATCAGCAAGTGATTTGAGTCTGACAAGCCCTCTTAAAGCCCTCAATGCCCTCCTAGCCTGCAGACGATAAACCCCAATAGCAAGTTCCTTCTCAGTATCAAACCATCTATTACTAACTTTACTGATCTAATAAGGAAAATTATCAAGCTTATGGTAGCCTAGCTGAAAAGAAATACTTCCACATATGGAAAATTCATTTAAAATAAAATGAAGAGTGTTTAGCCAAAATTGTCCCTTATATAGTATGTGAGTAGGTCTATTTTTGTCCTTTAAATATAACATTGAACATTTTTAGTTCCTTAAGTTTGCTAAAGTGGAGCACCTTTGAACCAACTAATAGAATGGACTTAAAAATTAACGGTGACTACCAAAAAACACTACTAAAATCGACCGGAAAAAGCCGACCGACTCGGTCGGACAAAAATAGATATGCTCCCATAGATAAGGGACAATTTGGGCTAAAAACTCACAAAATGTATATAAGAATTTACAGACACATACCAGATATCCTCGGAATGCAGTCTGAATCCTGATGGTGGCTACTTCCTCCTTTGATTTGCCTGCAAAGTGAGTCACTTTAGCTAATGGAACAATCTCTGCAGCATCCTCGGTGGCTGTAGCAGAAGTTTCGGCAGCTGCAGAAGTGGAAACTGCAATGGAATATGCATGTTTTGTCTGCTCCTCTTCCACTTCAGCCAATGCGACCTCTTCCACATGAGGAACAGGTTGAGGAGGAGACACTGAGGAAGTAACCGGAGGCGAAGAATCTGGAACCGGATCCTTTTCTTTCCCAGACCATTTCTTCTTTGATTTACTAGTTTTCTGAAATTAAGCTCAAGAAACTTTAGTCACTGTTAAACGAGGAAAAAAGCCTTAAAAAGCTCGATATAGTTTTTCCACAAAACCTTGTCTCACTTCTCACCTTAGTATCTGGGCTCAGAGCCTTCTTTATGGAAGAAAACCAGCTTCCTTTCTTCCCCATTTTCAACAATTCATTCCTCAATTTCCCTATTTAACAGACAACACAAAGCACATTACACGGCTAGCTTAACCTTTTTGGTGAGAGATTCATCCACGAAAGTCAAATAATTAACAGGAAGCTAATCCCCTTGAAAACTTAGCTTTGGCTCAAACTTCGTATCTGTATTAATTTTTTTATTTAATATGTACAAATAATCTATTCAAAACCCCGTAAACAAAAAGAATTATAGTTCACAACTCATAAACTACACATCCTGGCTCCGCCTCTGCGTGGAAGATCACCATTATACACAAATGTATATCTATTATCCATGTATGTATATATAGAGGGTACAAGGGTGAGGAAAGAACCTAAAATCATCTGAAGATCATTAAGGAAAAGAATGTAATATAACTGAAAGATCTATGAATTAAACAGATATGTCTAACCAGATTCCCAAGTTATACAGAACCTACACTATTAAGCTAGCGTTTGGCCATAGATTTTGGAGTAGATTTTGAAATCTGTCTTCAAAATCTTTCAAGTTCCAAAAACTGGTTTTGGACTTCCACTCACAAAACTTCAAATATTGTCGAAGTAAAATGCATGTTCAAACACAACTTCAAGTTCCAAAAATCACAACTTCAAAAACTCAAATTTTCAAGTTTCAACTTCAAAATTTATGGCTAAACGGGAATCAAATACTATTAAATCTAATTTCTCAAACACTAACAAAAATCAAGAAAGATTCTGAATCCATAGTCCAATTGACAGATTAAAATTGGCTCTTTATCTCAGCACTTTGTCAACAACTAAACAGATAACAGAACTACTAATCCAACTGAACATATTAAAGGGCAGCCCGGTGCACTAAGCTCCCGCTATGCGCGGGGTCCGGGGAAGGGCCAGACCACAAGAGTCTATTGTACACAACCTTACTTTGCATTTCTACAAGAGGTTGTTTCCACGGCTTGAACACATGACCTCCTGATCACATGGCAACAACTTTACCAGTTACTCTAGGAGTTGATCCCTTCACCTCAAGGTTCAGGTTATGAGCCAGCTAGCTTTACCTTATTTGTAACGAATTATTTTCTTAACAGAAGAATCCCTTTGGTCTAAGGGTCGGATCAACAACGGGATTAAAATAAACTGCAAAAGCAACTAAGTCAACGCCTATTTGCTGTGGCTCCCCTTCCAACTGAACATATTAGAGTTCCAAAATAGCAACAGCCCACCAATTTTTTACATTAAAGAAAATGACACTGCAACTAGCTTGAATATCCACAATAATTCTACTTCAAGGAAATACAACAACAACATACCCGGTGAAATCACACAACGTGTGTCTGGGGAGGGTAGAGTGTACGCAGACCTTACATCTAACTTGTTAGGTAGAGCGACAAAAAAAAGTTAAAGAAATAACTAACCATAAACCAAGACAGGCAAAAAAAACTCAAGAAATTAAAAAATATCCATATTTTGTTTGATATTGAAGTTAAAGAAAGATCTGAAGTAAACAACAACAACAAGTATTCCCACAAGTGGAGTCTGGGTAGGATGTACCTTACCTCGACCGGTAGAGAGGTTATTTCTGATATACCCTCGACTAAAAAAGAAAGTATATATGCAGGATCGCAAGTTAAATAAGACAACAAAATATACGGATATAAAGAAAGATCTGAAGTATGAAGAATAAATACCCTGTAGAAAAATGGAGCTTCTTCTTCTTCAGATCTCAGAAAAACATCTAATTTGTGCTTCAAAGAATGTAACTTTATATTTCAATATGTACAGAAAAACAAAAAAGATTAGGACAGTGTTGGACCCCTCTTACTTTAGTACCCTTTTAGGCACTTGTTGTGAGCTAAAAATCAGATCTTGATGAAGTTCAAGAATTCAACTATGAATGAGAGAGCATGAAAGAAGACCAGCTAGTTTTGGGTCCTACTGGGTGGAGCTGGGTAAGTGGACCCCACACTTCATACTTTGTAATTATCTGACTGTTTTACTCGTTATCCGGCAGAAAATTATCATTCAGTACCAATTTATTTTATATAATTTCATTTTAGACGCACTTTTTGAATCTTATAATCTAAAATAAATTTAAAATATTTGTATGATTATAAATTATTATTTTTTGTAAAAGATAAAGTTTAAAATTAAATTATTATATATATATTTAGGGGTGAGCACGGGTACAGGGTACCCAGATACCCGACCGGAACCGACACTAACGGGTAGGTTCCTGGTAGATATATTATAATAGCGGGTAGGGTCCGGGTAGTAAAATTAAGAACCGATCAATGTCGGGTCCGGTTCCGGTTCCGGAAAATAGAGATAGGGTACCCGGACCCGGAACCGATACCCGGAACCTATAAAATATTAAATATTTTAATTTATTTTAGAAACATTTGGACCACTTTTAATTTTTTCCAAAATTATTTGTTGCACGCCTGCACATTGATTTTCCCCACCCCAAGACGTAAATATTTTATATTTTTCACCCCTTTATGCTTCTGTTCTATTTCAGGCGATACTCATCTTCAATTTGTATTACTTTTTTATTTGAAATGTAAATCTATTTTTAAAATTTGTGTATATTTTTATAGTTGTGAAGATGAAATTTAGGAATTTACTAGTATAATAAAACTTTTCTTTTGTATCGATGAGCTTATGAACACGAAAATAAGTTTAATTCAGATATTTTCAAATTTATTTTGAAATCAACACGTTCAATTAATTGAGTGTCAAATTTGGCTTGCAATTTTAGGTTTTGGTAACAGAATTAGTTTTTCTACAATGAATAAGTTTTCTAAAACTTCTTATAAGGGGACTAAAAACTCCGATCAGTGCTAAAAACTACTTGATGAAATTATTTTAGAACTCTTTTTTATTCTCATAGGCTTAAAAATTATTGCTTAATTTGTGTTTTTTATTTACAGGTGCAGGAACCTACTGACCAGGTCCTGTAGGTTCCGGGTAATGATTGCTACGGGTAGGTTCCGGGTAGTAAATTTAGGAACCGATCTTTTACCGGGTAGGGTCCGGGTAGTTAAAAAATGTTAGGGTACCCGGACCCGCTCACCCCTATATATATTTTTTTATGATGAACTAAAAAGGAAAGTGAGTTATTAGTTTAAAAAAAGAGGGAGTATATGCTTATATTAGTGTTTTCGATTTTGCTTTTAATAATACTAATAACAACTCATGAAACCGACACTTTTAATTATCCCTTAAGCATTTTTACATTAGACTACGTAGGAAAAAAAGCTTTTAACTTTTTGTTTCAAGAGATAATTGTCAAAAATACATATCAACTATCACTTTTGTGAGTTTCACACTCTAACTTTCACTTGTTAGAGTGTGAACTATCATCATGTATTAAAACACACACCGTAGTTGATTAGATCAACTATCAGTTGTTCTTTTTTTTTAGGTGGACATAGATGATGATAGTTCAAATAAAAAAAAGAAATAACTGATAATTGAATGTGAAATTCGCGAAAGAAATGATGTTTTTTACTATTGTCTCTTGTTATAAAGATTACTTACTGATTGGAACTATCACTTTTAAATTATCTCACTATTTTACTTTTAAAGATTATTATTAGGACTCAGAATTTCTATCTATTGTAATATGTATCAATGTTCAAATATTTAAACGATTAAAAATATAAATTTTTATTTATTTAATTATTCTCAACTAAAAAGGACAAGTTTGAGTTTATTCTTAAAACATGTATTTGATTGTTTTTAGTGTACCTATAATTAAGTAAAATAGAAAGATAAACACATAACACACATGCGGCGGGTTGTAGTACAAGGTTTAGCCATCGCTCACACGGCTTCACATGTCTGTCATGTTTCAATCAAAGCCAAAATATCATGTCATGAGTAAATCGTATCACACACGTTATTTTGCAACTATCACATAGTAGATCTTTATTATATGCCATACCAGAAATCTTTATACACGCAAATATGATGATAGATATTTCATCATACTATAAATGTGACAAATTAAATGAACATAAAATTTAAATTTTGAATTCGCCTTACTATTAACACACGTGAAGCTGTGATACATTTTGCTTGACTAGGCGAGCTAAGACGCTACTCGTGACAAACTGTGTCATTTTACCTTCTTTGTATTATATTTTGTGTTTGCCTATTGATTAGATACATATACTTAGTAAAAAATTTGGACGAAGCAATGTTGGAACTTGGAGAACACCGCTTAAACTAAGGTATATCTGTCCCTGCCTACACATACCTGATATATTTTTGAGGTGTCCTATAAGCTATGCTTTGTAAAGGGGAAAGTCTCTAAGGTAAAAAACCCCGCCCCCATCTGTATCAGAGGTTCTTGACCAGGTGGAATGTAAATCGAGGGATATGCGCGAGTGACAGCCCTGCAAGGGAGAGGACCAACGGGACATGAACCCAGCAACATCCCTTGCAATATTTCAGCAAAGACTGTCACCACACGAATTCGAACCCGCGACGTCGGAGTGGTTGTACCCCAATCACCTTGCCACTTATCAACTCGCATGTGCCCCTGGACTCCTGTAAGCTATGCTAATAGGACATTTTTGCAATAATACATACATGGAACTGTTCACAACATAAATGTTCCAACAGGACACATGTCAGGACCTTGTAACTAATTTGCTGTGAAGATAACGACACTTATCAAATATTGCCAAAACTTGTGCAGTTCATTAACTCGTCTACTCCATCCTCCAATAGCCCCTTATTGCCTACTTCCATGAGCCAATTCTTCTCGACTTAGGAATAGTTTCCTGTTCCCTTGGCACAAGAAAAACCCTTTGTGAAGAAGAAAAAAATTCAAGCTAGGTAGCTTTAGCTCAGTCTTAATATTCTCTTTCTTATGGAGCGTAAGGCTAGTTTTACTGCCATTTTCTTCCTCCTCGCACCTTGCTCTTCTTCAGGTTTGTTTATAATGAAATAAGTGTTCTTTTTCTTACCGCTTGATGTGGATTTATAAAAAGACAAATCTGGGGCATGAAGCATCTTGCGTTCACGCAGGGTTGACGCACCTCAAGGGGGTTTGAGTGTGATGTGAAATTTATGACTAATCAAAATGTTTTTCTTATTATAGGGAAAATGGACCTATTGAACGTGGATTCGGTTATAGAGGTCCCGAAACTCATTCTCACATTCCTACTCCAAATCAATCCAAGGGACGGCATAACGGTTGCACTAAAGGCCTCAGAGCTAGTAAGCCTAGCCAAACTCTTGTGAGAAACTATCTTCATAGTTCATACTACACGAGAAGTAACATTCAATGGATTCTAAAGGTGTTCATTTGTTTAAGTTTGATTTTGTATTTTGCTTCGTTTCAGGGGAAGAAAATGCATGGATGAGTTTGAACAAAGTTTGATTTACTTGGGTATTCAGGGAATTTGGATGAGCAATGATGTTTCTCAAGTGTATGTGTAATTACATATGAAAAGCATTAGAAATACATCTCTGCCATAAATTGTGCGAGTGAGATTCTGGGCTCTGATTGGTGCAATTGCCTTCATTATTAATCAATGAAATGGTTCGAATTAGAGAACCCTCAACATATCTATTTTTTTGTAACCACTAAAAACTTAATAGGACCTAGCACGTAACTTAATCATGGCTAATTGGTATATATTATCACCATATTAAAATACTTAGTTATGATAAGTTAATATGATTTGGTGTAACACCAGGTGCGGTAAGTCTTTATCTTTTGTAACATGTACTTTACCCTCTTACTTTTTTGACGATTTACCCTATAATATATACATTTCTTTACAAATCTAAAGAAGAGGGCAAAGGTGACAATTAAAATTTATATCATATTTGTTAACAAAGAGACTAAACTGTGAGGACAGCAAGGGGGAAGAAGAGTGAAGGCTGCAAACTTGCTCCTCTCCTTTCGTCTGCGGCAAGATCAAGACCCCATTAGAATTGAAGGACTATCACATCTCTAACATTAAGTTGTTTTTTTCATTTCTTTCACTGCTATTTCTTTTTTATAACGTGGTGTCCGGGCCAACTTACGCACACCTCGACTAATTCCACCTGCTACCTCCTCACTGCTATTATAGTCTTTCAAGGGCTAAAACCAACAACTTCAGCAATTATGCAACCCAAGATAGCAGCACTAAGCATAACCTCACATCACCAACGAGAAGAACAGAAAACCAATAGGTTTACTAGAAGTTAAAATGAAAATCAGCAGCTTCTATGAAAATTTCTCAGTCAGCAAGCACAATAAAAGGCAGCATCTTTCGATGAAATTCTACATATGTTGACAGGAAAATGTAACCTTAAAAAATACAACCATCTGATTGAAATGCTGCTGGACATGAACTCAGACATATTCTCTCTTCAATGTGAACAACGGAATGTCACCCAGTGTCTAAACATCTACTCTCCGGGTGCTGAGACGCCTTGCTTCAGTCTTTCCTTCTTCATCTTCTTCTTGGAGATTGGCTTCTTTTTCTTTGGAGGAAGAGTTTTCTGGGCATACACATAAAGGACATAGTTCCCAATAAGAAACGTCAGCACGATCCCACTGATAACAAGTAAGACAATCAATCCTGGGTTGAATCCGTTAACTTCGACATCCTTGGCCATATTTTTCTGCTTAACCAAACAATCACAAATATCATTTCAATTTAGATTCATGTGTATAATTGGGTACAGAACAAAGACCACACAAAAAGAACAAATCCAAGTCCCAACTTTGAATTGTTCGGTGATGTAGATACATGTCAGCTTTTATCCAACTTCAGAAGAAACCATCCAAAACATAAACCGAAAAATGGAACTATGTACAAACTTCTATAAACCATTTTTTTCAATGGAAGTGTCTACTAGGTCAAAATGTTGTATGGCAACATCTACAAATATAATAACATAGCCCATACAACATGATCATGAAAATTGTCAACGAACAAGTTATAAAGAAGAACCCTCCAATAAAAAAAAATAGCACAATCATGGTCGTGGAGGAGGTTAAATTAGAAATGTATGTTTCGAAAAAAAGAGTAGCAAAACATCTTTGAGGAAGAACTCGAAAACCAGTTGTGTAAAGAACCAATAAACAATTTAACAACCTTTATGATGCTGGACAAGAGAGGGCAACAAGAATAAGAATGCTGTGGCGTCCGTTTAGACTGCATTGCAGTTGAATCAATGCAACTTGGTCTAAAGTTATTACGGTAGTTAAGGCAGGTGATGAAATTCACAATGTCCCAAGAACATCAATAAGAAGTTGTTCCAATAAAAAAAAATAGCACAATCATGGTCGTGGAGGAGGTTAAATTAGAAATGTATGTTTCGAAAAAAAGAGTACCAAAACATCTTTGAGGAAGAACTCGAAAACCAGTTGTGTAAAGAACCAATAAACAATTTAACAACCTTTATGATGCTGGACAAGAGAGGGCAACAAGAATAAGAATGCTGTGGCGTCCGTTTAGACTGCATTGCAGTTGAATCAATGCAACTTGGTCTAAAGTTATTACGGTAGTTAAGGCAGGTGATGAAATTCACAATGTCCCAAGAACATCAATAAGAAGTTGTTCAGTTTCAAAAGTAGTTGTTCCATCTTAAGCTAAAATAGGTGGGCAATGAAAAGTTAAGGTTTGATAGTATGGTAGAGTTACTTTTACAGTAAATTTGGTTACAGGGAAGTGGAACTTACGTATTTAAACTGCTCCACTTGTTTGGTATAGATAGAAGGAATGTTAAGAACACTCAATTCCTCCTCTTTTTCTAGTTATGGAGCTGAAATGCTACATGGAAAGGTAACAAACCCCTTCACATTTCCTCCCTAACCAAACAGGGGATTGTTGTAGAAACAATTTAAAAGATTGAAATCATGCAAGTAAATTTATGAAAAATATGGAATAAGTGTAGGCAAGGCATTTTCAGGAAACCATATTTAGGATATTAATTTTCCCTGGATACAATGTTTACCCAAGAAATCAAATTTGCACACTTTGATTTCTTCTACCATAAGAACTAAACCAATATAAAGGAGTTTTAAAATTGTAGTAGAGTGAAGAAAGATGAATATCAATATATGTCAACACTGGAGAAGAATTGGCATAGTGGTGTTATTCAAGATTGTCTCTTTAATAATGGTGATAGCCACATGTTTCCCTTGACTTTCTCAGTTTCTCACCTAATAAAGGCGTTGCGAGAGGATCTCCCAACATCTAATTAATGGGAAGATGCTCTAACAGAGATTTTACCTGTATTCACAAGACTTATCACATGATTGTATCTCATGGCAATATGCTTATTATTACGCCGGACATCCTCTCATTCTTTGTATTGTGAATTGCAACTTGATTATCACAACATAAAGTAATAGATCCTTTAGGTATATTAATAAATTGTATGCACTTCATGAATCTCTTAAACCATAGAATATCTCTGCTAGCAAGAGACACGGCAATAAATTCAGATTACATAGACGATAGTGCAACACAAGACTATTTCTTAGAGTACCATTCCACTATAGCTCTTCCTATTGTGAATAATCAACCACTTGTAGACTTAAGAGTTTCTTCTATCAAAAGCCCAACTAGCATCACTATAACATTCCAAAAACAAGGATGTACACTTATAATGCAAGTCTTAGTTCAAAGTATGCTTCAAATATCTCATAAGATACTAATGGCTTTCCAATGCTCATGACTATAATTACAGTAATTCTACTAAACATACCAATGGCACATACAATGTCTAGTATGGTACAATTCATAGCATATATTAAACTACTAATCGTCTTGGCATACTCTTCGTGATTAACAGGATCACCAACATAAATAAAGAAAACCAATTTGAAGCGTCTTCTCTAAAGGTTGAGCTCCTTAGAGAGTAATTACATGTGTTTCTTTAGATAGTAACTACTTTTTTTGAATTTTCAAAAGTGTATGTTGGCTGGATTAAAAATTATAAAAGCAAAAGTCTTATCAGTAGATATGGGCTTTCTGTAGTGGCCAGAAGATAAAATCAGCCATTAAAAGAAATGAGTCATACTTCTTAACACCATTCTGCGAATTCTTCTTCAACATTTTCTTATCCTCTTTCTTCAATATACTAGTCCAACTCTAAAACTCCTTCTTGGGTTTAGTTAATATAGTAGAAGAAGTCAAAGAGTGCAACTTTGATTTCTTGAATAGACATTGTATCCTGAAATAGAATTTCCATTTTTGAAAAAAATTAAAATCAAAGATTAAGGCATAATCTCTATACAACTTTGACCGAATAGACATAATTCTAAGAAATCTAGCCTTGAGATTTTTTTTCTTTTTGAGTCTGCTGGGATTCGAACTCACAACCTCAGAGATATTTTTGGAGGTATAATTACATAAAAATTATGCCCGACATAATTTCTATACAACTTTGGCCAAATAGGCATATTTTCTAATGACATCTTGCCTTGCGAATTTTTCTTTTTGACACTGCTGAGATCCGAAACCACAACCTCAAAGGTATTTTTGATCAGTTTTTTAGGCGAAGGGCAAAAATTAAAGACCACCAATTTGAGAGGCAAAAATTAAAGACCATCCTAAAATAGGGGCAATCATGTGAATTGCCTATTTTTTTATTTGATATACTATATATATAGCAATAAAGAAAAAAATTATTAGGTACTGAAAATTACTCAATAAAAGAACAAATAAAGCAATTAAAAGCCCAAGTAACTTTTGGGCGGGTTTATTAACTCCCCGGCCAAATTCAGCCCAACAAGCCCATTTAACACCTCTACTAATGCGAGACCGTGATAATTAAATGCATGAAATCTGCATGTTATGCACTGATATCTTGAAATTTTTCAAAGATATAACGAGTTGTAACAAATTGGAACCCAGATCTCATCAAAAACAAATAAGGAGCAATGGAGCACAAAATCAAACCTTCAGAAAATTGCAAAATTGAAGGAGGCTCGAAACATAGACCCATCGTCTCCAGAAACGAAAATAAAAAACAAAAATCTCACGATTCAATTGAAACAAAAGCAGATCTGCTAAAAGAAAATTGAAAAAATGCAATGTAAGATTTAGAGGAACATACTACGCGATCGGAGTATGTTAATCTACGAGTTTGGGCTCTTAATCAGTTGTTAAATGAAATCAGATCTTCACAAACTCATCGTCGTCGTCACCTAACGCAGATTTTGCTGAGTATGAAACGGAAAGAGAAAAAAATGGACTTTTGTTCAGCTTAAATACAGTGGGCTAGGTGGTTTCTTTCTTCTCTGGGTCTTTGGTTTTGTTGGTAAACCCAGGAAGTCAAATGCAATGAAAACATATATTTCATATTCCCTCCGTCCCAAAATATTTATCACATTTTTTATTTACACACCCCTAAAAAAGCATTTATAAAAATAATATTTTAATTACCATTTTAACATATTTCATCTTGTAATCTTTCAATAAATATTTACTTCATAAGTGATAGAAACTCTTAAATAATGCTAATTAATTCAAAAGTAAAATGAGAAAAAGTAATTTTATCGTGGTTAAATAAGACAACAAATATTTTGAGACAAATAGTTTTAATAAGGACGACAAATATTTTGGGACGGACAGAGTATATATATTGACAACTATTCTCATCTTAAATATAGAAAAGTTTATACTCCCTCCGTTCACTTTTACTTATTCACTTTTGATTTTACACGCGTCTTAAGAAATAATAAATGAAGTGCATATTTTATCATGATACTCATATTAATTAATGTATAATTTTAATAAACTTAAAAATAATTTAAAATGTTTAATTAATGCTAAGGATAAAAAAGAAAAAAAGTTATTTTTGTTTTGATATGCTAAATTTAACGACTAAAAATAAAATTTTATTTTTACTATAATAGATAAATAAAAATGAATGGAGCAAATAGACTAATCAAAATGACAAGTTGTTATGGTTCCTAAAGGCAAAAAAGTTCAGAAACTTCCGGCTTCGGTAGTTCCATTACCTTCCAAGTAATAACGACGAATTAATAAGTAATACGGGATGTTGCTTTTAATGTATTAATATTGATTTTTATAAGATGTGATACAAGCAACTTTTTCTTTTATCATTCGTTAACAAAGAGAAAAAGTTGTTTTTACTTGGGTAGTTCTACAAGTTTAATAGAATTTGATTAGCTTCGGTTTAGAGTATTTAAATTATTATAGAAATAAATCTACAAACTTAAATTTAAATTTGATGGCTGAAATATTCTGAATCTTCATACTATCCATTGGCATACAAATATGCATATCCCTATTCATATTGCACAACAACTCGTAGAATCAAATGATCAACTACTAATAAAGATACAAATAAAGAAAAACGTAAATTTGAACAATTATGTCGATGAATCCAACTAAAGAAAAGGAGTGCAAACAACATTTTATACCAATTACTTAGTATGATTATGATCAACATCTCAATATCGCTACAAATTTCATCAACCTCAATAATCAAAATGTTATAGATAGAAGGAACATGTACATACAAATCTATTATTAAAGTGTGTGACTATCTGATCTAAAAGCTTACGCTGTTAGATAGAACACACTTTTAATATTTAATTATATTCTCAACACGCCCCCTCACGTGTTGGCCTGATTTTTTTCATGGTTCAAGCACGTGAAAATTCTTTTTGAGAATGGGTGGCGATGAGGTTTGATCCCAGGACCTTTGGCCTGCTCTGATACCATATTGAAGTGTGTGACCATCTGATCTAAAAGCTTAAGCTGTTAGATAGAACACACTTTTAATATTTAATTATATTCTCAACATCTATTATCTATGACAAAAGGTAATCATCGCTATAAAGTGTTGTATTTGTATTAAGGTAGGTGATTATATATTTATGTCTATATAATTATAAATACTTTTAATATTTTTACTTATGATTGTCAAGAAATGTTTTTTTTACGTGGTATTAGAGTCTTATGCTACTATTAAGATTACTTGAATGCACAATCCAATTCAAAATTTTTTACTTTGCACTTCTTATAATTAAAAAATGTATCATTAATAATATTTAAATGCTTCACAATTTTATTCGACATGCTCGTATAAAGAACATTAAAGATGACGTTCACTGGTCTATAGAAAAATTGTCCTCGAAATATTTGTAAGCTCAATATGCTCATTCCAATAATTAACTTACTATTTTGTTAACAAAACCTATTCACTCTTCAAGGTTATTGGTATTCCATGGAAAAATGTATATTCTTTCAATTCAATATCACTTGAGAGAGGTGTAAAATATTATATTTAAAATATGAATAGATTAGTATTTTCATGTATCTTTAAATTATATACCAAATAATCATATAGAAACACATGTCGGAATTTAATCATGCCTTAAACTGTTAAACAAGGTATATACCGGTGATATACACTTGGTATACATGGTGTATATATACGGGTCCTTTAGGAATGTCACGGGACAGACCAGCTCATCTCGGGATTGGCCCATCAGCCCATCACGGGCAGAGCGGTATATTAGGTGTGTATATTGATGTAATATTGTAGTGTAAATATTACCTTAATTAGACTTGTACACTTATCATAATTGTATATTTAGTATCCAAGTAGAATAAGGTTTTAGGAGTAGAATAGGAATAAGATTCTCCTATTATAAAAATATGTAACTTGTATATATAGCCTTTCTATTAATAAAAATAATCAAGGAGGTTATTTCTTTCATAAACATTATCGAGATTAGGAGTCTCAATTCATGTATCGTGGACTAATTAAAACATGATTTAATAAAAACCTAAATGATTGTCCTCAAGTCTTAACAAACAATATGATCTTTCTTGCAAGTGCAATTGTCATACTCTCCGTTCAAAAAGTGGCTTCACCAAAATTTCAAACTTCACTACTTTGGCATGTCAGTAAATTTGCAACATGATATGAATATAATCAATTCTTGCGCATAATTACGTCACCAAAAAATTACATATTGTCGGTTTAGTTCAATTTCAAATTTATATTTTTTTTCTCTTACTTCAAAGACAAATTATATGTTGTTTATTTTTGTAAAAAAATTAGTACACAACCGTGCCAAATTAAATTGTATATCAAATTTAAGTTGGTTTGATTTTCCATTTATCTAGAACATAGGACTTAGGAAAGCTAGACATATTCCCTAAACTATACATTGCTTTTCCTTTCCCTTGGAAGCTCCCAAAGGCCGAAAATCCAAATTAGGTACATGAAAAGCCACAGTGTTACCCTTGGGGTGCACACAGCATAAAATCTCATTTTTGTGCAATAACATGCATACCACGTGAGAGAGATAATTTACACTAAACAAATTCGGTGCGACCAGTTCGATCTAAAAGACAAATCTCCTGCTATTGCAAGAAAGTAAATTCAAACATGAAACCTCCACTATAAAAATCTTATATTCAATCAACTGAGTCATCTTTTCGGATGTAATTTTTTTTAGTAATAAGCGGAAGAGACATCCTTTGTATTAGTATTAATAAGGTTTGACCTATTTTAAAAAATTAATTAAAAAAGATATATTTTAAAAGTCTAAAAGTGGTGGGCCAAATCCCTTCCCCTTTCTTCGTCTCTTTTTCATTCAACACTCCTAACATAAGATAATACTATTAATGAGCCTTAAAACCCTTATTTTTAAAAAATAATTTTACAATAAAAAAGATAGAAAGATTTTTTTTAATCGAGTTTCTACCGAAAACATCCTCTTTATCTGATAATAGTAAGAGTAAGGTCTGCATATATCTTTTCCCTCAAACCTTATTTATGAAATTATACTGAGTCCGTTATTATATAAAAGATGAGTTACGAATATGAAATAGAGAGAAAGTTAAGAATTTTATTGTGAAAAATATATTTTAAAATAAAAAAATATTAAAAGTAAAATTTTAAATCTTTTAATTGATAAAAAAAATATTTATGAACAAAAAAATTACTCCATCTATTTTAATTTGTTTGTTTTGACTCAACAATGTATTTATGAAACAAAAATGATTGTTGAATATTGCGTGATCTTAAACTAAAGATATATATAATGTATCAAAATATATTTTAATTTTATAGTCTAAGTATGTCTTGAGATATTAGAATTAAAGATTTGCCAAATTAATTTTTTTTAAATAGACTAAGAAAAATAATATAAATAAATTAAAATAGAGGATTATAAGTTGTTTGGGGTGATTACTTTTTGGAGTTTTTGGCCAAAATTATCCATTATCTTTAGGTTAAGTCTAACTTTGCCCTTCAAATATAACCATGAGCACTATTTGTCCTTTAAGTTTGCAAAACTTAAGCACATATGTCCCTCAAATATAAGCTGAGCACCATTTGTCATTTAAGTTTGCAAAACTTAAACACATGTAGTCTTAACTAACATAAATCATCCATAGCAGTGTTAAAACTAACGTTAAATTCATATTTTTTTTGTGTTTCACATGATGTGCAATATCTGTATTGGAATTCAACTAAATTCACTTACTTACACGTGAAATTATTTTTTAAAAATAATCCTGTTTTTTTTAAAACTGATTTTAACCCATCAGCATTTTTGAGTGTTTAAAAAAAAAAGGAAAAGAAAATGCTGGATCTTCCCCTTAGTCCAAATTAATTTCAACGCACTCTCTCTCTCTCTCTCAAAAAAAAAAATGCAGCCCCTACTCGCTATCCGGGGAAAATAGGAAGTGAAAGCATTGAAGAAGAAGAAGAATAGCTAGTTATTAGACTTTGTTCCAACTGTCCATCCCTTCAACCAAAGCCCCCAAAAGTCAAAATCTTCAAAGTTATTCACTCCACTCTATATTCTACCCCTACAGTCCATGACACAATTGATTAATTAACATCAGGTACAAAATTCCAATTGCAAAAATGATCTGATTACATGTGTTAATTTTGTTTTGGATTGATATTTTCAAGAATGATCAGCACGGCGAATGGTAATAGTATGATGTCCAACGCACAATCTCCTCTTGGTTTGAAGACTTATTTCAAAACTCCAGAAGGGAAATATAAGCTTCAGTATGAGAAGACTTATCCTGCTGGTCTTCTTCATTTTTCACATGGGAAAACAGTTACTCAGGTAAATTATTAACTAGGGTTATTTTCTTTCTTTGTTAATTTAGGCCAATTATGTTATTTTAGGATAGTAGTGTTTTATATGGTGCTCAAAATTAGATTTTGAGATTGACCCTTTTTCTAAAATCAATCATTTAAGCGGAATCTGGAGTCAATTTCAAGATTCTGGGGTTTAATAATTTTTTTTCGTAAAATTTATTACATTGGGGGTAGGGGAAGGGGTTATGGAGAGGGGATTATAATGTAGGGATCCGAACCCTCACCAACAAGGTGAAAGTTCAGGTAGCCAATCAACTGAGCTACTAGATCCTACGAGGTTTAATAAGCTGCGAAAAGTTAATTTTTTTCTCGTCTTGTTGTTTTTGGAGTTAATTGAGAACTTGTGAGAAGAGCTATTTTCACAGTTTATTCAGTTATTAAATATAAGCTTCAGTATGAGAAAACTTATCCTGCTGGTCTTCTTCATTTTTCACATGGAAAAACAGTTACCAGGTAAATTATTAGCTCTGACACTTTCTAGGGTTATCGGATTGTGCATTTTCTTTCTTAATTTAGTCCAATTATGTTATTTAGTATAGTAGTGTTTTATATGATGCTCAAAATTAGATTTTGAGATTGACCCTTAAAATTGATCTTATGAGCGGAATCTCAATGAGTTTGGCTAACATGGTCGATTTTTAAGATTCTGGGGTTTAATAAATCATCATTCTGTAGAAAGTTTAATTTTTTTCCTCCCTTGTTGTTTTTGGAGTAAATTGAGAACTTGTGGAAATTTTATTTCTTATTTTAGGCAAATTATGTTATTTTAGAATAGTAGTGTTTTATATGATGCTCAAAATTAGATTTTGAGATTGACCTTTTTTACAAAATCGATCTTTTGAGCGGAATTTGGAATTGGTTTGGCTAAGATGGTCAATTTTATGATTCTGGGGTTTAATAAATCATCATTCTGCCAAAAAGTTTTTTTTTTTAAATATACCTTGTTGTTTTTGGAGTTAATTGAGAACTTATGAAAAACAATTAGTTTCACGGTTTATTCAGTTTTAAAATGTTTCTTTATGCTCCAATTTGACAATCCAGTGTAGAGATTATTTGAAGTTATTTGGTTTCAGTGCTTACACTCATTTCAGGCCTTATGCATTCAATTTTAAACTTTTTGGGTCTTGGCTTACTTGAAGAGTTTTCTTCAATAAATGGCTGAAATAAACCCTTTAAATGTAGGAAACTTATCCACACAGTTGCTGCTTTTACATTCCGATACCAGTTAGATAAGCTTTAGTTAGTAGCTCATGATTGGTCATCCTTTTCCGCGTTATCATGTAGTCTCCACATGAGGTGGTAAAATGTCTGTGCCACGTGGGATGGGGGTGTCCACCTTGGACAGCCCTAGCAGAGAAGGGGTATATTTGAGCCACTTGGGTAACGTGGGGGTATTTTTGTACGGAAAGTATAACGGAGGGTAAAGTTGATTCGTTTTGCATAATAGAGGGACACATTTGATTCTTTTCCCTAAAATAAACAATAGTCCAACTTTTGAAGCTGAAATGATTTTGATTTCAGGTAACTCTAGCTCATCTCAAAGATAAGCCCATTCAGGCACAATCTCACTCAACATCAACTTTTGGAGTCAGCAGTGGTGTTAAGTCAGCAGCAGCGAGACTCTTAGGTGGTGGAAATGGTAGTAAGTCACTTAGTTTTGTCGGAGGAAATGGTGGAAGTAAGTCTGTCAGCGGCATGGGTGGTAGAGCTGGATCATTTGGGGTGACAAGTTCGAATAACTCTGTCAGTATTCCCAATTTCGATGGCAACGGGACTTATTTGATATTCAATGTTGGTGACACAATTTTTATTAGTGATTTGAATTCTCGAGTTAAGGTATGGTTATCAACTATATTTGTTCTTTGAGATGGAAAAAGATTGTATATATGAATTCTGAGAGTGTTCATTGAAAAATGTAGGATCCTATAAAGTCAATACACTTTAGTAATTCAAATCCTATTTGCCATGCATTTGATCCGGATGCAAAGGAAGGGCATGATTTGCTCATTGGGTTGAGTTCCGGAGACGGTAAATTTCTCCCTACATGACGTACAACTTCAATTTTCCACTTTTACCCCTTACCTACAAAGTCTGTTTTGCAGTTTACTCGGTATCTCTACGTCAGCAAATGCAAGATGTTGGGAAGAAGCTTGTTGGGGCACAACATTACAACAAGGATGGTTCTGTTAACGACAGGTAAGGCTTCGAACTCAACCCTGTCTTTGTTATTCTTATGAAATACTATTTTTGGAATTGTAACGCTTTTCTTTATTGATCTTGTCTTTTTGGAATTATGTTAATGGTCTGGACTTGACATCCTATTTTTTGAGTTATTGTTAAATAGATGGATAGTCATAACTGAGTCATAGCTAGTGTAACTGTGTGTCATCTAGAATGTTCTTTGAGAACTATTAGCGTGGCAAGTTCTCCCTACTAATAAAGATGGAAGCTTAGATTCTTAGTTGCTTATGTTCTTGGTTGGTAGTAAATGGAAGCCTTCTTTGGGTATTTGTGCAACCTTAGTATAAGTTTAATTGGATGGTGAATGCAGTTGAGGTGGCTATTTCACAATTTTTATTTAGGTCACTCATTAGATGCTAATTATAATTTTTGGTAGAAAGCAAGGACGAGGTGGAGAAGTGGACGAATAGGGAACTGTATAAGGTGGCGAGGAAGGAGGCAAAGCTAGTGGTTACGGCGGCGAAAACGACGGCCTTTGAACGTCTGTATGTGGAGTTAGACGAGAAAGGCGGGGATAAGAAGTTGTACAGACTAGCCAAGGCTAGGGAGAGAAAGGCCCGTGACTTGGATCACATGAGGTGCATCAAGGACGAGGACGACAAAGTACTAGTGGAGGAAGCGCATATTAGGCGGAGGTGATAGTCTTACTTCCATAAACTCTTGAACGAAAAAAGAGATAGAGACATTGTGCCGGGAGATCTGGAGCATTCTGGTAGGTACCGGGATTTTGGGTATTGTAGAAGAATTAAGATTGAGGAAGTTAAGGGTGCTGTTCGCAGGATGCGCAGGGGATGAACGACTGGGCCTGATGAGATCCTAGTTGAATTTTGTAAGAGCGCAGGCAGGGCAAGTTTGGAGTGGCTGACTGAGTTGTTTAACATCATTTTTAAGACGACAAGAATTCTCGAAGAATGAAGGTGGAGTACAATGATTCCTTGTACAAAAACAAAGGCGATATCCAAAGTTGCAACAACTATAGGGGTATCAAGCTGATGAGTCATACTATGAAAGTTTGGGAAAGGGTCGTGGAGATGAGGGTGAGGAGAGACATGTCTATTTCCGAGAACCAGTTTGGATTCATGCCGGGGTGTTCGACTACTGAAGCCATTCATCTTATTAGGAGGTTGGTGGAGCAATATAGGGGGAGGAAGAAAGATTTACATATGGTTTTCATCGACCTCGAGAAGGCATACGACAAAGTACCTAGGGAGGTTCTATGGAGATGTTTGGAGGTTAGATGTGTACATGTGGCGTACACTAGGGCGATCAAGGATATGTATGCGGGAGCCAAGACTAGGGTACGGTCAGTAGGAGGAGACTCGGAGCACTTCCCAGTGACGATTGGGCTGCACCAGGGATCAACTCTTAGCCCATTCCTATTTGACTTGGTGATTGAGGGACTGACGCGACAAATCCAAGGGGAGGTACCATGATGTATGTTATTTGCAGACGTCATAGTCCTGATTGATGAGACTCGCAGTGGAGTGAACGACAAGCTGGAGGTTTGGAGATAGACTCTGGAGTCTAAAGGGTTCAGGTTAAGTAGGACCAAGACAAAATATTTAGAGTGCAAGTTCAGCAACGGGAGAGACCTTGAGACAGGTGTGGAGGTGAGGCTTGGTACTCAGGTCATTCAAAAGAAAGGCAGCTTCAAGTACCTAGGGTCTATTATCCAAGAGAATGGAGAGATTGATGACGATGTCACACATCGTATTGTGGAAGGGTGGATGAAATGGAGGCTCGCATCTGGAGTCTTGTGCAACAAAAATGTGCCACCAAAACTTAAGGCCAAGTTCTATAGGGGGTGGTTCGACCGACTATGTTGTATGTGGCGGAGTGTTGGTCAGTCAAGACTTCACACAGAGTTGCAGAGATGAGGATGCTGAGATGGATGTGTGTGCATACAAGGAGAGATAGAATTAGAAACGATGATATCCGGGATAAAGTGAGAGTGGCCTCGGTGGAGGATAAGATGCGGGAAACGAGGTTGAGATGGTTCGGACATGTGCATAGGAGAGACATGGATGCCCCAGTGCGGAGGTGTGAGAGGTTGGCTATGAACGGGTTCAGGAGGGGTAGAGGTAGGCAGAAGAAGTATTGCGGAGAGATGATTAGACGGGATATGACGCAGGTGCAACTTACTGTGACATGACATTAGATAGAGGGTTGTGGAGGACACGGATTATGGTAGAAGGGTAGTAGGTAGTCGAGCGTAGCCCTATTTACGCTTACAAAATGATAGTGTAGTGTTATTACTGTAGGCTCGATTAACCTATCACACTTATAGGCTCATTAGTGCTTTATAGTTCCCTGTAGATTGATTCATGCTACTATGTGTTTTTTAGTGTAATTTGTTTATCTTATTTAGTTGTGTTAACTACTGCTTCCTGTTGTTAGAATGCACTACCATGGCGTATTCGATTTTATTATCTGTATGTTCATAATGCTTTAATTTATCGTCTGAGTCTGACCGTTTCTCTTGCTTTGCTTTGCTTTGCTTTGCCTGTGATTATGCTTTGTCTTGAGCTGAGGGTCTCCTGGAAACAGCCGCTCTACCTATCAAGGTGGAGGTAAGGTCTGTGTACACTCTACCCTCCCCAGATCCCACGTTGTGGGATTTCACTGAGTATGTCGTTGTTGGGATATAATCATAATTCATATTTTGACCACTGTGCTGTACCCCCTTTCAGTGTGTGTACCAAGGGAAAAGAAAGAGAATTACGATAGTCTTTGTAGCATGAGAATGAAAACAATCAATCAATCAATCAACTACACTTCATTCAAAACTAGTTGGGGAATATGAGGATAAAAAGACAACTATATTAGAATTTCGAGTTTCTAAAGAACTCATGAAGGTAAACAACTTGAAGCTCCCCACACAACCTAAATATAATTAGAGTCGTGATATTAGCGTCATGAAAAGTACGGCTATAATACTTTGGAACATTATCTCCTTCCCTTCCTCCCACCCACTTCTTCTCCACCATAGCTCCACTGCCGTAAACCGCTGGAGCTGCCACCTCGACCACCTCTTGAGTCCAGAAAGCTTCACCCGTCAAAGACACACACAAAAAAAGGAAAAATATTGACAGACCACCCCATCGCAGCTATTGACGTAGACATCACCTTCCAGTGCATGACTACCTCCATATTCAATTTTCAACAATTTGCTTTAAAGCTTTAACCAAACTCATTCAATTCAAGTGAACAATTTCAACTCCAACACCACCTCTCCACCTCCACCTATCTTTGATTTTTTGTTTCTCAGCAAAAAAAAAACTTTTGAAACCCATCTCTCTGTTTTTTTTCTTTAATCACGATAGGCGCAAAAAATTTCAAACTGGATTTTGCGAACTTTCAGGACTCAAAGAGGATTGAGGATTATAAGAAGGAAAGAGATAGCTATGCAAGATTCTTTTACCAGTTCTCGAATAGAGAAATGGCCACCGATATGTGAGGTGGGTGGGTGGCATTGTGGTGGTAAGTTTTTGATGACACATGTAAAATTTGAGTTTGGGAGATGGCTATGTGGTTGTTGATGATGAAGAAGAATGGGAGTGGAGGTGGTGTTTGGTGGAATTTATGGATGAAGACGAAGAAAATAGCGTAAGGAAGCAGGTGATGGGTTTTCTAATGGTTTTTAAATTAAATGCATTTTTTATTTTTCTTTATTAAAATTACATGTGTCGTCCTTTGATTTGTCAATTGCCACATTATCCGCAATTAACTCGTACTAAGTTCTGTCTTACCCGGGCATTCACGAACCACACTTATGCTAACAAAGAGGTGTCTATCTGGTTAAAAGGATAGTTAAGTATCGATCTATGTATTTGCCTATTTCAAAAAGACAAGTAACTTAAGGGTTTTGTATACCGAACAGAATCCTTTATTTTTCAGATTTTATATTTTCCTTTGTTTTGATTGACGATGTACTAGTATTTCAAATTTGATGAGTGCCTATAATGATGGGCAGATTTAATATATTACTTTGCTTTTCAACAGTCGATGTACTAGTATCGCTTGGGTGCCTAACAGTCAGGGGGCTTTTGTTGTTGCTCATGCGGATGGGAATTTTTACGTCTATGATAAGGTAAGTGTTGAAACTAATTGGGAGTGCTACCGATGTCCAGGTCCTTTTCAACGATCCTCATATTTCCTACTTTTCGTAGACCAATGTGCATCTTTTGTTGTCATATTTCAGAGCAAAGATGGTTCTGCTGATCCCTCATTTCCAGTCATCAAAGATCAAACTCATTTTTCAGTTACCCATGCACGTTATAGTAAGGTATTTCCCTTGTGTATATAGTTCTTTCTGCAGTCTTTGATGATGTGCCCCTTGTATCAGTACAGAGATTGTCAATTTCTGCTATTTACGTTCAACCATTTGCAAATTTCTTGGTTCATATATTCCTGCTTTTCTTTTAAGAACAACACTCAAACCTTTTCATAATAGCTATCAGTACAAGCATGTTCTTCTGCTGAGATAAACAAGGTGGATGAAAGGCATATATACAGTCAACTGTTGTTGAGGCTATTATTTAATAAGTAATGAAGTCTCTGTTCGTAAATCAAGTTATTTCTCAGATATGAAGTATGGAACAAATTAATCATATCTTGCAATGATTAATATTGCAATGTATGTGTTATGTTATACATTGAAATTGAGGCTGAGAGAACTGGATGAAACAGTTGTCAAAGCGAAAAATTTAGAAAAACGCCAGGGTCTGCTGGACTATTAAGCGTAGAGCATAACAATGATGGTGGGCCAAGGGAAACGGTTATGAAGAGAGAGAGAGAGAGAGAGAGAGAGAGAGAGAGAGAGAGAGAGAGAGAGAGAGAGAGACTATATAGATAGGAAAATCAACTATAAACATAAACTGAAGTGTTCGGAAAAAAACATTGAAGAAAACTAGAATTTAGAATAGGAATAAACATCATGTCAGTCAAATTCAAAAACAATTTAAAAATTTTGATTCAGATTTAATGAGGCAAGTTAAAGTTTCGTTGTGAGTAGTTTTGATTATTTAACTTCTTATTCCTAATCATTATTGTTAGAGTGTCCTTAACCATCTTATATGGCGTTGGGCAATCCTCACTTCGAGACAGCTTTAGGGATGGAGTTAAACCTAAGATCCATTTATTTAAATGTTATCAGTGCCAAGCGAATCTCTTTTCTTGGGTTATCCAGTGTTGATCCTCCATATTACATTGTCCATGCCCCAACTATCTAGCCCCGGGTACGTGGAGAAAGTGGAGGTTAGAGTTCCACATGGTTGAGGGATTACCTATAGTCTTGTTATTTGGTGTTGGGCAGTCTTTACCGGATAAAGCTAGCTATTGAGGTTGAGCTAGTCCCAAGTTCAATTTCAGCTATAAATTTCATTCGTAATGTATTGTTAATAATAGTCTATAACTTTGCTAAATATAGTTAGGTGTCTAGTATTTTCCTCTTAAAGACCGAGGTGCATATTAGTGTCTTGGTGCTGGTACTAATGCACCACCTAAGCGAAGCACGCAACTTGGAGTTTGCCTAGATTCAGGAGTTAAACGTGCTCCAAACGAGCCTTTAACAACACCGCAAAATGGTTGAGATTGTAGTGTTTTTCTTTGAAATCCAGCACATTAGTATAAAGTTATATTGCCAGATTGTGCAATGAGGGGAAAAAGTTTTAATTTTTGCACTTGTTCCGGCCCTTCCCCGGACCCCGCACATAGCCGGAGCTTAGTGTACCGGGCTGCCCTTTTACTCCAGGTAATAGTTATAACTTATAAGCTTAATGATTTTACTGTTATTCGAGTGGATTTTGAATCACTATTTAAGTTATCATCTATTATGTAACCTTTGCTTAGCATTTGCACAAAAATGTTATACACCAGCAAATGTAACAAATTAGATGAAACTTGGCCCTGGAACTTCATCACAAGCAAATTGCTAAGACCATACTCGAGGCATACACAAATTGTTAGGGATTAGGTTTTACTCGTTTTTTAAACAAAATTTGTGTATCTTTGTGGTCTGATTAGTAAGCAAAGACATCTGTTTGTGTTTTTAGTTTTAAATTTTAAAAAGAAAAGAGATAAGGAATCATGTTTGCGACCTGCCCTTGTTTTCTAAGGAACCATTAAGATAAACAGGCGAGGAATGTCCATGTGTTTTAAGCACACATTCATATATTGTTGGTTCCTATTTTTTTTTTGCTTTAGATTTTGTATTTCATTCACTTTTGAGGGAGATATTGTTATTATCTCCTTCAAGAAGAGAAGAGAGAAAAGAGATGAACAATCTCATATACACTGTTTCAGTTGAATTTCCATAGTCTTGACCAATAACCATGAGCGCCAATCATCAACTGGTGCTTCAGGCTCTCCTTCTCTGCGAACAAGAAGAATTAGTGTCCATTACAACACCTCCATGCTGTGGCTTTAGTTCCGAAGTGCAGCAATTCTCTTTGCGTAGTTTTAAAGTGATTGTGAGCACAAATCAGAGGGTGTTTGTCTCGTCTGTAATCTATATTCTTTTCTTATTTCCCCTACTTCTCCCCTTTTTTCCTTGAATCACATCATCTAACCTCTCACTCGCCGATGGAAGGTTTTGTATGAGTAATACTATATCTTGGTTGATTGCACAAGAAAAAATGATCTTTGAATAACTATGTAACATTTGGTTTATGGTACTAAACTTCACATGGCTGATGCATGTTTACTTGGCAGTATTAAACTCCACATGCCCATAGCCGATACACAGGAATTTATGTATTATTTTATGCGGGAGGATGCATAATAAGAATACATGTATTAGCATAACATAGATAAGAGTACCTAAAGACAAACACTCATAAAGAGGCAGTCCCCTGTCCCGCATAATAACCCTACATTATTGTTTACTGCATAACAGTTCTTGCATTATTATTCAATGCATAGCAATCCCCACATTATTATTCACCGCTACCTCGCCAGTGTTATCAAAAGCGCAAAAAAGCTCTAAGGTCTGCTAGGGTTTTAAGCGCAAATAAAGCGTGGGCTTTAATAAAAAAAAGGCGCAACGGTGCAAAAATACAAATATATATATATAGTCTAAGACTAATAATAATAAGCATGAATAACAAATATATGGACAAAGAAATTGTAAAAACATTACGATAAAGTGAATATCAATTATCTAGTGTCACCTCTTCAAGAGGCTCATTGGCAAGGAAAAGTATGTCTTAGAGCCTTGATGATGACACTGAAGCGCACATAAAGCGAGGTGAAGCGCTCAACATGTTTTGAGCCTCGCTTCAGGGCTTAAGTGCGCCTTAAGCGTGCCTTTGACAACACTGTAACTCGCTAAGTAATCCCTATGCAACTGTCCGTAAACCAAATAATCCCTAAAGAAGCAAGTTTACTGCTCAGTAAAAACGTAAAAATAGTTCCAATTTCATCTTCCTAAACACTGAACCATTTCCGTTATATGTTTACAAGCACATTCTATGTTTATCTTGTCTGGAATAAGAACATTTAGTCTGCTTCTGCTGTACAAAATTAAAGAAATGTGTTGGTTAGTTTATTAGTCATTCATTGTGGCATTTTATGTAACATCTCCTAACTGACTGTGTTATGACTATCTAGATCTCAAATCTAAGAACTGCAGTTTTATGTTCTTCCTTTCATTCCATTTGGCTTTTATATGCAGGATCCTGTAGCTAGATGGCATATTTGTCAAGGGTCCATCAATAGCCTTGCTTTCTCAGCTGATGGGGTGTATATTGCAACTGTAGGGAGGGATGGTATTTTCTTCATGAGATGACTTGTAAAGTTATTAATTCTTTTATTGTGATGATTTATCCTTACTGAGTATGACTGATCTAATGCAGGTTATTTGCGTATATTTGACTACAAAAATGAACAGCTTATATGTGGTGGAAAAAGCTATTATGGTGCTCTGTTATGTTGTGCTTGGAGGTTAGTGTTTATGGTTTTCTGTTCATGACATATTTGTAGAGTCACTTTTGCCTTGTGGACCTTGCCGTGTAGCACACATTCCCCCACCCCCACAGATGCCCACAAACAAACAAAGTATGTTGTTTTTAATGTTCTGGCTAAGAGAATTATCTATACTGAGAGTACATGAACCAACAGCATGGATGGAAAGTACATTTTAGCTGGTGGAGAAGATGACCTAGTTCAGGTTTGGAGCATGGATGAACGTAAAGTTGTTGCATGGGGTGAGGGGCATAACTCCTGGGTGAGTTTCCAGCAGTTATAACTTACCTTGGTTTCTATGTAGCATTCACCGCCTTATTCTCTTAACTTGTGGCTGGCAGGTCAGTGGTGTGGCATTTGATTCATATTGGTCAGCACCAAATTCAGATGGCACAGATGAAAATGTCGTCTACCGTTTTGGTTCTGTTGGTCAGGTACATGCTCAAAATGAAAAAAGGGCTTTTTCCATTTTTGACCCGTTGGCCAAAATTAATTACAGGCGCTAGCCAAAATATACAAAACCTATACACTAATTATGTATATTTATGTAAATTTTGTGTATACAATATGTATATTGTATGTATAGTTATACTTAATATACAAAATATATACATTTGCTGGCTATTATTCTTTTGAGCGGTGCAAAAATGTAATTATCCCATAAGAGAACTCATATTATTGGGGTTATGTTTCACTATTTTACTTGGATCTTTTATTTGCTCATTTTAAACGTTTCTGTGTTCCAAAACAATTTCCTCGCCTTGCTCATAATATGATTTTCAAAGGCTATGATCTGTTTCGAGGTGTATCTGCTTGATATCTCCTTTCTAGCTGGTTTCGACTTGATGTTTCTTTGTAGGACACACAACTGCTCTTATGGGATCTGGAAATGGATGAAATTGTAGTACCAATGCGCCGTCCTCATGGTGGATCACCAACTTTCAGCACCGGGAGTCAGTCATCTCATTGGGATAGGGCTTGCCCTGTTGGTACGCTGCAGCCTGCTCCAAGCATGCGAGATATTCCAAAGCTATCGCCCCTGGTCACCCATCATGTTCACACCGAACCACTCTCTGGCGTGATGTTTACTCATGAATCAGTCCTTACTATCTGCTGTGAGGGGCATATAAAGGTTTGGGTGAGACCAGAGTTTGGTGAAACCCCAACTAGCAACTCGGAGTCTTTACTAAGTACAAGTTTGAAGGAGAAGCCACCAATATCAGGAAAGGTTGTTAGTTCCAAGTTACAAGCAACGACCTAACAGTTATTACATCATGTGTGTGTTCGGGGGAGGGAGTTGCAAAACGGCGGATTCACTAAATGTGGCTTCCTTTTAATTATGTCAGTAACCATTTATTGATCTTCAAATTTGTTTGCACTGAGATTGACCAACTAATTGTATAGCGAACAATGAAGATGCTGCCAGGAGCAGCAGGAGGTTAGAAGAGTGTCCATGCAGTTTGTAAGTATGATAGGCAAAAATAATTGAGGTTGGTTTCATGAGATATGTAATTCCTAGTTCCCAACCTTACTCCTCCCTTTGACTTTTTACTATTCTCTTCAGCCAATTTTGCTAAGAAACTGTTGGTTGATAATGACTTATCCTCATTGTACCAACATTATGTGGGCGATCTATTTATTTAGAGCTCTTTGTCATCGAATTTTTCTTTTGCCTGTTAGTTAGTTGAGCCAACAATGATCGGATCAAAATGTACCGTACTTTCTGTTGATTGTTTAGATTTCCTTTTTTCCCTTGATGCAGAACTTCTATACAAAGTTAGCTTTTAGAAAAATCGGGTGTGTCAATGTGGTGGTGTTTTGAGGAGGAAAATTCAGCTGGACTTGGTGTATGCACCAAACTTTTGTTTTTGGCTGTGATCGAGTGGAAATTGAGGTAATTGCTTGTATTAACTACTTATAGTTCAGTGATAATCTTGATTTGGTGTATGCATTAGATGTTAGAGCACTTTTGTCTTGGATGTCTTTTGACATGTAGTGGATCATAAAAGGCAAAAAAAAAAAATGCTTAATATTATCTGTTTGAAGCATGAAGAGATTCTTTAAAAAACGGCATCACAACCTAAAGGTTCAAATGTGCCCTTGAAGGGTTTTATATATTTAGCTTTCGTTTATTTATCAGTCATGAATATGCTCCTCCCGTTGATGGTTGTCCAACTTGGCTATGACGGTTAGCCATGCAGAGAAAACAAAAGATCCAAACTATTAAATTGGTTCATATATAACTTCTGCAATTATTTGAAAAGGTCCAACATACTCCTATGTAGCATGAACAATTGATTACGTCCAAACATACCGCTATGTAGCTTCCACAATATAAGCCAAAACAGATTTTCACGGCGAAAAACCGTTACTGGAGGAACGTATTTGAGACAAAAGATAATGGTGAGGATTTTCATTGATTGATAGGTAATCGGATGATAAATGTAAGACAAATAGCATAAGCGAGAGATATATCTGAACTTTACGCACAATTCTGTTCTTTGTCATGTGATTATGTGATGATGTTCAGCTCTTTTTTGGTTAGCTGAACCACCTTAAATTCTTGTAAATCGGCAGACAACTGCTAATCAGTCCTTTAAATGAAAATATTCTTGTAAAAGATTGTTCTTTTGTTTAATATATAATACAGTTCAAAATTAGCAATTGCCATCCTGCCTCCTTATGGTAACCCTGACTTTGTGTTTATACATTTGAACAATCTGGTGATTCTAATTTATTTTCTGAATATCCAAAGTATGGCGAGAAATACACATTACATCATTTAGCTCCATGGATTGGTCTTTCCCCCTGGAGAAAAGAAGGAAAAGGAAAAATGTCAAAGAAAAACAAATACATCTGGAAAAGGTTAGAAAGGGCAGCCCGGCACTAAGCTCCCGCTATGCGCGGGGTCCGGGGAAGGGCCGGACCACAAGGGTCTATTGTACGCAGTCTTGTGGTTCGGCCCTACCCCAGACCCCGCGCATAGCGGGAGCTTAGTGCACCGGGCTGCCCTTTTTAACCTTTTCCGGATGCAATTTGTTTTTCTTTGACATTTTTCCTTTTCCTTTTTTTTTCTCCAGGGGAAAAGGTTACCAAACATATATAATAAGGGGGCAAAATACAAAATCAGTAACTTACATCATTGCTTGACCTAATTGTTGGAAACTCCATCTTTTTCTGTCATTGGATGTTTTTGAGGGGCTTGGTTTTGGATTATTCTGATCCATCAAATAGAGAACAAAGGAAAGAAAGAACCAAAAAGAGGAAAGGAGGGAAAACATGAATATGTTATACAAGGGTGGTTGTTGCTACCAGTGGCGGAACCACCTTGTCCAATTGACACTCCTTCGTTACACTATTTGGACAGATATTCTTTTATTTATATATATATATATATATATATATATTGAATCCCCTTCAATTGTTTGTGTGCGTTACCTCTTTTACACCTTTGACTCCCATATGTGAAAATTCTGGCTACGCCATTCGCCGCGACTCATCCTTTCTTACTCTTCAGTAGCTTCGCTGACCTTAATCTCCAAGAATCGCTCAACTGGTTGACGACAAATAGGACACCGGTTTGTCTGGAACCTCAAGACTTTTGCACATCCGCTACACATGCACACTTAGTTTTAGTAGACATTAATCGTGTTGCATCGCAATGGTTTAAGCAGGAAAAACAAAGCAACAGGCATTCCATATATGGCATCTTCATTCATCAAATTCCAGTAAGGCAAGGCAATGAAACTGATGCACACACTAAACTGTCAGATATGCATGCTATGGTTTCTTATGTTGCTCGGACTCTCCAAAAATGTTATTGCTCCAGTGTCGGGTCCTCCAAAAATGCACTACTTCTAGAAGATTCGACACATACCCGACGACATTTTCGAAGAACCGAGCAACATAGATAGTTTCATATTGGAGCTGCAAATCCTTAGTCTTGCAGTCAAAAGAAGGAAAAAGAAAAACATAAGCTTAACAAGGGGAAAAGAAAACAAAGCGGGATTTTAGGGGTCGGGAGGAATGGTTTTTCAATTCCATTAAGCAACTAGTTGCAAGTGCACCTGCAGAAACTATAAGACAGGTCATTATATACCAGTGGCGGATCTAGAGCATTACCAAGGGGTTTACAGGAATGCAATAGCTTTTGCCTAAATTCTGTATATATATTTTAGAAATTCACTAAATATCTATAAACATTTGATTCTGGACCTAATTATTATTGTATATTAATTTAAAGTCGATATAGTTATATAGGAACCTATAAACTTCAAATCCCGGATACGCTTTTGATTATAACAGCGCATTCAACACAACATTTGATGAAGATCTTAAGATTTGACAACATAAAAACGTTAAGATCAGTTAAAGGCATACCATGTGCCGGCATGGAAGAACAATAGTGTCCCGAAGTTTAGAAAGGCATACAACACACTAAGGCTGGCCAGTGGGCCGGGTCAGCCCGGTCTCGACCCGACCCCACTCCGGTCCCGACCCAACCCTGCCCCCGTCCCCCTAAAAAAAATGGTGTCGGGACTCGAAACCGGGACTGGACTTGGGCTCGTCCAGCCCAATCCTGTCTCGCCCCGTCCCACCCCGACCCGATCCCGTCCCGACCCCACCCACGACCCTCCCTTTGCAAAAATGACCGTTGCACAACGGCTAATTTATATTTTGGTCATTGTGCAACAACCATTTTTTCCCCCAATAAACCCCCTACCCCTTAATATTTATTTTTAACTCCTAAGTTACTATATTTACACTTTAACTCAATTTTCCAATTATAAATACCTCATTTTCTCTTCATTTTATCTCTAAAATCTTCCTACAATCTCTCAATCTATAGACAATTACATTGCCTACTAAATATTTTTTATTTTATTTGCTCATTTGTATAATTGTATCAAAGTTAAACAATTGGGACTGAAGTTGGCAACTACCTTGAAGATCATCCATCGAGCAAAGTTTCAATTTTCAACCTCGATTACAAGTCGACGTTAAGTCGGCGTTTGATACCTTCGTTCCTTCTTTAAATTATTATTGTTACTTTATTTTAATTATCGCACTTAGTTTCATTATCTTTAATTATTTATTTGCATAATTAAAATGGAAGTATTAAGATGTATGTTTAAGGGTAAGAGTAAGGGTAAGGGTGCTTCTTCTAGTAAGGGTAACAAGGGCAATTGTACTTTTTCTAGTCATCATAGTCCTAGACAGGATGATTTGATTGATTACACTCGTATAGATGAAACTGAATTTTTTAATGATATACCATTAGATGATGAGATATATTCTGCAACTGAACCAAACTTTAATTTAGAAGATAATCTAGATGACATACCCACTAATCTAGATGACACTTCCACTAGTGCACCTCAAACTGAAACTGGAACGCTTCCTATTCCCCCTAGTATGAGACGAGGCCCCACACAACGAAAATTAAAATCAGCTGCATGAGATTTTTTTGATAGGGACCAAGAGAATCAAGTAGTTAGATACAAAATTTGTAAAAATATTTATAAATTTAAAATGGGAAAAGATCAGCGTGGTGGGACGGGAGGTTTATTGAGACATGTACAAGGCTTTCACAAAGCTAGGTGGGATGAATACGAGGCTACAAAGTCGGGTGCGCCAATGCGCTATCAGTCGGGACAAGGTTCACATAGTGTCCCGGACCAAGTACAAGGTCAAATTAACCTAACGATGGGGGGAATTGTAAGTCCTAAATACAATAAACATAGAGATAGAGAAGCAATAACAAAATTAGTTGCGGTGGAGGGTTTGCCTTCCTCTCCTGATTTTATTCATTACATAAGACATATGTATAATCATGCTTTTAACGATTTTCCTAGATTAACTGTTAGGAGAGACATTTTTAAATTTGCTAATGAATATCAACAATACTTAAGCTATGCATTATATCTATATGAACAACTACTTGTTGCTTACGATTATAGAAGACTTATAACTTTATTTTTTAACACCCATAATCGAAATCCAATTGATATGCTTATAGATAATGATTGAAAAAAAATTTCAGAACTTATTGGATTTTTAGAGAAATTTTTTCAAGCAACTAAAGAATTTTCTGGTATATATTATCCTACTATTTCAACTATGTTATTTTATATAGCTCTAATATTTTTATTTCTTAATGAATATATGGACAAATCATCTTATAAGGCACATATTAAAAAATATTTATCAAATTAAAAAAAATATTTTTTTCTATTCCCACTATTTATATTATTGGTGATGTATTAAATCCGACTATTAAAATAGACGGTTGTAAAACACTTATTGAAACTATTTATGATTTTATAGCAGTACTTCCACCTCCAACTCCAAAAAATCCAAATGAACAACCACCTAAGGAACCAATTAAAGAAGAAGTTTTGTCTAGCATACACGATGAATGCAAATATATATATATACGCATTACCAACAAGAAAGTGCTAGCAACCAACCGACCTTCTATACCATCTTCTTCTTCTTCTATACCATCTTCTTCTCCTCCTCCTCCTCCTCCTTATAAAAGACATGTTGTTTCTGCGACTAGTATTGAAAGCCTTAGAAATAGAATGTTTAGTTGTTTCACTGCTAATCAAGTTAGCGAGTTTGATATTTTTATTTTACAGGGTGTTGTACCGTACCAAGCAGTTCTCAATGAAGAAGGACGTGAAGACTTGCTTAAATACTGGAGAGAAAATGAGAAAACATTTCCGACATTAGCAAAGATGGCCCGATATGTGTTGAAAATTCAAGCGTCATCAACAGCGTCTGAAAGCTTTTTTTCTGCCGGAAGGTTTCAAATAGGAGAGCACAAACACTCATTAGCGGGAGACAACTTGGAGATTGCAGTTTTATTCAGAGATTGGATATGAGTGGAGCGTAGAAGGTGCGGTCAACCGGAGATCAACGAAGAATACGACGAAAACTACAACGAAATCTTGTCCGACGGAACTGGAAGCGACATCGACCGATTTGACCAACAAATTACAATTTCAACCGAAAAACCACAAGACATTGTGAAGAAACTAGAAAAGGTGTTTATAAATATGTAATTTTTTTATTGCAATTTTACTATGTGATTTGAAACTTTCAACACCATAAAGTTGCAATTTTGAAATTGTATTACAAAAAAATCATATTTCTATTAAATAATATAAGAGGCACAAAAAACAACATTGAAATATTTTTATTACACTATCTTGTTCAATTATTGAAGTGTTTATATATATTATTTTTTAATATTAAGTGTCAAAAAAAAAACGGAAATCCCTATCCCGACCCCGCCAAGACCGGTCCCCTTTTCCGACGGGATGAGGGACGGGACGTTGGCCAGTCCCGGCCCGCCGGTCCCGACCTCCCTCTGTCCCGTCCCGCCGGGACCCGCCCCGTTGGACACCCCTACAACACACTCTTTCCCGTTATCATTTCCGTCAAAATCCTTATCAACTGAATTGCCAATGCCATAAATCTGTTGCAATTCATACCTCATGCCACTGACCCACAGGATTTGCTTCACCACCCTAATTTTGAATTCGTCTTTGTCCTTTTCGAAAACTGCTATAGTAATATGGGAATTTGTGGACACAGACACTACATTTCCATCCTCTGGTCCACTTTGGGCATCTTGGAATGCCTCCGCCTTTACCGCCAGCTGACTGCATCAACGTCCTTCGACTATTCTGCCTCTTCAAACATGGATAGATCAATGCCAGTTCCAGAGGACTGCCTAAATTTCTTGAGATAAACCTTTCTGGAATTTAAAGGTTATTGGTGGAAGTAAACTTTTCTTTGTAGGAGTCAAGCAACAGTCTTCACCTTGTTTTGCAAAGAAAATGATAGTCATACTGCAATTGGAAAAAAAATATCAAAAGAGCAGTTTTACTATCTCAGAGTTGACAACATCGTGCAAGGCGAGGCGAAGCTGGAATTTTTAGTTTATGGTTCCTAAATTATGATTTTCCTGCTTACTGGGTTCAAATAGACTATTTATATTTATTAAATAATTTTTTTTATCACCAATACAAGGTTTTGAATCTAAGTTACCAAGTTCTATGGAAGCCATTCCGTCCTGCGTGCAGGATAATTGAAAAGTCAATAATAGATGACAATAGGGGCAAACGAGTATTAAGTTAACCAATTCTTCCAAGTGAACTGACAGTATAAAATACAAGCCAAACACAGAAAATAATACATGTTGACCAAACGTAAATGCATGTCAAGAAAGCTCAGCAATTTTACCCTTCCCCCCAAAAGAATAAAATAGAAAAAAATCAGCAGTTTATTTAACAAACCTAAGTAGGTCATATACACTATTTGAATGCTACAAACTAAACAAGAAAAATGAAACTAAAAGCGGAATTCATCGTATTGAAAACTCCATGAGATAATAGGCAAATATAACCAAATACAGGAAAACATTCTTTTCAGTAAAACATTTTGCAGGAAAGCATTTTTCGTCATGTTAAACCCACGAAACCTGTATTTTATGATCAAGCAAGTTCCTTTAATTATTTAATTTTTGAAAAAAATAGAACTAGAAATAAATTTTCATGCTGCTTCAATATATCATATAATATGTACATGTACAGATTTACATAAATTTAACAACCAACAAGGGTTGTGCAGGTGGAGTAGTAAGTACTCTTTGTCCTTAACCAACGGTTTTAGGTTCGTCTTTCTTAGGAAACGATTTACCTTCAATATGAACTTTCCGGCGTGAATATGAATATCGGGCTTGAAGCAATAAAAAACAAAGAAACAGAGAAAAGAGGAAAATGATAATGCTTACCTTCCAGGTACAGTGGCATCGAAATCGAAAGCGACGAGGTACTTGCTAGGGTTATCCTCATCAGGCTCAATCCTTAGAGTCTCCTTCTGAACGTTAACATCATTACGTATTGTCACTGCTTTTTGATGCTCCACATAAGGTGCATGCGTAGGAGGCATCATGGGCCCACATAGGTATCCTCCGTTAACCCAATTGGCATAAGTGGGGTCCATTCGGTGGTCGTACGGCAACGGCATTGGCATTACCGGTGGTGGCGGTGGATAAAAGCCGGGTTACTGGTAATATGGTGTCGTATTAGGATTTGCCTGATAATGATATGGTGGTAGTGTTGCGGAAAATATGTAGTTGTTACCGGTGATCTCCGGTTGTGGTGGGTGAGTCCTACGGAAGGTGTTATATCTTCTTCGTCCATGCACACCATTGCTTCCGGTATTACCCATCTAAAATATTCTATCCGTTTACCCAAAAGTAGAAATGAAAATTAAGCCAAAAATTATATCTGATCATACCATTGAAAGACAAATTGTTGGAGTAAATTGGAACATTTCACAGGGATTTTGGTATTATTTTTTCCCTTTCGGAAAAATAATATAGAGAGTCGTCAATATGATCAATCACGTTATAGGCACATGCATGAAAAGTTCAACCCACGAAGAAAATTGACCATCTTCTTGATCAAGAACCACACGGATGAAGTTTTTGATGTTTGTTACGGCGAGTGTCGGATGGAAAGAGGAGGAGAAGGAGGTCGGGGGGGGGGGGGTAGGGGCGGCTACGAGAGATAGAATAAACTAGGGTTTAGGTGTTTTTAGCGTTCATACCACGCTCTGGGGGCTGCTGGCCAGATCGCCTCCCTTTCCCGCGGCCTCTACCGCCTCGACCGTTGCCGCGGCCTCTACCGCCCCTTCCACCGCCGCGATTGTTACGCTGTTGGTGGTTGTCCGGCGGTGGTTTTTGGTGCTGGGGTTTCAACTGCTAACGCTCTTTGATTGTGTTCGGCCTGCTTGGCACATCGGGTTTCTTCCAACAATAATTGCGAACGGGCCTTGTTGAAGCTGGGGTAATGGGTCAGCCTATTGTATCATCGTGGCTAGAGTATCGTACTCACCCTTTGGTAACCCAATAACTAGTTGGAGAACCATATTTATTTCGAAAACAGGTGTTCCCACGTTGGACAATTGGTCCGCAACTAGTTTCAACTGTTTACAATACTCGGACATGTTAGCAAAATTTTCAAGACGCGTATTATTGAATTGTTCCTGCAAGTAGACGGCACATGTGTGCTTGTTGTCCTGAAAAATTTCCTCCAACCGTATCCATAACTCACGAGCTGAGGCACCAATTTTGATTATCGTTTGAAGCAAGTCCTTAGAGATGGTGCAATAGATCCACTGTTTGACAATGACGTCTTTGGCTCCATGTCGGGTAAATCAACCTCAATAGGACGAGGGAATGAGTCGTCAATATGATCAAGCACGTTATAGGCACATGTATGAATGCGAAAAAGTTTAACCTACGAAGAAAATTGACCATCTTCTTGATCAAAGAACCACAGGGATGAAGTTCTTGATGTTGGTTACGTCGAGTGCCAGATGGAAAGAGGAGGAGAAATAAGTTGTATGGTGGGGTGGGTGGGGTGGGGGAAGTGGGGATGACGACTAAGAAGGTTGAGGCCATTGTGGGAGATGTGGAATGAGTCATTTTAGTGGCTGTATATTGGTGAAGGAGAGAAGGGAGGGATCGAAAAAATTATTCTCAGAAAAAAAAACAAACTGGATGCCGGCCGAAGAAAAATAGAAGGGTGGGGGGTGGGGGGTAGGGGCGATGGTGAGAAATAGAAGAGATATCACGACCCAAACCGGAGGGCCGCGACAGGCACCCGAATCCCGCCCGCCGGGTACTGCTAATCGTACAACCAACTGCTAATCACAATTAAATACGGACTAAGCCGAAGAAAATTATAACAAATCAGGTAACCAACTTATATATATATATATATATATATATATATATATATATACATACCATACCAAGACCGACAAGGTCATACATAACAACTACACACGGGATATCTGTCTACAAGTCTCTAGGAGTAACAACATCAAAGGTCGGGACAGGGCCCCGCCATACCCATATATACAAGCAAAGATGCACTGTATCAAAATTAGACTAACACTCCGAACTAGGGGAGTGCTCCAAAAATCCGCTGGATTCGCAATCAACTAACGTGAACCGTCACCTTCCTTAACTGAACATGCGAGCATGAAACACAGCGTCCCCCGACAAAAGGGACGTCAGTACGACTGATGTGCTAAGTGTCAGGTATGAACAATAGTATAACAGGGATATAACAACAACTGAAATAGAAACAACCAACCAATAGTAAGTACCTCTGAGGGTCCTAATACATATGCCTAAATATCATGCACAATGCGGTATACATATACATCGACTCTATTGTGCATCTTCCATACCATAACAGCCTCTGTGGGCATCATTTCATGTCGGCATATGTGGGCATAATATGTCTATATGTCATGCATAATGCGGTGAATACATATATACTGGCCACACAAGGGCATCTTCCTCCCCACATCATATATATATATATATATATTGGCCCTTAATCAGACATCTTCCTTCATTAAGCCACACATGCTTTATCATTTATCATATCACAGCTGATCAGGTGGTCTGCGTTTCCCGTCCCCAATATACGATCTTGGGTAAAATATGAATGCAATGAAAATGCATGAATCACAATAAAATATCCTGAATGACATAATTTCCTTGTACCTTCGGTTAACGCCGTAAATATTAACATATTTTTCGTATGCCTTAATAAGGACTTAGGAACATATTTAGACATGCTTTTAACATAGGAATCAATAACATGCATATTCTTAACTACTAGGAGTAGAATAAATTATGGAGCATTATCACGATTATATTTTATTACATGAAACATGCCAAAAGAAAGAAATAATTTTCTTAACATACCTTCGTTTCGTTAAACTGGAAGGAAAATATTGTTCCTGCACTTGCACAATTTTCTTACGCAATTTGCTACTGCTTCGTACGTTTCTCTATTCTCAAATCAACACTAAAAGTTTGCTTTTATCATACAGAAAGGGTTTGCTTTGTCCTTTTATTGAAAAGGAAAAAAAGGGTTGGAGGGTCACGTCCTCTCCTTTAATCTCAATTTTTCAGAATCAAATTGAAACGTACTGCTTTACCACCCACAATGTTAAAGGGATTGCTTGGATGTCTCCTACTAACCATATTTTGCTAACATTATTATGTACACTAACTGAGAGTTACAGTGTCCCTCTCCCATATAATTATTAACTCCCCTTACGTGTAGCCTTAGTAGTAATTCCTAACCCCCTAACTCCTAACTACACGACACACACTACACTAGTTTAGGTTAGTCATTTTAGGATTAACTTGACTGCCTACACGTAATGTCCCCACTAGCTTTGTCCCCTTCATTAATTATTAATCGATCCCATAATTAATCAATTACACACACAATTAAATTTGTGATCCCAATTCACTTAAATCTTAATAACTCATAAGACATTCATATACCCAATGTCATAATTTCCTAATATGCCACTAGTCCATAACCTCTTTGTGCATGCACCAAATTTATTTCCGCTTCCCGTCGTCACACTTCTTACGTCCAAAATTATTTAGGAGTTTAATCCCTTTTATATATTAATCTCTTTATTAGCATACGTAAATATGATCCAAAATTTTCCCAATGCTCGGGTCTATTTACACACGCCTAGCGATTTTACATAATCCTAGCGGTTCAAACAGTGACCCGAAAGTACGAGATGTTACAAGAGAATAGGGTTTAGGTGTTTTTAGAGGTTGAAACAGGCCCCCAAAGCGTGGTATGAACGCTTTGCTAATTACATTATGCAGGTTGAGTTTGTATGCAACAAGTGTGATCCTTCTCTCTTTATTTTTCATCGAGGTAGTAACATTGCATAGTTGTTATATATGGATGATATTTTTCTTACTGCGTCATCTGATGTGTTGAAAAATGAGATCATTGCTTTGCTTATATCAGAATTTGCTATGACTGACTTGGGGAAGTTGAGTTATTTCTTGAGGATATCAGTGACTAGATTTGCAGATACTATGTTCATGTGTCAGCGTAAGTATTCAGATGAAATTGTGTGCAGGGCTAAAATGGCGAATTGCAAGATCATATCTACTCCGATTTACTCAAAATAGAAGCTTAGTGTTGTTGACAGTGATCCAGTGTCCGATCCTACTCTTTATAGGAGCCTTGTAGGTGCACTTCAATATCTTACATTCACCAGGCCTGATATTGCTTATGTTGTTCAGTAGGTGTGTTTGTTTATGCATGCCACCAGGGAGCCTCATTTTACTGCTCTTAAACGTATCATTCGTTACGTTAAGGGCACACTTGATTATGGATTGCATCTCTATCCCTCTGCACCGACCACATTGTTATCATATACGTACGTCGATTGGGCAGGCTGTCCGGACACGCGACGCTCCACCTCTGGCTACTATGTGTTCTTATGAGATAATTTTATTTCGTGGTCTGCCAAGAGGCAAGCCACCCTATCCCGATTGAGTGCAGAAGCTGAGTATAGAGGCGTTGCAATGTTGTTGCTTAGATCTGCTGGCTCCAAAATCTTCTTTTAAAGCTTCATTCTCCATTGCGTCAGGTGTCTATGGTGTACTGCGATAACATATCCGCGATATACTTATCTCATAATCCGGTTTAGCATCAGTGAACCAAGAACATTGAGATGTATATACATTTTGTTCGCGAGAAGGTTGCTATAAGTCATGTTAAGGTGTTGCATGTGCATTTTTTGTATCCGTATGCGGATATCTTCACCAAAGGACTTCCTAGACAGCTATTCCTCGACTTCAAATATAGTCTCAGCGTCCGGCCTTCTCCCGCTTCGACTGAGGGGGTGTATTAGTGAATATTAGAATATATTCACCATATATTTTGTAATTATTAGTAGTGTATAATTATGGTAGACATATGATCCTTATTGTATTGGGATTCAACATTGTACACACTATATATACTTGTATTAATGAGAAAGACTCATCAATGTAGATTAATATATTTTTACATGGTATCAGAGCCAGACCCATTCCAATTCTATGTTCACCGATGTTGGGTCCCCAAATTATATTATCCACACTCCAGTTAACAAGGTTTGGGCGTGTAGGGGAGTGTTAAGAGTCTCACATCGGATATGGAATGAGAACATGGTCTCCTTATATAGACTTGGACAATCCTCACCCTACAAGCTAGCTTTTGGGGTTGAGTTAGACCCAAGATCCATTCTTTATAAACACAGCAACAATAACAACATACCCATTATAATATGTGTTTGGGGAGGATAGAATATGTTTGGAGAGGATAAAATGTACGCAGACATTACCTCTATATTAGGAGGTAGAATCCCATGAAAAAGATTACCAAATACGCAATGGCGAAATTCAGAAGGCAAAGGTAAGATATGTTATATCATATATGTGTGTATAGTAGAAGAATGGATTAATTGAATGGAACAGAGATCTTAATTGTATGTATGAGCGGTTGGGTTACAATTTTTCTTCATTACATTTTTTTTCATTTTCTCGAGTCCGTGCTTGGATGATTAATACATGTATATTTTAATTTTTTAAGACTTAGATTAAATCAATATAATATCATAATTTGGTAAGTTGACAATCATCCAATTGAGGAAATGTAATAGAGAGGTGCCCATTCTGGTGAATGGTGATGACCATTTAGTCTGATATTAAATTCTAGCATCGGTAACTTGGCGATAATTTGAGATACGAAACTTACTTTTGTAAAATCACAAGGCACAAATGTTACTTTGTAAATAATTTACTACGTTGATTTTTATCCCAAATGTCATGTTTTCATATTGAATATGTCTATATATATTTGTACCCAAACAACATAGTTATAATTGAGTTATTAACTCACCATCCAGCGTGACTGATCTCTTCTTCTCATCATTTACAAATTCGCAAGGTAAATACCACTCTCTTCATTTCAATTTATGTGACACTATTTCCTTCTTAGTCCGTCTCAAAATAAATGTCACATTTTTCTTATTTGACAACTATTTAATGACATCATCTCTATTTTACCTTTGTTGGGTCCTACTTAATTTTAAAATTGTACTTATTGTGAATAAAAGTTAACAAAATTAGGCACTAAAGTAAAAGCTATTTGGTAAACATAATAAAATATTTCTTTATATTTTAAACTCTGTGACCGATCAAATGGTGCCAAATAAATTGGAACGGAGGGAGTACATCATTTTGAACGCGTGACACATTAGGAGAGAGTCGATCAGAGTAAGCCCAACACTTCCTCTGTGTGGGCCTTATTATCTTGAGTTGTTTTTGTTAGTCCAATCCATTTATGATGTTTTGAACACATTCCTCGAATTATGCTTTAGTACAAGGTAATCTTTGGGATTGTAGAATTGGTTTTGCGAGTTTGTGTTGGTTGTCTATGGAACATTTGTTTTTACTATTTTGGTTTGTGATGTTAGTAGATATTATTACATGCCTTGTGATAATTATTTGATTAATACTGATAATCATAATACAAAGAAGACTGCTTAATTTTCGTCATAAAATTTTAAAGAACCTCTCTAATTAAAGAATTATAGAGACTTCTCATCTACGCATGCACATACACATATAATTTGGGATCAGTTTAATCAATGTTGGGGGGTTGTCTCATAATAATCATATTACTGGTGGCGAAGGATATCTTCTGTATATATGTCCTCTAGAGAATGAAAAGTTTAAAAATTAAATAACTATGCTTTATAATCCAAATAACAGAACGATGAAAACAGAACAAAATAAAACTACAAGAGGCAGTGATTAACATCATAAACGGAATTGTCAGGATGATATTAATGTGTCAAGAGCCACATTGATTTATCACCAAATGATGGAATACATGGAGACATTAACCATACGACTCCAATTTATTTTCTTGGGGATAACTAGTTGACATACTTAAACACCCGATGGGAGTAATTTCTTCCTCTTAAGTAACCTGAGGAGTTTGCACAACAATGTCCAACACATTAACAAATAAACGAACTCGATTACATCTAAAATCTTCTGGCACTGGAGAACCATTCAACACATTTGGAATATTAGTTAATCTTGGATTTTCCTTTTGGATTGTTGCCCTAGCAAGCCTAGCTGGTACTCCAATAAGTTCTGGCCACCTGTCCTTTGTCACTCCTACAATTTACATATAATAAGAAAGAGAGATTAATTGTGATGAAAAGAATTAGAAAGCATATACATAATTATATATAAACAATCATAAAAAAAACGAGTTACGCTATTGGTCCTTGTAAAAGTTTAACTACTATTGCCAACTTCTAAATTCATCAATATTGACTTAGTTCCAATAATTAGTACATTACATGTAGTTATTTAAATTACATAGAAGTACTATATCAAATTGTCTTCAACTCTTTTACTGAACTCCCCGACCAAGCCAAAGGGCTTATCAACATGAATAGTGGGAATTTACCTTCTTTTAGAATCAAAATAGTCAAACCAGGCAATCAGCCCAAATCATCTATGATCCACCATGAAATCTTTGTATATTTACTTTTATTTTGGGTTAGGACTAACTATAGTAGTCTCGTCTCAATGATTATGTATAAAGTTTGATATGTTAAACTCAATATGTAATTTTTTGCACATCAATAATCAACGGAGACAAAGTTTAACAAAAAAATACTATATAAATTAATAATTGATTATTGATGGATTAAAGTAATTACAATCTTATTTTTATTATTAGAACAAATGAATAATTTATTAGACTGCACTAGCAATAATGGTATTACATAAAATGGATATAATGTTGAAATATGCAAGAAGGGAACCAACCTGGGCAACCAGATTGAGACACATCAAGTTGAAAGACATCGATCTCCAAATCTCGAGCAGTGAGAGGTTGAAATACTGTTCATAGAATAACTTACATAAATATATATATATATATAAAGATAAATAGAAATAAATATGAATAAAGTATATAAAAATAAATGTTGAAATTAACGAGAGAGGGAAATAACTAACGTACGTGATGCAACTGTTGGTATTTCTATGGTACTTTATAAAGCAGTACGGGAAGTAATAACTATTACAAATGTTCGAAAGGATAAATAAATGGTCAATCTTCAAAACTGCCGCATGTGTGGTGTGTCTTGAATCTTGATCACCTTGCAAAGCCAATGTTGAGAACTGCCACAAGTTTGTTGTGTCTTGAATGTTGATATCCTGAAATCAAGAAACAACTAAATCTGTATGGTTACAACGTTGTGTGTTGAGTCGAGGATAGCCCTCTATCCTTAAGACAAGATTGCCCCGTATATATGCTTTTACGTTAGCGGGCAATAGTCTCCCAAGATAAAACAACACTTTAATCTCAACATTACAAAGCCAATAGGTTGAGCCTGGCGAAGAAAACAAATATGACTCGACTTGCTGAAGATATGGAATAGGAAGGAAGAGTTTCTCTCTACTCTTCTCTTTTGTCTCTGTGTATATAGTGTGTCTCTGTAGTGTATATCTAGTGTATACGTGAGGGTTTGGTCACTGTTTTTGACTGATTTTCAGCCATTGTTTCGAGCAGTTTTTGCTCACTATTTTCGTTATTTTTCAGTCTGTTTTTCTAGTGGCTTTTTCGTCTGTTTTTCTGCGTGTTTGCTGCCTGTTTTTCGTTCAGTTTTTTGGCTGTTTTCTGGTCGTTTCTTGCTTCTTTTTTTCAGCCAAATGAAGCTCAATATATAGCAAGAATAGGGGCTATCCAACAGCCACAAACAAGGCTGTAATGGCCCTTAAAGGAGGCCATTAAAACAGCCAAGTAATGGCTATTAAGGCCATTGAAAGAGGCTGCTCACTGCCCAAGTAATGGGCTGTTAATGGAGGATTTAATCAGCCAAATAATGGCTGGTTAATGCTCCAAAACGCAGTCCAACAAGATGGCGAAAAAGTCTCCAGAAATTCTGGGGACCAAACTGTAAATATTGAAACTTCAGGGACCAAACTGTACATATGAAAGAATTCTGGTCCAAACTGTACATATGAAACTTCAGGGATCAAACTGTACATCTGGCAGAGAACGCAGAGTTCTCTGGTCCAAAAAGATAATATTTGACAGCCCCACAGCCCCTGAACCGGACGGGACGGGCGGGCGGCGGCGGCGCGCGTGTGGGCTTAGCCTTGAACTCAAGCACATCTAGGTCTTCCCTCCTTTAAACACATGGGATACCCCTTGGGGTCCCAAACCCTTTACCAATTAGAGACTTATATAGAGAGCAATTCTTCCTATTCCCACCGATGTGGTAGATTTGTCCCACACCACATTTCCATGCCTCAAACACCTTACTTCGTAGATCAATATCTCTTTCATTTCTCAACGAAATTTGACGATTCTTGGCCCTACGGTCATCTACTCACTTCGTAGATCATGCATGTGTGAAAAGACAAGGTCTCCAACATGCGGAACACAAGTGTTTAATTCATCAAAGATGGGTGGACGCATCTCCCCGCCAAAGGCTAATTTCCAACAGCAACAAGCAAGAAAGCAACCATGATAGTTAACTTCTCCATAGTCTTTGACTAATTGTTCTAATTGCTTTGAAGAATTGAAAGTAAGCAAACCAATTAAGTTGTGATGATGTGTTAGATTCATTTGGTTATAGAGGGGTATTTATAGGAGGGTTTTTTGCCTTAATTACATGCATGAGACCACTTGTTTTTCTCATTAGCAGCCATAGTAGACTAATTTAATCTTGAAGATAAGCTTGATGAGTTGTCTATATGACTCACTTATATTTATATCTTTTGTTGAGTCTTGTGTCAATTAATATTCTTATAGTACGTACTACACTACAATATTTTTCTGAAATTGATTGTTTTATGATTTCCATATAGATCTATGAAAACAGCACCTTGGAAGTAAAATATAATTCCATGTGGATGATACTAATTTATTAGTCGATGTTAAGATGTGATTACGAGGGTACTTAGTGTTGTTGGGCCTTGAAATTGTTACACGTGTTCCGTTAATAAACAAATAAATGCTTAAGATTTGTTTAATGAGAAATTAACATAAATAGTCGTACACTAAAATATAGCTAACAATATATATATATATATATATATATATATATATATATATAAATATTTATAACAGTATATATTTTTCCATATTTGCTAGCGAGTGTAACTATTGTGGCCTACCGGTCAAATGTGTAACATGCGATTATTTAATTAACTCAAATTTTTCTTTTTAATTTTGATTAATAATTGATCTCTTTCCTTCTCTCCTCTTCATGGCCAGACTAGAATCCTTCCATTTCCTTCTAAATCTCTCTATTAAAATTGAGATATGGATGAGAATTTAGAAAGACAAGAATAATGAAAGAATTTTTTTTTACTTTTCATTCATCGTAATGACTTCCTTATATAAAGATAAGATCCTCATTTTCATAGTCTAATATGGTAAATGGTAACCCTATTCTAATAGGATTGTAAAGCCTATATTACCATAATTATCGAATCCTATATTACCGTAAATAGACCTAACCTATCCTACTCCCATCAAGTTGGAGCATGAGGGTCTCGAATGCCCAACTTGCCAAGTAAATATTCATGTTGCGATTTTCCCAAAGCCTTTTAAACATATCGGTCAATTTCTCACTGGTTGACACATGACTAAAAATATTATTCCGGATTGGAGCGCGTTCTAGACATAGTGACAGTCGACTTCAATGTATTTAGTCAGTTTATAAAACACTGAATTTCGCGCAATATACAATGATGCTTGACTATCACAATACATTTTCACCGGAGATTTATGTTTAACACCTAAACTATGTAAAATTCTCTTTAACCATTTCAACTCTGTCACTGCCATTGATCGATATTCCGCCTCTGCTGACGAGCGAGAGACAATGTGCCGTTTCTTGGTATTTCATGATACGGGTGAATTCCTGAGGGATATAAACCAACCGGTAAGTGATTTTCGAGTCAACAGGCATCTGGCCCAGTCCGAATCACACCATCCATACAACTGAAGATCACAATATTTTATCCTTAATTCTTCTTCAGGTACCGCAGCACACGGAGAGCCGGATTCCAATGTGCTTACTTTGGTTGATGCATGGATTGGGACAAAACATGCACACAATACAACAACTCAGGTTTCGTGAAACTGAGGTATATAATTCTATCGACCAAACGCAGGTATGGTTCCGAATCTCCTAAAGTAGCTCATTTGGTCAACACCAAATCGTGATTCTATTCCATAGGAATATTGTTTGGTTTAGTTTCCAGTAAACCGGACTTAAAGATTATATCCAAGGCATATTTTCGTTGATAGAAAAATAATCTAGTTGATCCACGTGCAACTTCAACTCCCATAAAGTACTTTAGAGGACCCAAATTCTTCATGTGAAAACATGTGCGGAGATAGTCTTTGTGTCGTTCAATGGCACTATAGTCATTTTCGGAGATGATCAAGTCATACACATAGACTAAGACGTTAAGTTGCATACATCACTGATGCATATTGTATAGAGAATAATCAGAGTACGACTGTTTAAACCCATATTTCATCAAAGCACTTGACAATTTCGCAAACCAACACCTTGGAGCTTGCTTCAAACCATACAAAGATTTTCAGAATCAACATACTTGCCCCGGATTAGAAACACGAAATCCCGGTGGCAATTTCATAGAAACTTCATCCATAATCTGATCATGTAAGAAACAACTATGCACATCCATCTAATGCAACTCCCAATTTCGTGCAGCCACAATAATAAGGAAGGTCCGAACAATTACTACCTTAGCAATCAGATCAGTTTTGGTTCGAATTGTCACCAAAATTTTGAAGACTATTGGATGAAGTCATCATGACCACGAGACTAGCATTAGTAGCCGCCTTTTTAGCCAAACCGGCTTCTTCCAAGGTAAGCATGGATCGGGCTTGATAGAACCTTGGAAGAGGGTTACTTTGACGAAGGAGAGTTTCAACGCAACTATAGGCCTCGAATAGGCCAGCAACCATCTGTAAAACAAGACGATCTTCACTAACTGGCGCACCAACGTTGCGGAGTTGGTCCGCCAATTCCTTCAACCTTTTGCAATATGTTGAAACGTTCGGGAAATTTTCCATGTTGACGTGGGAAAATCCTGTTCAAGGGTAACAACTCTGGAATTTTGATTATCCTGGAATATGTCACGCAGTCTATCCCATGCAGCCATCGTCGTAGCGTATGGCTCAATAATCGTCTGCAATAGGTCGGTAGAGATAGTAGAATAAATCCACTGAAGGACGGTGGCATCAAGTGTTGTCCATAACTTAGGATCATCCTCGCATTTAGGCACCTCCGTATCATCAGGAGCCGCGGGGATTATGTGATGGATGACTTGGTGCGAACGAGCGTGAATTTTGAACAACTCGGCCCACGTCGCGTATTGGACGTTTTCTATTTCAAGAATTAAAGGGATATGATTCTTGATGTTAGAAACAACACGGGCAGGGTGAAATGTGTTCTTTGACGTCGACATAACGAAAGAACAATAGGTGATAGAGGGATTTGGAAGAGAGATTTGGAGAGAGGAAACGAGAAAAAAATGGTAAACCCGGAGGCTTACTAGGTGTCCATTACTTTTCCTATGAAATGAATTCTGGCTCCACTCCAGTCGCCCGGAGGCTTTATATGACTGAGTGTCCAATATCATCATATCAAAGGAATTTTGGCCCACTCCAGTCGCCCGGAGGCTTTGTATGACTGAGTGTCCAATATCATCCTATGAAGGATCTTCTGCTAAATAATATGACAGGCTCAACGTCATTAACTTTTAGACTTCTTCCGTTATGATTGGTGCCCAGATAATTCTTGGCGCTTACTTAAGTGTGGTAACGATTTTACGATCGATGGATCTTTCTCCCTCGTATGTGCGAACATATTTTACACACTTTAATAATTACACTTAAAAGAACGGATCTTCTTAAGTCGTTTACAAAATCCAATCTTTAAACGGAAAAGAAGATGAGATTAAACTTCTGATTTGTTAAAGCGTAAGGAATATAAATTATTTTCATATTCCTCCTTACTTTAATCCATTTTTAATCAGACATCATTTAATCTTAATTCTTGACAATTAAGAAAAATACTTATCATTTAATCTTTATTCTTGACAAGTAAGAAAAATACTTATCCCAATTTCGGATTCTGGCTCACTTCAGTCACTTCATCAGACTGAGTGTTCATTTCCTTCTCACCATTATTCGGATCTTTTGTCTGGGACATATATAGGCCTTCTGCTGCAAGATAGAATAACATCTTCAGTCTTCTCCTCTTGTCTCAGTTGACATCCTCAGGCTCTCGAGAGCGCTTGTTCCCACCAGTCTTGGTAGCGGTGACACCATGAACACGTTCATCATCATCACTCTCTTCTACCAGAAAACCATTGTCATATCCAGATTTGGTCACACAACTTTTGATCGACATCTTTCGAACACTAATAGTAATACAATACAATATTGTCTTAAGTTGTTGGGAGATTTTACTCTTGTACTTTATAAAGCAGTACGGGAAGTATATAACTATTACAAGTATTCGAAAGGATAAACAAAGATTCAATAATTCAACTAGAAATCTGAAATTACAATTGTTGCACAAGAAAAACTGGAAACTGTTTTTGCTGAGTCGAGTGTGGCACTCTGTCATTAAGACAATATTGCCCCATATGTATCCTTTATAAGTCCTGGACAATTTGTCTCCCAAGATAAAACAACAATGGAACACTTGAGCAAAGGAAACTCAAGTGCTACCGTGAAGAATATTGAGTAACGAAATGATGCTTGGAAGTTGTAGGAAGAAGATTTTTCTGCTTGTGTAAGCTTCTGTATTTTCGTGTATATGTGAGTCTTAGTGTTAGTGCTCAACAATGGTGTAAGGGGGTGTTTATATAGGTGAGGGAGGGACTGAAAAGTGAAAACTGCCTCCATAACAGCCAAATAATGGTCATTATGGAGGTAGTAAAGTCACCAACATAAATGGTGAAAGGCCAACGGATTGGCCATTATAGGAGGTGTAATTCAGCCAAAATAAATGGCTGAATTGAGTGTTTGGCGTTTCTGCTTTGATTGTCCAAATTTTGACTTTCTGAAAACTTCAGGGACCAAACTGTACTTCTGGCAAAGTTTTCTGGCCCAAAAAGATAATATCAGAAGACCCACAACACACAACCCGTGACCCGGAACCGGACCGGACGGGCCGGGCGGCGTGCGCGTGGTCTTTCCTCGAACCGAAGCACATCTAGGTCCTCCCTCATTTAAACACATGGGATACCCCTTGGGGTCCCAAACCCCAAACCAATTTCGAGTCTTATATACACAACAATTCTTTCTTCCTCTACCGATGAGGGAGAATTGAACACAATACCACACTTTTCCATGCTTCAAACACCTTACTTCATGGACCAATATCTCTTTCATTTCTCAATGAAATTCGACGATTCTTGGCCCTATGGTTATCTACGTACTTAGTAGATCATGCATGTGTGAAGAACCGGATTTTCCAATATGCGTAACACTAGTGTTTAAGCCGTTAAAGTTGGTCGGTCGCAACTCCCGCCAAAGGCTAATTTCCAACATAAACATGTAGTAAAAAATATCTCACCTAAAAATTATTTTTTATAAACAATATTCCTAATGTATATTTCTTTCATCTGTTTCGGTTGTTTTGAGGACTCTTGCTCTAGACATTCATATCTATCTTGAAGTGCAACTTAACATTGGTTATATGAGTAAATATATTATGATAAATTTCAACACTAGAAATCGTTTAACCCTTTTATTGTCATTACAAAACATAAAAATACATGAATTATTTTCAGACTTGAAAATCATCATAAATTTGTATAGGATTTCTCTATCTCTTACAACATTAATTTTCATAATATAAGAGCATTCGGATAACAAACTAAGATTTGGTGCTACTGAGAACTTGATAATTAAAGGAGTAGAGTAAAGGAAATAAAATCGAATTATATTATCAACTTATAATTTCATTGGAGAGTACAACAATCTTTATCATGAATCAAATGAACAATTTTTCCACAGGTGACACAACAGCAGACGTCGAAATCATGTCATTATCCTTGTCCTTGCCGCAAATACTCAAGAAACACATAACGACTTGTCCCAGGCATATTGCGTTGCGGCAATTCGTGTAATCAGAGTGTCTGGGCTGTTTAGATTCCAGTGTCATAATCAAACTCTTCAAGCATAATTTCCTTTGCTTTTGCAATTTTCTTGGTGTCTTTATTATTTTTAAAATGTCCCCTACTTCAAAAATTGTTATGTATTCAAGTCACTGGATATTACTAACTTGTGAGTACTCCAACTTCAAGGCCTTGATCAATATGAAAAAGTAAGATTATTTGAAATCCTTTTGACGCATTTGAAATTGGATCATCAATATAATGTTTATACAACTTTTTCTGATATATTTCCATTGTCCTCGAGGCCTCGACCACTAAAGAAATCTATTACGATCACTTTTGGCATTTAAAATGATCAATTCGTTGGGAATAGTTTGTAGCGTGCAGTTTTTTTTTTTTTTGATTGTGAATGGAATAGTTCTGACTATTAATGAAAGAGTATGAAGTGTTGGGCAATAGTTTTTTCTTTGTTTTGTTAAATAGGTTATTTAGTGAAATTAATAAGAAGGATATTTAAGTAATTTAACTTTCAAGTTAGGGAGTTTATGTTTTTAATATAATATATTTATAGATTTGTTCAGTTTATAATTTGCAGTCCCCTAAATAATGCACTATTTATGATTGATAATGTCTGTGGATATTATATACAGTCAAATCTTTCTATAATAGCAGTTTTTGTCTGAAAATTTCATGGTTGCTATAGTGAAGTGTTGTTATGTATATATACACAGTCATTTGATGTTTAGATCTTATTTAGCTATTATAAACAAAAGTACACTAATAATTACATTTATGTACTTTTTATGTTATAAAAGAAAGAGAATATAACTATCAATTTTAAAATCTCATTAATTAAAAAATTGAAAAAACTAAGAAATTACTAATAAATTTATAACTAGTTGTACCATACCAATAAAGAATTAAAATCTAAGAAACATATGCATTTAAAATTATTTGAAAATTTAAATATTTCAAGTTTGACGTAAGAATTCTACAATTGTAGATTGTTTCATAAATTCCAGTCTCTTAGTGATAATATAACGCTTGAATTGACGAAGAATTTTGTTCAAACTTCAGCAAAAGGAAATTCAATAGCTTTATGTTGAAGGTTGTCTAAGAGCTTAACAATTGACTCTTCTTAGAATGAAAGCTTTTGTTAATTAATGATGATTTTCATATATATTTTAATTGTTATACATAATATATTTCTTACAAATATTATTACACAATATTTGAGTATGACTGTTAAGAGAGATAATTTTATAAAGAGTGTACCGTTATAATGAATGACATTGCTCTTATATGTAGAATGTTGTTATAGAGAAATACAATATAAAATGAAAAGTCAATTCCAGAGAATATCTGATCATTATAATGAAATGATGTTATAAAGAATGGTAATTATAGAGATGTTCGACGGTATATCTTTAGGATTGTAGAGTTGGTTTTGCGAGTCTTAGGTCAACTGTTTATATATTGAATATTTGATTGTAACGTCTTTAATTTATGATTGATAATGTTAGTGGATATTATGTGCATTTTACATTTGTACTAAATATTGGTTCATGATTATGAGAATGCTCTTGGTCTAAAGAAGACTGTCCTACAATCCAAATGGAAATCGAGCATTCAGTTGGCTGCTTCTATAGAGAGGCGAAGCGTTGTATTATACATTTGTACTAAATATTGGTTCATGACTATGAGATGCTCTTGGTCCAAAGAAGACTGTCCTACAACCGAAATGGAAATTGAGCATTCACTTGACGGCTCGAAACGTCTTTGGCTTAGCATTGTACTACATAAGGCTTCAACGCTACTATAGCGCTTCCCTAACTCAAAGTTCATGGTCAATCTTCTAAAATCTGTTTATTTTGAAAAGTGCTTCTTAAAAAAAAATTGGTAAAAAATAGTGTCTGATCAATTAATTTAAAAAATATTTTTGAGCAGCAACTAATATTTGACCATACGTTTAAAAGTGCTTTTAAGTACATTTTTCTCAAAAAGTGATTTTCAAAAAAGTGATTTTGGACAAAAACTATTTTTTTAGCTTCTGAAAAACTGTTTCTACTACTCCTCAAAAATATTTATTTTCTCCCAAAAATCAAACATCTTAATTTTTTAAAATAAGTACTTTTTGAAAAAAATAAACAGTTTTGGAGAAATATAAGCTTGATCAAACAAGCTAGTCTCTCTTAGCGCACGCACGACCCATTGGATTGTAACACTAATTTTGCCGAACAACTTTCTATATGATCTCAAACTTTGAACATGTTTTAACTATATAATAGAGATGTCATCCCTTTAGAACTTTTTTGAGACAGTAAATAACCTCTCTAATAGAAGAATTACAGATACTTTTCGTCTATACGCATACATATAAATTTGGGGTCAATTCAATCTATTTCGCGAATTGTTTCAAAAATCAAAATGCTCTTTTTAACAGCTAATTAAAGATATCCTCTGTGTATTCAGTATATGTTAGAGAATCAAAAGGTAAAAAAACCACTTTGCTTATGTCCTTTAGAGAATCAAAGGTAAAAAAACAACTTTGCTTTAATCCAAAATAGTAGAACAACTAAAATAAAATGATGCAGTGATATGTCTTAAAATAGGAAAGGCAAGATCATATAATATGAAAAGCCACAATTTATTTATCATCACATAGCGGATTACAAGCATGGAGTATTAACCATACGGCTCCAATTTATTTTCTTGGGGCTAGACGTGGACATATACACTCCAGTGAAATTCTCACTCTACGTTAAATTCATACGAGTATCTTTTTTCTAACCAACTCGAGGAATTTGTACAAGAAAGTCCAACACATTAACAAAAAGACGAACTCGATCACATCTAAAATCTGCTGTCACGGGAGAACCATTCAATACACTTGGAACATTAGTTAGTCTTGAGTTTTCCTTTTGAATTGTTTCCCTAGCCAACTTTGCTGGTACCCCAAGAAGTTCTGGCCATGTATCTTTTCTCACTCCTATAATTTATACATATATTAGGGGAAAATAAGAAATGTTATGCACAAACAATTAGGTAACATAGGAATAAAGTAAGAATCAGGAAATGAAGAGTTTTAAAAATCAAACCTGGACAACCAGACTGAGCCCTGAGAGGTTGAAAGACTGTTCATATAGAATTAATTTACATTAGTTTTTGTCTGAATTAATAAAAATAAATGTAAAAATCACTATTAAAAAAATACGCAAAATTCTGACAAACATTCCTATCGGAACACCGTCTGAAATATGTAATTTTCCACAAGCCAATTTCCGATAGATTCCGTCGAAAATTCTAATCGGAGCTTCTCTCTTTTACTAGAGAGATTTCGATAGAAATTTCTTGAAGTCTTAAAAAAGGCTCGATGATCGGGAGAACCAAAACGAAATCCGGATTTGATCGAAAAAGAAGCAAGACTATGAATACCCTGACCGATCATCATCGGATATTCTTTAATAGCGAAAGCATAAAAATAAATGCCGAATTAATGAGAGAGGAAAATAAGGACTAACGTGATGCAACAAGCAAGAAAGCAACCACGAGAGTTAACTTCTGCAGATAGTCTTTTGTCTAAATTATTTTGCTTTGATTTGTTAGATTCACTTGGTTATATGTGGATATTTATAGGCAGTTAGTGCCTCAATCACATGAGATACTTCTTTCCCTAAGCAAACATATAGTACACTAATTTATTGTTGAAGATAAGCTTGATGAGTTGCCGACTATGTTGATTAATTTCTTTTATTTGTTCACATTGTGCAATTTGCATCCATTGACCTTCTAGCTTGTAGTACACTAAAAAAATCGTATAGAAGTTGAATGTTCTACAAAATTCAGTGTTGACTTGAAAAACAGGAAAAAACAACACCCTAAAAACAAATGATCCATATAGATAATGTAAAGAATGGATTTTAGGCCTAACTCAATCCCAAAAGTTAGCTTGTAAGGTGAGGATTGTCCGAGTTCATATAAGGAGTCCATGTTCCCATTCCATTTTCAATGTGGGACGTTTAACACTCCCCCGCACGCCCAGTCTTCGTTAACTGGAGCGAGGACAATATAATTTGAGGGCCCAACATCGGTGAACAAAGAAGTGGAATGAGTCAAGCCCTGATACCATTTAAATAATGGATCTTAGGCGTAACTCAACCCCAAAAGTTAGTTTGTAGGGTGAGGATTGTCCAAGTCCATATAAGGAATCCATGTTTTCAATCCATTTCCGATGTGGGACTCTTAACAGATTGTTAACACTCAAAAGTGTTTAGCTGAATCAAGTGACAGCCGAAGGTGGAAAAGGATTCTAAGTCGGTAACTGAGCGGAATCATAGCCGAATCCGTTAGTCCTTACCCTCGGCTAGAAAAGCATCATCGGCTATTACAGTAGTCTGGCCGAGTCATAATTCCAAGAAATGGCTGAGACCCACATATACTCGGACGCCTCGAAAATCAAGTCAAAGGACCTTCTAGAAAAGGTAGCAACCATCAACCAGCAACAACCAGAAGGGAGTGTCGTCGATCGTGCTAGAGGTCCAGGAGAAAAAATCTGCACCACCTCCTCATAGTTGGTTAGTGAATTTAGTGGGTAGTTCAGTGGCTAACATAGGGGGTCACGTTTATTTTTCTTGTACTATAAATATAGGACTCGTTTGTACAGAAAAGGAGACAACACAATCAATTAAAAATATAATTTTTACATATCTTCATTCTATCTTTGTCGCATTTATTGCACTATAGCTGTATTTATGTTTCTTACCACTTAGTTTACGCAATCGCCATCCTAACGCTTTCTTGTCACGACCCAAACCGAAGGGCCATGACGGGCACCCGGACCCTACCTGTCGGGCACCACTCTTCGTACAGTCACCATAAAATCCTAATTAAACACGGGCCACAAGGGGCGTCACCTAGTACTTTGTGACATATATATTAAGGACGACAGAGACATACATGACTACTACATACAGGAAATCTGTCTACAAGCCTCTAAAGAATACATGACATCACGAGGATGGAACATGGCCCCGCCATACCCAGACGCATATGCAAAATATCATACCGAGACTAAACTGCAACTTTGGAACATATAGAGTGCTCCAATATCAGCTGAACTAGCAACCTACTAGCGCGAACCGTCCCACTGTTTACCTGAACCTGCGGGCATGAAATGCAGCGTCCCCCGACAAAAGGAACGTTAGTACGACTGATGTATTGAGTATGTTAGGCATGAATAATAGCATAACATAAATACATGATAAACTGAGACAAAAATAGCCGACAACATCTATTGGCCTCATCGGGCATCTTCCTTGCCATAACAGCCTCTGTGGACTTATATCATATCAGCCTCTGTGGGCATAATCATTATCATATTGGCCTCATTGGGCATCTTCCTTTTCGTGATAGTCTGTATCAGCTGCAGGTGGTGTGCGTATATAACGTCATTCCCTTTTCCCCATCCCCTACATATATATAATTCATATCATATAGTATTGTATATAACACATGTGGGTCCAGGGTAATACATGGATATAATGCAAATGTATGAATGACAATAAAATATTCTGAACTTACCGGATGACATAATATCCTAGTAGCTTCGGCTAACACTGTGAACATTAACATGTACCTTTGGCTAACATTGAGAATACCAACATGTACCTTCGGCTAACACTGGGAATGCCAACATGTACCTTCGGCTAACATTGGAATATCAACATCTTTCCTACATACCTCAATAAGGATTTTAGGAACATATTTAAACATATTTTTAACATAGTAATCAATAACATGAACATCCTTAACTACTAAGACTTAACATACATGTGTCGCGTCGCCTAACAACACAATTCACGCAGCTCATCTAGCGTCTCAACCTTAGCTTCACTACGAAGACATTGCTACGTAGTTGGAGAAGATGACGTTACTAAGTGAATTTGTGAAGTTCAAGTGAGAAATGAGAACTATTTATTCATTTGTTCATTCAATCAGTTTCACTAGTGAGTCGAAGATTTTTTTCTATTGGGCCTATGATTTCTCCATTACTACAACCAACAGCCTTCTTCCTCTTTATTCCCTCAAGAAGCTAACGTATTCTTTAGCTGCTACTATGAAGAAAAGTCATCCTATATTTCCTTGAAAAATGAACTCTCACGATGGAAGAGTATGAATACAACCCCACTTTCCTTCACACGTCATCTTTTGGCCAATTCCCTTTAATACTCATCACTAATAATGCCATCTTACCCGTATATGTATGTATATAACTCCACCTACTCACATATTTATATAATATGAATATAACTTATCTATTCGTGGATAATTATTACACATGTTAATAAAATAAACTCACTAATTAAAATACTAATAAGTCAAAATATCTCATATATAGTTACACTACACTAATAAATATTGAGATATCTAGAAAATATATTTCATCTACTCCTAATTAATACCACAATTAATCCCTTACTCTCCCACTTTATTTTTATAATCTCAACTCACTTAAATAATGATCATTTAACACAATTCATATACTAATTATCATGACCACGTGGTATAACACTAGTCCATAACCTAATTTTACAAACACCAAATATAATACTACAAGTCTGCATGATTAATAATTTAAATATATAAAAAAGAATTGGAGAAAATCGTAGTCAAAGAAAGAGTTGTTCGACTTCTAAAATTGGTCAGCCTTCAAATAAATTGGGATGGAGAGTAGTAATTATTTGACAAAACCAAATGAAAAATATTCCAAAATAAACAAACAAATAAATAAAGAACAAAGATGTTAAGCCTATCACTGTTGTTTCTTGTTTTTGCAGTTACGTTTTCAATAAATGCATAAATAAGTCAAGGGGAGAAAACAAATACAATTTATACCCTCTTGCTGATTAGTATCATTAGCCATGAGCCTCGCCTTATATCTCTCTAAGTTACCATTATCTCTGTATTTGTGTCGAAAAAGCCACATGCATCGGATCACATTCACCCCTCCGATCGAGGAACCAAATCCCAAGTGTGTTGTTTCGTTAAAGCATTAAACTCCTCACACATGGTCGCATTCCAATTTGGATCTAGTTTGGCTAATTTTGGGCTTTTGGGAATTGGGGATATGGTTTGTGAAGATAGGCTGAATTGGACTTTAGGTTTGAAAATCCCGTGTTGGGCACGAGTTTCCATATGGTGCAAGGGTGTTGGCTGGGCATGTTTGCTGGGTGTTGGGTCTGATTCTATGTTTGCTGGGTGTCGGATTGTGGACTGGGTACATTGGCTGGAGTGGGTGGTACCAATCTGGGTGGGTCAAGATTGGAAACAGTGGTGGGGTTGTGTGGTGTTGCCAATTTGGGTAGATCGTGATCGGGGGAGGTCAACGATGTGGGTTACGGTGTCGATGGCGGGGAGGGACCGTTGTTCTAGTTTGGTGGTGGGACTATGGTGGTACGATTTGGGTTTTCGATGGATGGTGTGGTTGCAGTGTGGCATTGGGGTTGCGGTGGTGACACAGAAGTGGGGAAGGCGACCGAAGATGGTGCTGAGATGTTGGGCCAATTGCCGGTGACCGGAGTGGCAATCGGCGGTGATGGTGACGGAGAGCAGGCGGGTGGCAGAGACGCAGGGTTGTGTTCTATGGTGGCGGCAGTAGGTGACAGAGATGGGTTGATGGTGGTGGACTGACACAGTTCACGGAGGATGACTGGAGAGATGCCAGACTTGTCAAGGAAAATGTAGTCCGTCTTTCAGAATTTTTGGATATTCAAAAACGGGAAGACTGTCTCGTTAAACATGACGTGACAAGAGACGTGGATTTTGCGAGTAGACAAATCGTAGCACATATAGCCCTTATGATTAGGAGGAAAACCTATGAAGACACACGGGGTGGTACGAGGTGCTAATTTATGAGGGGCGGTGGAGGTCAGATTTGGGTAGCACAGGCAACCGAAAATTCTAAGGTGATCATAGGAAGGTATCCGGCGGTAGAGAATTTCGGTGGGGGTCTTGTTCTGAAGAGTACTGGTAGGTAAAATATTAAGGATGCATTCTATCATTTTGACTGTATATACCCAAAACAATGGGGGGAGAGACATGGAAAAGAATGGTACGAACCATATTATTGATAGTACGGATGATTCATTTGGATTTTCCGTTTTGGGGTGAACTGTGGGGACAGGAGAAACGGAAGACCATGCCATTATTGGTACAAAAATTATGGAACGCGAAATTATTAAACGCACAACCGTTATCATATTGGAATGATTTGATGGATTTTTCAAATTGTGTTTTGATAAATGTGCGAAACTTGAAAAATTTGGCAAAAACTTCATACTTGAATTTTAGAGGGTAAATTCAGATAAAGTGTGAAAAGTCATCTAATAACACAAGATAAAACTTATGACTCAGTGAACTAATAACAGGAGATGTCCATAAATCTGCATGAACAATATCAAACGGAGAAAACGTAACAGTTAAAGAAGACTGAAAGGGAAGGCGGACATATTTGCCTAAAGGACAAGAAAGACATTGTTGGACATGTTTCCCATTATTACAACGAATTAAATTATTGTTTCTGAGAAAACCAAAGACAGGAGCTCCTGGGTGTCCGAGTCTATTGTGCCAGGTTGACGGAGAGATTGTGGCTAAAGCGGTGGGAGGAGAGATTTGGGAAGTTAGAGATGTGGGAGGGGTGACACTAGCAGCGGACGTGGACAGGAAAGGATATAGGTCTCCCTCACTATTGCATCTTGTAAGTAGTGTCCCAGTACGTATAGAAAACTCAAATGGGTAAAAATTAATTGATACAGAATTATCCGTGACAAATTTTTTAACTGAGATTAGGTTCTTGATAATGTGTGGGGCATATAGGACGTTATTTATGGAGAAGTGGGGATGCGGTGGTGGGGTTAGTGTGTGGCCAAATCCCTGAAATGGAATGTGATGGTCGTTTCCGACTAAAATAGATTGTGGAGTATTTAAATTTTGCAGTTGACGAAGATTACTAGAATTGTTGGTGAGGTGAGACGTGGCGCCCGTATCCATATACCATGCATTATCGGGCTTCCGATGAGTCAATATGTTGAAAACATGGCCCATATTGGATTGGGAAAAACCCAGAGCGCACTGCGGGGCCCCAAGAAATTAGGCCGGCTCAGTGTGGCATGTTTGCAATTGGAGCACACATGTACTGGAGGCCCAATACCCCAACTGCTGCTTTGGAACTGTGGGATGATGGAAGGACTGTTGGTGGGTCATAATTACTGGGCCACTGGTGGAAGGTGTTGGGCTTGTGTTTAAGGCCAGTGTCCATGTTGCTGCCAGGGCAGTGGACTCGTGTAAGGGACCCGTCGCCCTCTGCCACCACTGTGCCGCTGGCCACTGCCACGTCCGTGGTTGTGCTCTGTCGTGACGTCTGCCAGAGCGTGAGAGAGAGAGTGAACGTATATGGGCAGTATATGAGGCAGAAACAGTCGTATACGATGTGTACAACGGCTCAGAGAGGCTGTATACGGGTAGTATATAGTGGCAATGAGGGTATATCAGTTGTATACATAGTGTATATCGGCGTGTATAGGCATATCTGAAGGGTATACGGCCTGGTGGAGATATAAAGAAGGAAAGAGGGTTGTATATCAGCAGTATACCAGGGGTATACAGGGTTGTTTGCAGAATTGGAGGGTTGGGCCGCTGTATATCAGCGTATATCGGATGTATATCGGTGGTATACGATCGGTTCAGCGCAGGAAAAATAGAGGGATGGGCGGCCGAAATTAGGTCTTAGGTCGGGAAGGATTGTTGGCTCTTGATACCATGTAGATTGTATTGATCTCCCCTTGGGGAGTCTTTCTTATTAATACAAATATATATAGTGTACAATGTTAAATCTTAATACACTAAGGATCATATATCTATCATAATATATATTACTAAATATTACATAATATATAGAATATATTTTAATTATAGTATAATGTGGACTATACTCGTTAATAATAACATAGAAGAGATGAAGATGTGTAGACTTTTGGGTACTATTTAACGGTAGGTAAGAAAGCAACAGATTAGCTTACACAATCCTAAATAGCTAAAATCACACGCTAACACACACATCTGTCCCTGTCCCGTCGAGGGCGTGATGGAATGACGAGTATTCCTCTATTTTTAATATGAAGTACTATCGAAATGGAAAGCTTCAAAAAGAACGTTTTATTCCTTTAGTAAAATATTTTTTGTGAATCCCACTTAATTAGACCAACAAACTTTTCAATATATAAAAAATAGTTCCTCTTTATTGTTGAAGTATGTGACCATATTATCTAAAGACTTAAGTTATTAGAGAGAACACAATTTTATTTACTTACTTATATTCTTAACACACATCCTCACGTGCAAGACATTTTTTTGGTGTCATATATAACTAGCCGAAAAAATCTTTTTAATTATGGATGACGATGCGATTCAATCTCCAGTGCTTCTGTCTTCTCTGATATCATAATAAAGTGTGTGATCATTCCATCTAAAAGTTTAATCTATTAGATAGAACATATTTTTATTTACTTATATTTTTCAACACTTATCATCTCTTGAGCTAACTCTTATGGCCCTATCCCCTCGTAAAATAAAAAAAGAAATTGCTCTTCTGGTTTGTCTTGGTATATAAAATTTTCTTCTGATAGGATTTTTTTGTATATGCATTGCAAATAATGTATACCAATAAATTGACTTCTTGCATTGTACTTCTGATTTCTGCAAGACCGAGTCATATCCGAAACTTAAGATTATGAAACTTATGATTATGCATCTGTCCTTTTCATATCCATCGTCTTGTTTGTTTTTTTTAACCATAATGTTCATTCTCTACAGCTGTTATTGGATGTAATTTTATGTATTTATATGTGCCTAACTATGGATTATGCATCTGTCCTTTTCATACCCCCTTTTTCCTACATATTTTTATTTATATGTAATAATTAAACATATTTTTATTTATATGTAATAATTAAACATTGATTCTTATGTAAAGTTTATTGCATTTCACCTCTCAGAAATGACAGACTTTATCAAACAATATATATAAATCCACATAATATACTAAAGGAAGTTAATTACATGGTTTATTTCATCTCCCAATATATAAATATATACAAGTCTACATAATCAATTTAGGCTATCTCTAAGGATATGCTAATCAATACAATATATCTAATCATCCTAATTATATAATTCTAATTATAATATAATTGATATAATGGGATGTGATGGAGATAATTAGGGATTATGTCCCTAATTATCCTAACATCCCCACAGTTTTACCGGGAGGTTCTCGTATGTTGAGACTATCCCTGATATCATCAAACAGTACGCACGGAAGACCTTTGGTGAAGATGTTAGCAATCTGATAATGAGACGGTACATGGAGAACACGGGCTTGTCCACGTGCAACCTTTTCTCGGACAAATAAGATATTCATTTCTATGTGTTTTGTGCGTTGATGTTGAACAGGGTTACCTGATAAGTAAATCGCACTCACATTATCACAATAAACCACAATTATTTTTTCAATCGGACAATGGAGTTCTAAAAGGAGATTACGGAGCCAACATGATTCAGCGACCACATTAGCTACCCCTCGGTATTCTGCTTCAGCACTTGACCGAGATCTTGACCGAGACATCATCGGCTGTCGTTTCGACAACCATGAGATGAGATTGTCTCTAAAAAACACACAATAACCAGAGGTGGAATGACATGTGTCTGAGCAGCCACCTCAATCAGTCTGTATAAGACGATAGACTCAAAATGGAGGACTTATATAAGTGCAACCCAAAATGAAGTGTACCCTTAACATACCGCAGAATGCGCTTGAGAGCTCTCATATATTCTTCTTTCGAATCGTGCATATGTAAACACACATGTTGAACTGCATATGAGATATCAGGTCTAGTAAAGGTAAGATATTGCAGTGCCCCGGCTAAGCTGTGGTAATGTATTGGATCACTGTATGGAGTCCATGTAGAGTTACTCAATTTTGCTTTAGTATCAACCGGTGTATGTGACGGTTTGCACGAGGACATCCCAGCTTTGTCAATGATCTCCTCTGCATATTTCTTTTGATTTAGAAATAGACCACCAGCATATTGAGTTACAACAATTCCCAAAAAATAATTTAAGGGGCCCAAATCCTTCATTGCAAATTCTGCTGCAAGAAGAGACATAATAGACTGACGAAGTGATGCAGATGATGCTGTGAGAATGATATCATCTACATATAGAAGTATGTATGCTATGTCATATCCTTTCCTATAAATGAACAAGGACTAATCGGACTTGTTGTGTGAGAAATCCAGTGTGGATACGAAATCTGCAAACCTGTTATACCATGCCCGGGGAGCCTGTTTCAAACCATATAAAGATTTTTTTAATAGACAAACATAATTCGGATGTATAGGATCTAGAAAATCCAAAGGCTGGTGCATATAAATTGTCTCTTGTAGATGACCATGTAAGAATGTATTTTTGATATCCAACTAATGAATGGACCATGATTTTGATAGTTCCAGGCTAAGAACATTCCTGATGGTTGCTGGCTTAACTACCAGACTGAATGTTTCACCACAATCCACACCAACCTGCTGAGACCTGTCATCACTAACAAGACGAGCTTTGTATCTCGCAAATGAGCCATCAGAATTCTTTTTGTGACAGAAAACCCACATAGACTTATTATGTTAACATTATATGGACGGGGCACTAACTCTCACGTCTTATTTTTAATAAGAACATCAATTTCATCTAACATGACAGCTTTCAAATTCGAGTCTGATAGGGCCGCTTTGGGATTTTTTGGAAGAGGTGATGGTTAGACTGATGTTAGGTTAAAATGACGCTTGGACCAAAATATTTCGTGCATGACACGGGTTTCAATGGTCTGAGGTTGGGTATTTAGGCTTTCGGGTTGGCTAGTGGGTCGAGGGGATGATCGGACTTGGGCCAAAATGGATAGATGGTTGTTATGTGTTACTGGTTGGTCATTGGGCCGACATGGGGTGATGTGTTGGGCAAGAAAAAATTGGTCTGAAGACCTGGGTACTCGTAAGGGTAAAGGGGCAGTGGGCTCTCCCCCTTGGGCCTGCTCTCCATGAGAAGTGGACTGGGCCGAGGCCGAGGGGAAAAAGGCAGTGACCTCTTCTCCTTGGACTAGCCCAGTCATATTTCTTGGTTGGGCTTGGACGGGTCCCACATGGTTTTGGGTATTTAGTTGGTGATGTAAAATCGGATGTATTCCATCATCCAAAAAATCATATGAAGATGGGGATGCCATGTGAGATTTAGCAAACGGGAATGTAAACTCATCAAAAACTACGTGATGATAAATAATGATTTTCCCATTCGTCATATTATAACATTTATATCCCCTGTGATTTTGCGGATATCCCAAAAACACACAAGGAGTGGAACGGGTCTGAAGTTTGTTAATGGTTGTGGACGAAAACAAGGGATAACAAAAACACTCAAAACCCCTCAAATATGTAAAAGAAGGGAGACGATGATACAACCTTTGTGTAGGTGATATATTGTAGATTAGTTTTCTAGGAAGAATGTTTAAAAGATATGTGGCCATTTGAAGTGCATGATGCCAAAAAACTAGTGGTGTGAACGAATGCACAAGAAGTGTGCGAATTACATTGTTAATTGTTCGATTTTTTCTTTCGACTTTCCCATTTTGAGGTGATGTATGTGGACATGAAAGATGCAAGGACATCCCATTTTGGTGACAAAAAACATTAAATTGGGCATTTATGAATTCCCTCTCATTGTCACATTAAAAACATTTAATGCATTTGTCAAATTGGATTTTGATAAAAGCATTAAATTATTTTAAAACGGTGAAACCTTGCGATTTCTGTTCTAAGGGAAATGTCCACATAAAATTCGAATAATCATCCAATATAAGTATATAATATTTATGACCTTCATAACTCAAAACTGGGGAAGTTCACAAATCACAATACGTATAATATTTTTGACCTACCTCTACCCCTCATGCCCCTGTCCATAACCAACCTTTCACACCTCCGCACTTGGGCATTTATGTCTCTCATTTGCACGTGTTCGAACCATCTCAACCTAGCTTCTCGCATATTATCCTCCACCGAGGCCACTCCCACTCTGTCCCTGATATCATTATTTCTAATTATATTCCTCCTTGTATTCCCACATATTCATCTTAGCATCCTCATCTTCGCAACTTCATCTTTTAGGTGTGCGAAGTCTTGACCGGCCAATATTCTGCCCCATACAACATGGTCGGTCTAACCACCACCCTATAGAACGTGCCTTTAAGTTTTGGTGGAACTTTTTTATCCCATAATACTCCATATGCGAGCCTCCATTTCATCCACCCTGACCCAATACAATGTGTGACATCGTCATCAATCTCTCAATTCCCTTGGATAATAGACCTGAGGTACTTGAAGCTCTCTTTCTTTGAAATGACCTAGGTACCAAGCCTCACCTCCACGCCTATCTCAAGATCACTCCCGTCACTGAACTTGCACTCTAAGTATTCTGTCTTGATCCTACTCAGTCTCTGAACCATTTAGACTCCAGAGTTTGTCTCCAAACCTCCAGCTTAGCATTCACTCCGATGCAGGTCTCATCAATCAGGACTATGTCGTCTGCGAATAACATACATCATGGCACCTCCCTTTGGATTTGTCGCGTCAGTCCATCCATCACCAAGGCAAATAGGAATGGGCTAAGAGTTGATCTGTGGTGCAGCCCCATCATCACTGGAAGTGCTCCGAGTCTCCTCCTATTGTCTGTATCATGGTCTTGGCTCCATCATACATATCCTTGATTGCCCTAGTGTATGTCACAGGTACACCTCTAACCTCCAAACATCTCCATAAAACCTCCATAGGGACTTTATCGTATGCCTTCTCGAGGTCGATGAAAACCATATGTAAGTCTCTCTTCCTCTCCCTATACTGCTCCACCAACTTCCTAATAATATGGATGGCTTCTATAGTCGACCACCCCGGCATGAATCCAAACTGGTTCTCAGAGATAGACACTCCTTTTCTCACCCTCATCTCCACGACTCTTTCCTAAAATTTCATAGTGTGGCTTAGCAGCTTGATACTCCTATAGTTGTTGCAACTCTGGATATCACCTTTGTTCTTTTACAAAAGAATCATTATACTCCACCTCTATTCTTCGGGAATCCTCTCCGTCTTAAAAATGACATTAAACAACTCTGTCAGCCACTCCAAACCTGCATTGCCTGCACTTTTCCAAAATTTAACTGGCATCTCATCAGGCCCGGTCGCTCATCCCCTGCGCATCCTGCGTACAGCACCCTGAACCTCCTCAACCTTAATGTTTTCACAATACCCAAATTCATGGTACCTACCATAGTGCTCCAGATCTCCCAACACAATGTCTCTATCTTCTTTTTTGTTCAAGAGTATATGGAAGTAATACTGCCACCTGCGTCTAATATGTGCGTCCTCCACCAGCACTTTGTCGTCCTCATCCCTGATGCACCTCACGTGATCCAAGTCCTGGGCCCTCCTCTCCCTCGCCTTGGCTAGTCTGTACAACTTCTTATCCCCGCCGTTTTCCTCTAATTCCACATATAGACATTCAAAAGCCGCCGTTTTCGCCGTCGTAACCACTAGTTTTGCCTCTTTCCGCGCCATCTTATATAATTCCCTATTCATCCACTTCTACAACTTATCCTTGCTTTCTACTAATTTCGCATACGTCGTTTTTTTTCTTCCACCTTCTCTTGAACTTTATCATTTCACCACTAGTCCCCTCATGCCCACCACGGCTACCCCGCGAGACCCCTAGCACCTCTCTAGCAACCTCCCGAATGCAACTGGCCGTCTTGTCCCACATTCCGATCACATCCCCACTACTCCCCTAAGCCCTCTTGGTCATCAACCTCTCCCCCATCTCCTTTGCACTAGCCATTGTCAAACTCCCCATGCTATTACATCTCATTGGTGGCATCCCCGTCTGAAAATCATTCACAAAAAATTCAAATTGATCAAAATTCACAGAAACATTGTTGTCAGTTGTAAAACGTCGTACATATATCAAGTTTTTAAATGTTGGTGCATGTAAGATGTTTTTTAAATATAACGGTGGGTGTGGGGGAGTTTTACTTGACCAATACTACGAATTGGAATTTCATGCCCACTATCGATAATGATATTTTTATTACTGCTCATATTAAAATAAGACGAGAGATTACCTTGAGATGTCGCCATATGTGACGTAGCCCCTGTGTCCATGTACCACGAATCATTTGGAATGTTCATATGTTCATGGCATGTTCGATATCGGTGGGAGCATAGCTTGCGAAAGATGGTCCATGGGCTGCAAAATATTGTTGCGGACGAGAACCCAGAACTCCGGACTGTCGATTAAAAGATGAGGTACTGGCCCACAATGCGGTGGGGTATGGGCACGGAGGGGCAGCCCATTATGGGGCCCAAGCCCACGGCGGGTACTGTCCCCACTGGTTCCTGCCGGACTGGGCTTGCGGCTGCCATTGGTTGGGCCGCCACTTCCCCTGATGCGGGTGGTTGGTGCTGTCGTCGATTGGTTGGCCGTCGCCCCTACCCCGTTCTTTTTCACAATTATTTTTTCCTTTATTGTTGTTACGATTTGACCCCATTTTTTACCATTGTTATTGTGATTTCCAGTTCCACCCGAAGCAGAATTTTGGGAAGCAAAATCCGCAGAAAATGAATTAGTGGAGACAAGGGCAATTCCGGATGTGGCTGCCCCCGAGGCTGCTTGTTTCGCCTTGCGGGTTTCTTTAAGAATTAATCGCGAACAAGCCTCATAAAATGGAGGCAACGGATTGCTTTGTTGAACGAACGTAGCAACCCTATCATATTGTTCATTCAATCCCGCAATTAATTGAAGAACCAACCATTGGTTTGTCACCGGCGCACCAACGTTGGTTAGTTGGTCGACAAGCATCTTCAATTCTTGACAATATGTGGAAACGTTTGAAAAATCCTCCAACTTGACGTTGGTGAATTGATTTTCAAGAAATACCGCCCTCGAAAGTTTATTATCTTGAAAAATATTTTGTAATCGTTCCCACGTTTGTTGAGCCGTAGAGTTTGATTCCAAAATAGTATGCAACGGGTCGTTGGAGATGGTGTCGTAAATCCATTGAAGGACTATAGCATCTAAATGAGACCATAACTTTGTATCAACCCTGGTAGTGTCCGAAGAAGATTCGGAAGGGATTGATATGGTCTATTACTTCGTACGCTCGGCAGTGAATTTTGAATAACTCTGCCCACGAGGAGTATTGCCCTTTTTCCATCTCAGTTGTAATGGAAATAAAGTTCTTGACGTTTACGGCAAGAGCTGAATGAAATTTTTGTGGCTCGGCCATAGTTTCCCATGAAAAACAAGAAGAAAATATGAAGAGAGAAAAAAAATGTTGGGATTGGTAGACGAACCCTAAACCAGAAGTTGTATGGCGGCTAGGGTTGAAAGGTAGAAGAGTGGTTTTAGGGTTTGTAAAGAAAAAAACCATATATGTGGTGGCCGAAAATATTATTTCGGTGGGGGTGGGGGGGGGGGAGCTGAGAATATGAGGGAATGGGGTGGGCAAAGTTTAATTTGTGGCTCTTGATATCATGAATGAAGTTAATTCCATGATTTATTTCATCTCCCAATATACAAATATATACAAGTCTACATAATCAATTTAGGTTATCTCTAAGGATATGCTAATCAATACAATATATCTAAATCATCCTAATTATAAAATTCTAATTATAAGATAATTGATATGATGGGATGTTATGTGATGGGATATGATGGAGATAATTAGGGATGTCCCTAATTATCCTAACGTATACTTTAGATTTAGAGTGATAGATTGAATAATTAATAGAGCCAATTTAAACCAAAATCAGTTCTTTCAAACTCGTCTTAATTGTAGTTTATAAAAATACTTGTGTGGTCCGTGCCATGAATTATCATATTATCCACTGGTTTTTATTCTTTTTGTAGATAAAATAAAAAATGAATACTGCCTGTGAAATCGGACATTAGAATTGATCAATTTAAATCGGATGCTGAATAAGACTAAAGAATTCAACGTCCACTAGCTTCATGCTAAAAGTAGATCAATCCTTTTAAGCTAATGAAACGTCTAATCTAAACTATAAAATAGCTCATTACAAGAAAATATAATAGCTAACCACCACACAAAATATGGCACACAATGTAATCTATGTATATCTTCACTCATGAATGTCTTGACAATGGCGGAGTCAAGGAGTCTATCCGAAATTCAACTTCGGAAATAAGTAAAAAAATATTCATGACCAAACACCAACTAACAAGGGATATAAAAAAAATCCAAAATGGATATATGTCTCTTATGTAAGGGGTTTCTAAATTTTGTGTTAAAAAACTATTGTTGCTCTATTTAAACAACATAACTTTCCGAAAATAACTCAGTGACTGATAATTAGACCATAACCCTTCTGGACAGTAGCTAGCATTTTGCAAACATGCCATGATATTACTTGTGTAAAATGTATACTTTTCTTTCCCAAGATCAATCCATAATGACATGTATTATATACTCTGAAAACTATATACAAAAGACATACTCCACTTAAGCGTTTTATAGCAGTAAGCAGGTCCTACAACCAAAAATTAAACATGTGTAAACCGTAGGAGCTACGCCCAACCATAGCAATTAGAGATCACAACTCACAAGCATATACGCAAGCATTATAAAATTTCATGTTACAAACATGTTGCAGTAACAATTCATGAATCAAATGGATATCAAACTCTCTTTGCAATAATGCAATCAAAGAAAAACAATCTAAATTCATGTTCAAAATTATATGAGCTTCACATTGAAATCATCGTATCGCCTACACACGCAGTCAAATCAACACTTACAAGCCCATCGCATGGCTAACTATAGATTCTTTATCACTCATAGCCTTTTTCACAAAGTTCGTATAATGAAAAACATTTCATATACGCTTAATCAAAACACAAGTACTTGTCCTGCAGCAGTAAAGGGTGTAAAACAGGAAAGAAGAGATTCACAGGACATCACGTCTCTTTGCCAGCAGAACTTACCAAAGTTGATGGTGTATGCAGTCATATGATTGGTGAAAAACAAACATAGATAACCTTAGAACCCTCCAATATCAAAAGTTGTCTCCAATTTTTTCATGAGCAGCTATGGCTACATAGGAAGTATAAAACACTGAAGAGGTTAAATATCTGACCATAAGTTAGTAAGTTAATCAAGTTAGAGGCTTCACGAGCAGTCTTGGCACATAACTCAACAGAGCATCCAGAAATAGTCACCCAAGCTTGCAGATCTATTAAAATCTGGAAAACGATGTGGACAGAAATTTTGAAATAGTTCTTCTACATCAACTTTGTCACCAAAGAGGGTTCTTCACATTTTTATTTTTATTTTGAAAATGGTAACATAAAATATAGTGATTTACAAATAAGAGTAGCTATGGTGTGCCTGCCAACAAAAAGAGAACGCTGCAGCAGAATGAGAGCCTTCTCCTAGTCAATTTTGCAGGCACCCGGAACTGCAGCTATGGAGAAGCCAGAGACCAAAAATTCATGAAAAAGGATGGTGATGCAGCAAACCAGCTTAAAAATGCCATTGCTGTAGCCGACATAAATCTCGTGCAGTGGTTCACTTTGCATTTGTCAAGATCGTTGCTAATAAGGACTGTAATTCCAGCAGATGCACAGGCAGCAGCAAATGTAAGAGTAGAAGTGATCTGCACCACAGAGAAATCACGAACCATGGTGATGATCACATATTAAAAAAAATCATTCTACAAGGACACCATTAAAACTTTCTTTTTGCAACATTGCCCCATTAAAATTCAGTAGATTGTGAACGATGTGTATCAACATTCCTTATAAGTTATAATAAATGAATATGAACATTATACTTGCAGTTGGATATAACAGAAAACTGACCAGATTGATCTTAAGAGTAGAAGTGATATGCACCAGAGTGGAATCATGAACCATAGTGATGATCACGTATTAAAATCTTTCCACATGTGCCACTTATTTAAAAAATTATGCATATTTCATTGGCTTACCTTCCCCGCTCAGAAATCTTGGAAAGCAACCTAATCAAGGCTATGGAGAACTGGCTGTTCAATCTTGTAAACTATACATTATGCTCTAGCAGTTACGATGTATCCAAAAATAGACGATGCAAAAGATGATCCAATTACTTCTCCCAACCAAATAATAACTACACCTCAAACCCAAACTAGTTATACTCCATATCTTCCCCTTCTATTCGGGTCCATTCATCCAATGCTGGTAAGTACTTGACTCTTAAAGCGCATACGGGTTTCTCTAAAACTAGATGTTCTATAAATCTAAAACTTATCCCTACACATACCTAATATAATTGTAACAACTAAACCTTAGCTTTATCCTCTATGTATGAGAAAATTAACTTTGCTGTATTACTATTTGAAAATGTGTAATAGATGTCAAATTTGCTAAACGATTAAACTAGACTTGTAAAAGATAGAACGAAAAGTATGTTAGGTTGGGATTGGTTCAATTCTAACAAGGTAGGGAATTTTGACTTCACTTGATGATTAACTTAGGATAATCAATTAATCCTACCTCTATCCAATTCTGTATACAAACTAGAACGTTTCTCACGTATATACTCATCTACCAAATTACCAGTACCATCAAACGCCTCATTAGAATCACCCTGTCGATTATATTGACTAACGGAAAAAGTACCAAAACCTCTCCTCTTTGTTAAGATCAAGGACTTGAATTAAAAGGGATATGAAAAGCTAAGTGGAATTCTAGAAATTAAATCTTCTCTTTCAATTAAGATTTAGTGCAAACATCAACGAGAACCCATTTATGCCGGAACACCCAAAAAAGGCTATTGGGCCCTTCACCTACCTCAATAAATGCTTTGAACGATAAATATGTCATTAATGAGGAAACCGCACATAGGTTAAAACAGGAAATATTACACTTGAATTAATGTCATGATACATCAATTATGCAATAATAAAATCTACTCCATCACGAAGTTCAAATTCCCAAAAATATAGAAGCTTAACACAAATTATAACTAAAACAAATAGTGAAAAGTAAAAGGTAAGTTTCATATATTTTCGTCTTTACTCCTTGAAATGCTTTGAACTTTAGTGACTTCTTTATTATTCAGGACCTCAATACAGGAAGGATGATCGGTGAAGGGCGCGAGTTAGATGGACTTCATTATCTCAATTCTCCCAGCTTCACTACCGTTTGTTCGATCTCCGACACTCTAGATTTAATCTAAAGACGTTTGGGACACCCTAGTTTGTCCAAACTTCAAAAGAGGGTACCTAGCTTGTCTAAATTGTCTAAGTAGATTGTGAGTCATGTCAATTGGGGAAGCACACCTGAGCTACTTTTCCACATATTCCTAATAATTGTGCAGTCTCTTTTTCATTTAGTTCATTCTGATATTTGGGGTCCTAGTAGAGTTAGTTCTGCGTTGGGTTTTAAGTATTTTGTTACTTTCATTGATGATTACTCAAGATGTACTTGGATTTTCTTAATGAAAGACCGTTCTGCATTATTTTTCATATTTCAAACTTTTTTTGTTGAAATACAAAATCAGTTTGGTGTTTCTATTCGCATTTTTCGTAGTGATAATGCACGTGAAGATTTATCATCTCAATTTCAACAATTTATGTCTTCCCGTGGAATTCTTCATCAGACTTCTTGTCCTTACACTGCATAACAAAATGGGGTCACAGAGAGAAAATAGGCATATTATTAAGACTGCACGCACCCTTCTCATACAAACAAATGCTCCATTGCATTTTTTGGGGATGCAGTGCTCACCTCTTGTTATTTAATTAACCGTATGCCTTTTCTGCTATTCAAAATCAGGTTTCGCACTTATTTTGTTTTCCCAGTCAACCTTATTTTCTTCCACCACGTGTCTTTGAGAGCGCATGCTTTGTCCATATTCTCACTCCAGGTAAAGACAAATTCGCTCCTCGTGCTCTTAATTGTGTCTTTCTCGGTTATTCAAGGGTATAGAAGGGATATCGGTGCTTCTTACCTGACCTCCAGCGATACCTTATGTCTGTTGATGTTACCTTCTTTGAAGGTCAACCCTACTTTACCTCCTTTTCTACTAAACAGTTAGCATTTATGAAGTTCTACCAGCTCCATCTTTTGGGGATCCCACCATAGTCTACCCTTCCACACCACCTCCCACAGCTCCATCTTCCTCAGCTGCACCTCTACCATTATTGACTTATCACCATCGTCCACGTCCAAATGATTCATGCCCGCCACCAAAATCCTTACCTGCTGAGGACTTGTCTACACAGAGTCCCTCATTGCCATTCGAAAAAGTAATCGCTCTACTCGTAACCCTCATCCTATCTATACTTGTTTGAGCTATCACCAGTTGTCACCGGCCCATTCTGCCTTTGTATCATCGTTATCATCTGTGTCTATTCATAGGACTACAGGTGAAGCTCTAAGCTATCATTGAGGAGATGTATGTCTTACACTCTAGTGGTACTTGGGAGCTCGTTCCTCTACCTCCAGGTAAGTCTACAGTTGGTTGTCATAGGGTATATACAATGAAGGTTGGCCCCGATGGACAGATTGATCATCTGAAGGTTCAACTAGTTGCCAAGGGTTATACATAGATTTTTGAACTTGATATGGTGATGCCTTCTCTCATATGGATAAGATTGCTTCAATCCGTCTTTTTTATCTATGGTTGTTATTCGCCATTGGCCTCTCTATCAGATGGATATAAAAAATGTCATTTTTCAGGGGGATCTCGAAGATGAGGGATATATGGAGCAACCACTTGGTTTTGTTGCTCAGAAGGAGTCTAGTAAAAATGTGCAGATTACGTCGAGCACTTTATGGCCTGAAGCAGTCTACTCGAGCATGGTTTGGGAAGTTAGCATGGTTATTGAGGAATTTGGCATGGTACAAAGTGAAGCTGATCATTCTGTGTTTTATCGTCACTTACTTCCAGGTTTGTGCATGTATTTGGTGGTGTACGTTGATGACATAGTCATCACATGTAATGATGAGGGAATTACCAAATTAAAACATCACTTATTTCAACACTTTCATACTAACGATCTTGGTCGATTGAGGTATTTCTTAGGCATTGAGGCTGCTCAATCCAAATCAGGAATTGCCATTTCATAGAGAAAGTATGCACTTGATATTCTTGAGGAGACGGGGATGACAAATTGTAGGCCTATTGATTCTCCAATAGATCCAAATGTTAAGCACATACCAGGTCGATATAGGCGGCTGGTAGAAAAGTTAAATTATCTCACAGTGACTCGATACCTTCCCGGTTAGTGTTGTAAGTCAGTTCTTGAATTCTCCTTATGACAGTCATTCGAATGTAGTTATTCCCATTCTTCGATATATAAAATCTACTCCAAAGAAAGGACTACTCTATGAAGACCGAGGACATGAGAAAATTGTTGTCTACTCAGATGCAGACTACGCAGGGTCACCCTTTGACAGACGCCAGACGATCCACTTCTAGATATTGTGTTTTAGTTGGAAAAATTTGATATCTTGAAAAAGTAGGAAACAAAATATGGTTGATAGGTCTAGTTCAGAAGCAGAATATCGGGCTATGGCAGTAGCGGCATGTTTACTCATATGGATTAAGCAACCACTGAAGGAGTTGAAATTTGGAGAGATTAAAGAAATGGAACTTGTGTGTAATGAAGCTGCACTTCACATTGCATCGAATCCAGTGTTTCACGAGAGGACCAAACACATAGAAATTGATTTTGTCAGAGAGAAGGTACTCTCAGGAGACATCGTCACAAGGTTCGTGCGGTCAAGTGATCAACTTGCAGACGTATTCACCAAGTCCCTAGCCGATCCCAGAACGAGTTACATATGTACCAAGCTTGGTACATATAACTTGTATGCACCAACTTGAGAAGGGAGTGTTAGCATTCTATGAATATTCTAACATATCCTAGCATGTTTGTATAAATATTCTAGAATATCTGTATATATATTAGGTAGCTTGATTTACTCCTATTGTAATTAGGAATTGATTTGTATTGATTCTCTTTCCTTTTTTAGGACATGCAAACTTAGCTATATAAACCCCAATAGCTTGAGGGAATAATCAAGCTCATTTTCTCTTCCGATTCACAGTGTTAAACTTGTTTGTATCTTTGGGGATTTGAACTCCATCATGGAGCAAACTTAGTATTGCTGGATATTGAAATATTAAATTAACGTCAATTTTTCCTATTATATCCTATCTATGATTCCCTATTAATATCTTATTTATTATTCAAAGTATTTATTAGGGAAGGCAAATCACTGTTTAGCCTTCTTTAATAAGTTTTGCACAAGTAAAGGTTATTGTTGATGGATTTGTACTAAATCCTAATCGAAAGAAAAGATCTAGTATCTACAATTCCACTTAGCTCTTCATAGCATTTTTTAATCATTAGCTCTTCATAGCATTTTTAATACAACTCTTAATCTGGATAGAGAGGAGAGGTTTTGGTATTATATTAATTGTAGTAATCAAGATAATCTAGAGATGTTTTGCAATTTTGCAGAATGAATCACATGTTGAAGTCATACTTAAATGCATAGTCCAATGACCGAAGAGGGGATTCTAATTAGCTATGTTGCTCGGACTCGTCAAAATCCCTAGCACACCCGTGTCGACACAACATGGATATGGGATTGGGATCATTATTGGTTTTGGTCAACTTTCCTTGGGAGCTTGACTACATCTACGATTGAGAAGTATAGATTGATCGAGTATTTGGTTTGATGTTTGGGTTTATGTATGTAATATGCATGTGTGTATATTGGGCTTTTCTATTACACGAAATATCTTATGAATAAAAAATAAGGTGTTTATAAGGAATTAAATACTACTCCATCTGTTTCAATCTGTTTGCCTTACTTTCCTTTTTAACCGTTTCAAAAAGAATGCTTCTTTTCTTTCTTGAAGTTTTACTTCAAAAGCTTTAGTTAATTGAGAGATATACTTTATATGTCTATAATATACATTTATTTGGCCGTCTCACGGTACCTTTATCCGCACTAGAAAACATAATCCCCTAATCCTAAAATTTATGCGGTGAAAACCGCAACCTCCAGATCTGCACCCAAGTCCGAGCAACATAAGTGAATTCATAAGAGGTACTCTAATTAGTAAGAAAAATTGAATAGGGTATAGCCTTAAATTTATTATCTTACTATGTTATTAATCAATTCTTGAGCCGAGGGTCTATCGGAAACAGCCTCCCGATCTTCACAAGGTAGGGGCAAGGTCTGCGTACACTTCCCTCCCCAAACTCCACTTGGTGGGATTATACGGGGTATGTTGTTATTGTTGTATTATGTTATTAATCAAGCGAAGTCAAGATTCTTAACCTTGTTAAAATTGAATCATTTCCAACTTAGCATTCCTTCTTTTATTTGGCTTTTTATTAAGCTTAATTTAATTTATTGTTTTAGCTAAACAAATTCTCATACCCATTACAATTTCTCAAATAGTAATCAAGCAATTAATTTGTTCATTTGAGAAACCAATTTTTGAGGACGATAACTCTTTGACTTAATATATAATATGCCCCATGAGCTTGTAGCCAAATCTCTTTGACATACCCCTCTTTCAAGGGCAACCTTTTATACACCAAATGTTTCAACGTGTCTAACACACACGTCTTTTGCTCAATTGGTACTCGCATGTTCTTCACACAAAAGAGGTAAGTGAATTCAATTTGTTTTGCATTTAAGCCTATATGGACCCAAGTGTAGCTTTTTCCATTTTCAATTTTTTTAAAATCATCGTCCTCCTTGAAAAGTTTCACCATATCTATGGTTTTATGTAAAAGCCATGACTTTAGCTTTCTTTTCCAAACGTGGTTAGATTTGTGCTTTCTTTTCCTTTTTTCTTTTTGGTGTAAAACGAAAACTTTCTCCAAATGTTATGGCATTTAAGCACTATTTCTTCTCCGTGGTTGATTTCTCAGTGGGGTGATCGTTTTGAGGACACTCATACGCACCCATCCGGGTGCTTAGTTGCTCGCAAAGCTTAGCCAAAATTAATTGATGTTGCTTCAAAAGCTAAAGATTCCTTAATATTTTGAATATCTTAAAAATGAGCCAGAGTTGGTAGGGAGCGCTTCCCCCGAATGGGCCCTATGCGACTCGAATCCGAATATAGTCGGGCTCCAATGCGGGTACCAGACATCGGGTGGACAACAAAAAAAAAAGAGAAAGTTCACAGAGCCATAGTGGTGGCAGCCCCGACAGTTTGATAAAGGAAACAAACGGGGTAGATTTATAATTTGAAGTGTTCCTTATTTTTTTAAGTTGAGTATGCGTGTTACGACCCCATTGGTGCGTGACACACTTATTTTGAAAAAGTGGTGTGTATTAAACACTTCGTAAAGTGTTTGGTGCATAAAAGGTTGCCCGTGAAGCATTAGTGTGTCAAAGGGATTTACCTACAAATTCTGGGAGTAAACTATAAATTAATCCTAAATTTTTCTATAAGTGGTGAGTGGCACACTTATTTCGAAGAAGTGGTAAAACACCAAAATGGGGTATATTAAAAACACTTTGTAAAACGTTTGGTGCGTAAAAGATTGTCCGTGAGAATTTGGGTGTCAAAGGGATTTAGCTACAAACTCCGGGGATAAACTGTGTATTAAATCTAACTTTTTCTACACTACACTTTGACTTCTACGAGGATAATTGTACACAGTTACTTAGACTCATCACTTTTGCATACATACCCATATAACCATCCTCATTTTGATGATATTCATCTTGTAAACATGTGTTATTGGTCTCACAGCTATTCTAATGAACTAATCTTTTACTTACATTGACATCTTTATATCATATAACACTGCTCCACTTAAACCATCCTATAATTCCTATTTTAATTCTATGTATACGTCTTCATCTACTATGCTATTTTCCTAGAAGATCGACCTTAGAAGTCTAAATCTAGGCTCCAAAATCTCATTCAACCAATCTTCACCTTCATTCTTTCTATGGGGACTAAACTTGAAGTGCATATATTTTGTATTTACTCTACTTCTCCTGAAATCTTTAATCTCCATTACGTTTTCCCGAAGTTCTAGCTTTAGTTAATTCCTCTCTGGTCATGGACAATCAAACCTCATCTTGTATAGTATTTGGAAGCTTTTTCTTCATAACCAGAAAAAAGAAGTAGAAGTTCAAGATAGACCACGGGTGAAAACCCCCGTTAGGGAAAATTACATTTTATCCACTACCACTGTTCTCAAATACTCTATACTTCTCCTTCGTAAATATTCCTTAAGGTATTTATATACTAGGTAATGAAGGGGAGTCTCGGAGCAACGCTAAAATTGTCTCAGTGTGACCTATATATTACGGGTTTGAACCGTGAAAGCAGCCGCTAATGCTTGCATTAGGGTAGGTTGTTTACATCACACCCCTTGGGGCGGCCCTTCCCGGCACCCTGCTAATGCCGGATGCTTTTTACACCGGGCTGCCTTTTTTTAAAATTAGGTATGGGTTCTTTAATCTTAATATGACTTTACTTGGCACTATTTTACCTAGGTCGATGATTACCATAGGAAATCTTTTTTTCCACTTCTTATAGATTTTCATCAATTTTCTTAGCAAAAGTTTAGCTTGTGGTGCAGATCTACTCGACATAAATATAAATCCAATTTGTTCCTTATCAATCAGTGATGTTCCTAAGTCTATGTTTTTTTTTGAACAGTTAACATATAGATGTTCCTAAGTCTACGTTATGTCACTCTTTTGCCGTATGAATCATAAATTTAATACTATTATAGTTCGCAAAACTTGAATATCTTATTTGTTCTTACATATCATAACAAGAGCACTCTTTCTTAGTTGTTTAACGTTTCCACTCCTTAATATAACCTGAAATAGTTTGGTTGACCATACTACTATAACCTTTCTAAGGCACTTCTAAACCTCGATAAGGTTACCGTCTTTTATTTTTATTTTTATAAAGTAATAAAGAGCAGTCTGATGCACTAAGCTCCCACTATGTGCGGGGTCCAGGCAAGGGCCAACCACAAGGGTATATTATACGCAACCTTATAAAGTAATATTTTATTAAAAAGTTTGTGCATCAACCCGGTATACAAGAGGTACACAAAAGTAGAAACAAAAAAATATGATTCTCTACAAATAACACACCATCTTCTATACACAAAGGAACCTCATGGGTGCAGTGCACCAAAAATAAATCAAGGGATAAGAGATTACTTCTCAGTTGCACAAAGTTCATCTTCCTTCAAAAAATCTCCTATTTCTTTCCCACCAACGACCCATATAAGTGCTAATAGAGCCACATGCCAAACCGTACTACGTCTTCTCTTCCATCTACCGCAATTCAAGATTACCATCTTAACCACAAGTTTTCATAACCCTTATATTTTCCTAGCACCCTTTACTTCATCATACCTGATTATATGCATATAGCTAATGCTTTTGTCTATCCCGGGTGTATGGAGAACTTTGAAGTTGTCCTCGTGATTTCTATTAAACAATTGATTAAAATAGCCTATTTATCTCTCTTCGATCTCATTGTCTCCCGTCAACTTCTTAAGAATCATTTCAAACTAGGTTTTTAAGCCTTTAACCCCTTTCTATCGGTCGTATTAGCTTATACATTTGATTCTATCATTTCAAACTAGGTTTTGGTACAAATTGTTTAAGTCTTTACTTTGACATTTGCTGCTTGTCTTCTTAATTGCTCTCTTATGCTCTTCAAAGGTTCTTCCATCTTAGCGGTTGAAAACTTTCAATACGATTCTCTTTATCTCTATGCACCACTTCATTCCACCACCAAGATTTTCTTAATATACTTGTTATGTATCTACCTTAACTTCTCCCAACAGAATATTAAGATAAGTTCCAGAGGCAAGAATACTTTTCTCAAGGGGTACACGACATAAGTAGTAAATACATAGCTCCCACCTTAGATCCATATGAAATTCAGGAGGAAAAAACTCAAAAATAATATCAGGGAGACAAATCTCAACAAGATAACCTAATAATAAGTTAACATGTTCCCTCTTTACTTGGATTATGGATAATTTATGGAAAATATTGTCCAGCATAGCAATTTTGTATATCATATTTTTTCCTTAATGGAGTACACTACCCTGGGGTTATTATCTCCCTCATCAGATAATTTCCAGAAATCAGATAATAGAGATAGACAGCATTATAAGTACTAACTTTGTAGAGAAAGGCATGTTGGGAGAAACCAAAGAAGAAAAGGGTTCACAATTGATGCATGATCAATTGTGCACAAGACTATCAAATTACAATCAAATAAAACTAAGGGCATCAGAACCACTGCACCCATGTTTTTCAGCTCATTTATGACAATGTAGTCCATGCCTTTCTAGATAGCACCATAATGTCATCAACCCCCTATCGTCTATCATCCAATAGTAGGAAACTCATCAGTATGTACAAGTGATGAAAACAAAGAAACATATGGTGCTACCATAAGAAGCTCACTTCCTAACTGAAATTAATTCACTTGAACAAAAAGGGAACCACCAAAGTGGTTTCAAAAAGATAGACAAGAATGCCGACCACACTGAGACTTTACAAGGCTTTATCAGACCCCAAAAAAGGGAAGTTTCAAAAAGGCCAACTAATCGGCCAATAAACTAAAGATTTCACAAAGCAATATCAGTCCTTATAGAAGAGAAGTTCGTTTAGGGTCAACGTAAATGCCAACCAAGTCCCAGTAGGACAGCTGCACTTTTGTGCAAACATAAACTGCTTCTAGTTTGACATCATGAAGCAATTTAAAACCTAAAGCCACCTACGAGAAGAGATTTTGATAGAAAAGACAGGTCGATCACTGAGAACACAGAAAGCAACCTCGTGGAACCGATGGTCAATATATTTGCAAAAGGGTGTTTCTTACCCCATCACCAATGACAAATAGACTGACAACTGCTGCATTTCTGAAACTTCTTTTCACCAAAATTGCATATACATCAGCAATCGCAAGTACAAGGCTCCATATGATCTGTAATCCAACAGCAGCTACAAGGTAGCTGAAAAAACAAGGGGCCCTAATCCTGGTTAGAATCCCTTTAAGGAACCAATTTTGATCAGTATAAAGTAATTTTATAAAAATGACAACTGGATACAGATCCCTCAATCTGAAGGGAATCTAAGAATTCCAGCATTGCATCAATGTCATAATCAAAAGAAGCATTACACATATTTTAAAATTCTGAAAACATCTATTTTTCACAAACTTAATATCTTCCTTCCAGCAAAGCATCTTTGATTCCTTTCATAATCCCTTCTCCAAACTAAAGCAATTGCATTACAGACACATGAACATAACATGGCACATACGCAAATTGACAAGAAGAAAAAGCATATTTAGGTGCAACTAAATCCAAATCCCAGCTCTTTTCTGAAGAATACGTGTCTGGTAAATTTATCGATTAAACAAACATTAAAGTGTGCCAAAAGTAGGACGAACTAATAGCACCCAAGGGTGTGGCCTAGTGGTCAATTAAGTGGGTTGAGAACCATGAGGTCCTTATTTCTTTTTTAAAAGACTATGCAGGCTTCATCATATCCACAGAATCCCTAAACTGTGATTTATACTGGTTGCTTCTGAAAATCCTACTTAGTCATCGATCAACACGAAGAGCAAATAGCTAGAATAAATAACAATTCAGCTCAAGAAACTAGGCAACCACTAAGGAATAATGTTCCTTTCACAACTAAATTAGTTCTTCACGGAGCTTAAGACTTCCTAAAACAAACCTGCTAACATCTTGCAATCTCATTTTAGTTCTTTTTCCTTCTTTTCCTATTTTTCATCCCCATTTCTTCAATTTATCCACATAAATTCTATACCTTCTCCATTTCAAAAAGAATACCGAAGATTAATCTACCTAATTATCAATCTCAGTTGGGACTTCCATTCTTTTTAATTTTTATTCACGTAAAAATTTGTGCTTTGAAGGGGAGCCTTGGAGCAATGGTAAAGTTGTCTCCATGTGACTTATAGGTCACGAGTTCGAGCTGTGGAAGCCGCCACTAATACTTGCATTAGGTTAGGTTGTCTACATCACACCCCTTGGGGTGTGCCCTTCCCCGACCCTGCTAACGCGAGATGTTTTGTGCACCGGGCTGCCTCCCCTATAAAAATTTATGCTTTCTCCATTTCAAAATGAGCGGCGGCAATCAAAACTACCGAATTATCAATCCCAATTGAGACTTCAATTCTTCCTAAAAAATTTCAACATAAATTCAGAAACTAGATAAAACAAAGCACTATAATCACAAGTTCACAACTTTCTATCATTAAAAATGTGTAAAAACTACTCCCTCTGTTCCAATTTATATGACACACTTTCCTTTTTAGTCGGTTCTAAAAAAGAATGACACATTTCTTTATTTTGATAACAATTTAACTTTAAATTTTATCTTTTAGCTTAATGATCTATCTTCTTAAAATTCGTGTCTAGTCAAACTAGATCATATAAATTGGGACGGAGGGAGTATAACTTATCAAATAGCATATATACATAGACCATACATACCGGTAACAGAAAGAGCGAAGGTATACCTGAAGGCGGTAACAGAAGGGAAATCAGAGGTAGTAACCATCACACAAATTGATACAAGAGCAAACACAAACTGACAAAGCCGTAGTACGAGGCTGCCAAGTGTACCAGGCATGCCTTGGATATCCTTCATCCGCACCCTCGGTGCGGGGATAGTCATCGGCGGAGCCTCCACTGGGTGCACCGCCGGTCGACTCATCATTTTTTTTTCTCTCTCTATGTATGTGTGCGCGCGCGCGCGCGCGGAGACTTTAAACAAATTCGAATTATAGTTTAGACATTTGCGAGGAATTCGAGAAGTAGTAGAAGAACCCTAATGGAATTGGTAAAGGTAAAGGAAAAAGAAGAGGAAGAGGTGGAGCGGAGAATTTGTTGTTATTAGTGAATAGTGAAAGAGAAGACACTTTGAAAGTGTAATGGCACTAAGTGACATTTGGCCCCTTACTTTGTAACAGAACAAAAGGCAGAATACGTGACCCTAATTTGGGAGTTTGTTTGGACGTCCAATTTATAAATTCAAATTTAAAAGTTTTTTATTTAAAATTTATGTTTCTTTATAATACTTTAAACAATTTCAAATTTCAAATTTCAAATTCATCTAATAATTCTAAATCTGAGATTTTTATCTTTTTAGAATTTAAAATTGACTCGTAATTTTAAATTTTTGTAAAAAATAACTTATATTTATTGCAAAAGTATGATCCTTGTCCAAACGGCCACATCCGCTCAACCCGATAATTTGTGTTTGTTCCAATCATCCGGTGAGAGTTAACTCTAGCAGCACCACAATTCGGAGAAATTTTTATAATTTTCATAAATTATGAGATTTTCATACTTATTAGAAAAAATAAAACTTTTGAAATCCAAATCACACATTCCAACATAATTTTAACTTCAAATTAACATCTCCCAAATCAATATTTTCGAGTCATGAATTCAAGTACATATCTAAACACCTACTTACACATTTTATTCGGAATAGAGTAAAAAATATCAATAAACTATTAAAAATAAAATAAATTTTACTATTTAACTTTTTAGTCAAAAAATATTTGACTTTTAGAAAATTGACTCATTATGCCCCTATTCATTACAAAAGAAAACTTACCGATACCTACAGTTCGACCAAATTTATTTATAATATGATCAAAATATACAAAATTTATACACTGATTATGTATATTATATGTATAAGTATGTATTATACATATAAATATACAAAATCTATATATTTCATATTTTATAAACTAAATCACCCAAAAAGATTGGCTTATTCATTAATTGACCTCTAAATCTTTAAAATTTATTTTAGTTGTGAAGGTCGTTTGGCTTTAAGACTGTGTGCAACTTCACCTAGAAAATGACATTCAGCATACATAATTAACCTCCTAAACACAACCAAAGTTGACTGGAAAACGTAAACCCAAAAAACATTGGACGGAAAAACAGGTAATATACCCAAAAATTCTAAAGTGAAAACTAAACATTCAACATAAAGAGCTGCACCATGAACGAAGTAGCCATTGATTAAACAGTAAAAAAACTGGAATAATTCATGAGCTTAGAATGGATAACATGAACTGAAAAATCAATAAAAACAAATTTGGACTGTTGGTAAACTAGTGCATTATTCAAAATATAACTTATAACCAAATAGTATCTTAGCCATTAACATAACCTGCGCTATTCAACATAACATCAACAAAAACTAGATCTGCAGAACAACAACTAAACTTAATATGCACAACAGCTACCAAACTTCATCAAAAAACAGCAGAGAAAAAGTAAGAGAAGAAGATTGGATGTTGATCTTTTATTTGAACGGTGGAGATTGGATTTGGAGACAGGTAGCTTTAGATTTTAAGTTGAGGACAAAACCTTTGTTTGGGTGTTTTTGTCCTATATATTGTTGGTCCTTTTTAGGATTGATATTGTGGTCATTTCGGAATATTTTTGTAATTCTCTTATCGATTTAGAGGAGCTTTACTCGCGTGACTTTTTACTCTTCATATTGAAAAGATTTTTCCATGTAAAATTTAATGTCTCTCATTATTGATTATTTTTACCTTGTCATATTTATTTTGTTGTGTGCTATAGCTGCTGCCTATTCCAATTTGTGCTTGTGTTTGAGGTCTCCTATTGGTTCAAATAATGTGGAGAATATCTAGTCTGGATATTTATTCTGCTCCTACCTTTATCGTGCACTTGTAGTGCTTGTTTTTCCCCAATAGAACCAAGAAATGTACCTAAACTTTACAGCTTGTTTGGACGTATTGTATTGTATTGTATTGTATTGTATTGTATTGTATTGTATTGTATTGTATTGTATTGTATTGTATTGTATTGTATTGTATTGTATTGTATTGTATTGTATTGTATTGTATTGTATTGTATTGTATTGTATTATATTGTATTATATTATATTGTATTATATTGTATTGTATATTATTGTATTGTATTGTATTATATTGTATATTATATATATTGTATTATATTATATTGTATTATATTATATTATATTATTGTATATATATTGTATTATATTGTATTGTATTATATTATATTATATTATATTGTATTATATTATATTGTATTGTATTATATTGTATTATATTGTATTGTATTGTATTGTATTGTATTGTATTGTATTGTGTTGTATTGTATTGTATTGTGTTGTATTGTATTGTATTGTGTTGTATTGTATTGTATTGTGTTGTGTTGTATTGTGTTGTATTGTGTTGTATTGTATTGTGTTGTATTGTATTGTATTGTGTTGTTAGTTTAAATACAATGTTTGTTTTGATTGTTACTTTAATTTTAATGTTTCATATCGTTAAATTCATCGTTACGTAACGACGAAAAGTCTCATTTTATGTAATGGCCGATTTGGTGTTATCGCATCGATCCTATCTTTTTTTCTCATTTTTATTATCTACTAATTCTATTTTATCATTTGCCCTACCTTTTTATGGTAGCTCCACCCTTACCCTACTTTTCTTATAGGTTTATCCTTCAAATTGTTGGTAGATGAGATTATGTGAAGACGGGAAACGATACAATCTATCCAAACATTGTATCAATCAAAACAATACAATACGATACAATATAATATAATACAATATGATACGACACATTATGAAACAATATGTAACAACCATTCAAACAGAGTCTTGGAGCTTATTTATTCTAACTAAGCCAAGAACCATAAACAATTGTTCAATCTCCAAAAAGCTAAGCATGACATTAAAGCATCACTACTAAAAAATTATTATTTTTTCACTGAAATTTTACATTGAAAAAATGTTTAGTGGCTATTCTCACAGATATTTTGATTGAATCAGTGAGAAAAGAAAAAATAGTAGTGTTTTCACATAGAAAAGTTAGAAAGTTTCACACTGTTTCAATGGGAACTGTTTCCAACCATGCATTTTTTCGGTGAGCTGATTTGGTGGGAATGAGATGAGAAAATCATATTTTATAACACAAATTTCTCATTGATTATCGGTGAGAAAAATCTTTATTTCTAGTAATGCACTCAAAAGTATTTTCAAATTTATTCTTTGAAGAATGAGATTAGAGCCAATTGATAGAGGAGCGTAAACAAAGAATTGTTGTCAAAAAGTCAGGACGTGAGGGAGCAAGTTTCGATCCCGACACATCCACTGCACGATCCTTTTGAGTTGTAGTTCCGGAATTTACAAGGGGGCGGGAATTCTTTGTTAGCTTTAGACTAGCAATCCGATTCAAAGCCAGTAGCACGATAAGGCTTATATGTTCCATAGGTTCTTCATACATTGATCAGAAAAGAGCTTTGACCAACGCGCTTCCTTCCTCTACCGGCTATCACTTCTCCTGCCTATTATATGCGAATTGCTCCTCTCCAACTTTATAGTCAAGCAAGTGGTTTTTCACGCCTCTCCTTACAGTCGAGTTGCTTAGAGCCCATCTCCTTACCGTCGAGTTGCTTAGAGCCCCTCTCCTTACCGTCGAGTTGCTTAGAGGAATACTATGTGTATATTCTTAATCTTTGCTTTACATTATCAATAGTTTGAGAATTCTCTACTTCTAAAACAAATAGTTTTCCCAATCAGATTCCAACAAGGATCTATAGTTCATCTTTCTAGCATCGTATAAGATGGAATACCCCATTTTTTCGAACGTTATAATCAAAAAGACTCTTCTCATTATCTATCTAGATGTTTACCATCTATTAACATATGTAGCTTATCCTTATAATCTCCTTTTTCTTGGACCGATTTTATAATATTTTCGATTGTAAAGCTAGTCCTGACTTCAAAGATAAATTTTTCTGCCTTATATGTCTTAACAATGATTGGATAAACTTCATCTCCCCTATAACCTTCACGAAGACACAACACAAGATGGAGGGTGGACTCCTTTTGAATATTGTAATCAACAAATGTTCAATCATCCTCAAGTTGTTTTTCAGCAAATATTAATCTTTGTTGATCCGTAGGAATTCCTTCTCTTTCTTGAATCTTTGCCTTAACATTATCAATGATGTCAAAATTATCAACCTCGAGAGATATGGTCTTTCCAGTAAGGGTCTTAATAAAGATTTGCATCTGTAATTGCATAGAAAGAGAAAGTATTGGGCATTATAGAAAATCATTATTGAGTTAAGAGGAGGAAAACTCAACTTCATAAACCCTATATCTTATGTAATGGATGTAGACATCGATTGGGAAACACATTGTTCAATTAAAGGGTGTCAATATTTAAAAAAGGAAAAGACTAGATATTGTGAAAGACTTGAACATCTAAACCAACAACTTAAATTGCATGTGAAGTAACGGTAAGATTGTATTAATCTACCTTGGGGAGTATTTCTAATTAATACAAATATATATAGTTTGTACAAGAGGAATCCTAATTTAATGAGGATCTATATTTTACATAATTACACACTAATATTAATTACAGAATATACGATGAATATATGGTAATATATTCGCTATCACACCCCTCAGTCTGAGCAGGAGGAGGCCGGACGATGAGACTGGATCTGAAGTCTAAGAATAGCTTTCTATGAAGCCTTTTAGTGAAGATATATGCATACGAATACGAAGAAGGCAAATGAAACACCTTAACATGACCTAAAACAACCTTCTCACAAACAAAATATATATTCATCTCAATGTGCTTGGTTCGCTGATGCTGAACCGGGTTATAAGATAAGTAGATTGCAGATATGTTATCACATTAAACCATAGACGTCTTACGTAAGGGACAATGAAGCTCCAAGAAGAGGTTTTCAGAGCTAGAAGATCTTAGCGACAGCGTTTGCAACGCCTCTATATTCTGCTTCTGCACTCGATCGGAATAGTGTGGATTGCCATTTGGCATACCATGAAATGAGATTATCTCCTAAGAACACACAGTAGTCTGACGTGGAACGTCGCGTGTCCGGACAACCTGTCCAATCGACGTCGTTATATGATATCAACCTGGTCGGTGCAGAGGGGTAGAGATGCAATCCATAATAAAGAGTGCCCTTAACGTATCGAATAATACTTTTAAGCACTGTAAAGTGAGGCTCCCTGGGGGCATGCATAAAAAAATACACCTACTGAACAACATAAGCAATATCTGGCCTAGTGAATGTAAGATACTGAAGTGCACCTGCGAGACTCCTATAAAGGGTGGGATCGGACATTGGATCACCATCAACAACACTGAGTTTTGACTTCGAGTCTACCGGAATAGGCATGATCTTACAGTTTGCCATTTTATCCCTGTACACAATTTCTTCTGCATACTTATGCTGACACAGGAATATAGTATCTGCAGATCTAGTCATAGAAATTCCCAAGAAGTAACTCAACTTCCCCAAGTCTGTTATAGCAAATTCGTATTTGAGCAGAGCAATGATTTCATTTTTCAACACATCAAAAGAGGCAGTCAGAACAATATTATCCACATATAATAACAAGTATGCAATGTTACTATATGTGTCAAGTTTGAAAACCTCATCCGGCTTTGGAACCAGATCTCAAGTGTGTTGTTTCGTTAAAGCATTAAATTCCCCACACATGGCCGCATTCCAATTTGGGTCAAGTTTGGCGAATTTTGGATTTTTAGAAATTGGGAATATAGTTTGTATGGATAGGTTAAAGTGAATTTTGGGTTTGAAAATCTCGTGTTGAGCACGGGTTTCCATTTTGTGTGGGGGGCATGGGCTATTTGGGTAGGGGGTGGGGTGCGGTCTGGTAGGTTCTCGGGTCAGATGTCAATGGTTGGTGGGGGTTGACAGGGCAGTGGGAATGAAAGGTTATTATCAAGAGAGATCGACGGGATTGGGGAAACTGAGGTTCAGTATCGGTGATTGGGATGGGTTGGGTATGGTTGATTGTGATGATGTGCGTTGACGTTGACTGGTTTGCAGGGTGCCAGTCGATGGGCTGAGGTGGTCGACATGATGTTGGTTGGCGGGTGACGATGACACTTGGTTCGTCGGCCAGTGGGTGGGGATGATGGCAGGTTGGACTAACTCTGTCGGAGATATTGCCGACGGGGCAGGGTTGGCAGCGACATAGATGGATGTTGCCGGAACAGTGGGTGCGGTGATTTGACGGAGCAGGGCATGTACAAAAGGGGAGTCTTCGGACTCTTCGAGAAAATTATAATCCGTGTTCAGGAATAATGATTCATCAAAGGTGACATGGCGAGATACGATGATCTTACGGGTGGACAGGTCATAGCACAAATATCCCCTATGGTTGAATGAGAAGCCTAAGAAGATACACAGAGTTGTGCGTGGTGCTAATTTATGAGGGGTCATGGAGATAAGATTTGGGTAGCAAAGGCAACCGAAAATCTGAATGTGATCATAGGAGGGTATCCGACGGTATAGAATTTCGGTGAGGGTCTTATTTTGAAGGGTACGGGTAGGTAAAATATTAAAAATATAATCTTTCATTTTGACTGCATAGACCCAATAGGAAGGGGGGGAGAGAGGCATGAAAAATGATTGTACGAATCATGTTATTGATAGTGTAGATGATTCGTTCGGCTTTACCATTTTGGGGGTGTGAGGACATGAAAAGCGAAAAACCATGCCATTATTGGTGCAAAATTTGTGAAATATGGAATTGTTAAACTCACGATCATTATCACATTGAAATAATTTGATGGCTTTTTCAAATTGTATTTTGATATAAATACGAAATTCCAGAAACCTGACATAAACTTCAGACTTGAATTTAAGTGGGTAGACCCAAATAAAGTGAGAAAAATCATCTAATAAAATTAGATAATATTTATGACCAGTGAACTAGTAATAGGTGTCGCACCCCTTTTTTACCACGGTTCGCGACGTAATGGGTCGATTCTCCGGATTTGATAATGTTGTTGAGGAGTCGCCACCTAATTATTCTAAGGTGAATTAAGGCACCTAAATGTTTAACAAAAATGCTGCAAAATGAACTCCGATTAATAAAGTGCGAAACTATGAGATTCTGGGTAAAGATTTTTTATTATCCTAAACGGAAGGGGTTAGGCACCCTTTAGGATCAGCTAACTTGCGGTTATCCGGTCAAACTCATGTTAATTATTATGCTAAGAAAATGCATGTTTGAAGTATAAGGTGAAAATGATGTTGCAAGTAATTTAAAAGAATGCATTTTTTGATAACATAAAGAATTCTTGCAAAGGCGATTGCGGTTTTGAGAAATAAATTTCCGACATAAAATCTGAAAGAGTATGCATGGCATTTTTATGCAAATATATGTAAAACTAATTTTTTAAATAAAAGTATGCATTTATAAGGCATTGTTTATAAAGATAAATGCAAAGTTGATTTTGGAAAAAAGTAGGCATTTGCATGGCATTATTTATAAAATACTTAGAAAGTTGATTTTTGGATAAAGTATGCATTTGCATGGCATTATATATAAAATACATATTTTGCATTTGATAGTAAAGGAGGAAAGTAAATTATTTATAATGCAAAGAAGTGATTTTTATGAAAGTTATTTTGAGTTACAGATTGAATAAAATGAAATTATTCTATGATTAATAGTGCAAGTAAAAAGGTGATCAAATTGTTTTGAAAGTTTGAAACATGCCTAACGAGCCTAAAAATAAATAAGCTAGCGGTGGATTTCTAATTTTAAAACTAATCCATTAATCTATCAATTCAATGCCTAATTATTCTAAGTATTCTAACAATTACACAAGCAGAGTAATTAAATTACAGTACAAAATAAAAGAGAGGCGGAATTTAAAAGAAATTAAAGCCGTAATGGCTAAAGAGAGGCGGAATTTAAAAGGAATAAAATAATTATTTTACAATAACATCCAAGCTAATGTATTGCAAACATGGATAACATTCTACCAAGGTTTGATCCAGGTTTACTCAATGCTTCTACCAAGGTTCAAATTATGTTCTTGCATTTTCCTCGCCTTTGTATATTATTTTCACCACTTTCCATTGATACAGTTTATATTTCTCAAATTTTAATCTGTACTAGATTGATAACGAGACATAGTTTCCACCATCAAAGTAACAAGCACGCTAAATGTAGCGTAACTTTAGCCTCTTCTTAGAAGGCTTCATCAACAACACTAGAATGAGTCAGACCACCTACAAAAAACACACATCATGTTTGTTCTAGAAAGAAAACTCAAAATAATCTTGAAACCTAATGTGCCCAATATAAGGAGATTTGGACTGAAAAGTTACAGAATAACGCTCAAAGTCATCAAGCTATACAGTTTGATATTAAAAAGGAGATCTTACTTGTTCTCTCTACTCCCTAGCTCCTATATTATCACTGCTTGCATCCATTAAAATTGTTAACCTCCGTGCTATTTTCGCGAAGTCACTGCAAAACAATTGCAAACACACAAACAAAACAGTTTCATCAACGATAGCTCCTTACAACACCAACACTGAGAAATATCTGAGTAAATTATTGTGAAGCCGAAGTACAGAGTTTAACACTTACGGAAGTTAAAGACGTACCTAAATGGTTCATCACCAAGTTGCTTCACCGCACTAGTGATATCTCGGTAAATCACATGATTAAGCATCTCTGAAATTGCAATGCCTGACATATTGGACAACTCCGTGTATAACTCCTCGTACGATCCCAACAATGATAAGTCCAGTGTTTTTACTACATCTTCTGATTCTATGAAAACTTTACAGTGTCCAATCTCCACAGTATGCTCAGATTGAAATGATTCACATGGTAAGCAGTCCGGTAGACTGCGGTGATCAAATGTAGTAACTGATTCATCAGATATGTTCCCTTTCTTACATGCATTCTCATCTGAAGAACTATTCCCAGCACGAACCGGAGAAACAGTATCCCCTGTGTTGCTGCTTAGAGAGATATGTTGTTCAATAAATATAGGTTGACCAAAGAGTACGAATTGTGGTACTTTCTCACAATCAGATTTCTTCACAGTTTCGGTGGAACTTCCAAGGGTTAGCAAACAAGACACATCATGACTGCTACTTGGCTTGGGAATCATTGTACTATTGTAGGGGCCAGAAGTTGCAACAGCACGATCAAGTGGAGGAAAACCAAGAGAAAACAGACTTGAGTGTAGGTTATTGGGGTGGAGATCCGCTAAAGATAAACCATATTGAGCATGCCTGGCTCCCTGCATGCCGGCAGGGGTGTTGTTAGGAAGACAACCAAATGGGCCATTGGGCCTCAGAAGGTGGTTACCGGGAAAACCCGGCATAGGAAAATGACCAATAAAAGGAAAATCTGAATCTTGAGATAATCGAAGTCTCCTTAATGGAGGCTGGTAGGGAGAAAAGTGGATTGTGGGCATGTTTGAGACTAATTCCACAAGCCATGGGCTGACACATTTCACATTTTGAAGCAGATCTGGCTCGTCCCATGTCACCTGCAGCAATACACCTCTACTTAGAGATAAACATATTAAAGAAGCTTGAAGAGTAAATTTTGAATCGAACTTTAGAATGAATTATCATAACGAAAAGTTTACCAAAAAAAATAATCAATGTGTAAAACAACTCCCTAATTGGAAATAACACTTTAACATCTTTTACCACTTGGAAAAGGACTGAACAAGGGAATATTATGCATTACAGAGTCATACAGATAAAATTGTTTAATTGAGTTCACATAACATTAATTCCAACTCTCCAACTTCATGAGGTCACGACTCATCAAAATGCTTGTTACAAAGCATAAAAGCTCACTAAATAACAAAGACGAGAAAATTTGTTTTTCCCTTAGAAAAGATTTTAACACAACATCAGGCGGGGGGGGGGGGGGGGTATACACAAACCTTACCCTTTTTAACACAAAAATCAGTCAACTCGTTTTAGTCAACTTTTGGTGACGTGACATTTTTCTAAAAGTTAAATCCTTATTTAATATAAACTCTTCCATTTTTACCATTTGGTGATCCGCCCCATTGAACCAACCCGCTATCCAAAATTTTAAAACAAAACACGAAGGACTGAAATTTTACTAGTAATTTGTTACTGTAACGTGGCTGGATTCTCCTCCCTACTCGGGCCTTAAAATTTTGCCTCAAGTTCATTTGGTTACAATGACACTACTGCTAAACTATTTGCAAGTAGTAACAGTTCTTCAAGAAAATTTATACATTTTATTCACAAAATATTATGCAAATCAACTGAGTCTAGTTGTATCTTTGTTCTTCTTTTCATCTATGATGTATTCAGAATTCAATTCCCTTGAACAAGCAACTTGAATTTTACAAAGAATACCATAAAAAGTTGGTAGTGATTGCAGGAAAAGTAAATGCCACATCGATAATCAATGTTTCAATTCACTTAGTTAATGCAGGAGCCAGGAAGTAGTGATTTTGTTCAAAATTACTATATTAATCCTCTGCTCTACAAAATTTAGACTATTGATCAGTTCTCAGACATCCTCATCAAGTCCTACACTAAATTCATTGGATAGAAGGTTAGGTTAGTGGGGCGGGTCACTATATGGTAAAAATGGGTGAGTATATTAAATGAGGATTTAACTTTTTAAAAAATGCCACTAGCAAAAGTTGACTAAAATGAGTTGAATGACTTTTGTGTTACAAAGACGAAAGTTGAGTGACTTTCCAGTTACAAAACAAAGTTAAGTGACTTTTGTGTTACAATGAAGATAGTTGAGTGACCTTCTGAGCAATCAACTCAAAATGACATCAAATTGATGCATAAATTATTGCCTTATGGGTTTTAGGAAAAGCCCAATGACTAAACACGACTAAATTAACATTGTCATTTACAATTAACGTAACAATAACACGAACAAACACATAACTAGATGTCTTCGTAAGGCATTTAAAACTTAAGTTTACACGGCCATCGACTGCAGCCTACAAGATTTACCTGGAGATACTAGGTAGTTGAACAACACCTCCTTAGTGTCAATCTGTCCGAAATGACCCACATCAAATCTTAAAGCAAAAACTTGGAAAGCTCTTAAACGATTGAACCTTTTATAAACAGACAGCAACTCCAAACAAGAACCAGTTTGAAGTAATGTGGATTTGACGACCTGACCATCATATGACACAGCACTGTAATTTGCAGAAACTCCAGCAGAGTGCAAACATGTTTCACAATCAAAGTGGACTGTTTTTTTTCTTTTTCTCAAATGATTTTAAAGGCCCTAAACATCATGTCAGGAGAACATATGCACTAGCAACTACATACTGAAACAAATATAACTAGTCTTACCTTTCTAACTGCCTATGGAGAATCCAACAAAAATTAATAATAACATGGCCAAACCAAAACCATATAATGCATTAAAGAGAAATACAAATTATCTTGGATTTTTAAATGCAAGGTAAATATTTATCTGCTAGAAAACACAAGATGTACTACACTTCCCACTTCAGCTATTAGAGTGAAACAGCAAAATAACCAAGAAATTTTAACATCAAGCAATCTCCAATCTACTCTGAACCACTTGGATAAGTCGGAACTAAAAATCTAGCACTGCTTGATCCTTGACATGTAACAAGAGTCCATGTTTTTCTATATTAAAGGGTAATGCATTACAAAATAAACGTGACAGTACGTGACAGTAATTGCAGATTAATAATTGAGAGATTGATGATAAAGACGTCAAATCAAACCCTTCAAGAAGGATACTTCGGTTGTAGTTTCATCATTTTTAGTATAGATTGTGAGTCATTTGAAGGGGAGACTTGGAGTAACTGGTAAAGTTGCTACCATGTGACCATGAGGTCATGGGTTCAAGCCGTGGAAACAGCCTCTGGCAGAAATGCAAGGTAAGACTGCGTACAATAGACCCTTGTGGTCCGGCCCTTCCCCGAACCCCGCGCATAGCAGGAGCTTAGTGCACCGGGCTGCCCTTTTTTTTTATTGTGGGTCATTTCCGCTAGTTTGACGCCAAGGAGGTGGTTGTCAATTATCCTAGTGCTCTCCAGAAACACATAGTAAGCTACTTTAGGAGACTAGAAAAGCCTTTTTTGCTGTAATTCAAAGGCCAAAATCTATATAAGCTACGGGAAAGTTAAAAACATTAGAATCCTAGCCCACCGACTGTTTAACAAAGTTTGGGAAGTAATAAATGATTGTAATAAAAATGCTAACGAGTTACATTAGATGTAGTGTGACAGATCACGACATAATACATTAAATAGAGATCATATTACCTGAAGAAGTCTCCAGGGCGAATCTGGCCATCGACTGGGATCAGCAACTTGAACAGAACTTATAGTTCCCATGAACCAGCTCATCATTGAGTCTTCAGTTTCAAAGGGCATCTTGAACCTCATCCCTGAGCACCAAGGGATCTGCAACGCTGCCTTCACACGCGACGCCTTCACAAAGAACTCTGGAGTGCTAGCACAGGGATAGAAGGTAACCTCAAAGGGCTGCCCGATAGCTGCAAGATTTGCAGCTTCAATAACTGATTCTGCCTTCACTTTTCCCCTGTTCATTTGTTTCCCATTCCCATATCTTATCGATTTATTCTCATCACCCTTGACAAAAGCTGAAAATCCACCAGGTGGAATCCACCCGGAATATGTCTCAGGTGCACTTGCAATTTCCTTCTTTACCCGGCGAATGCCTACAGAAACGTCCTTATTTTCAGCCCTTAGGAACACGACGGAATCACCTGCAACGAGCTTTTTCTCATTCACAAAATTACTCCAACCCGTCGTTAAAAGATGACGCTTTGGTGTCCCTCGGAAAATATGTCTGAATTCCCATGTCTTCCCGTGAACATCCTTTGCGATGAGGGTCTGGACAGGAGGATCCGCACCGTAGTCCAAGAGAGGAAATATCGTATCTGCACAGTACTTTGGAACAGAAAAACCTCCACCGTTATTCGCATCTGATTGTGTCAATGCCTTAGCAAACGAAGGGAGTTTATCCAGATCATTACCCGTTCCAATTTTCGCAACCAACCCATCATCAGCAATTTCAACTTCATTATGACTAACAGGTGTCAATCTAATTTTGGCGAAAACCTCGTCGGTTTCTTGTTCTGCCATGTATTTAATACCCGAGACTCTACAAGTAATGTATGATGGAATCCTAATGTCATTCCTAAATTTCACACTTCCACACGCGTGCTCTGCGTGTCCCTGTGGAAAGTAGAATACTATCGAATTAACTGCCGGCATTTTTGCCATAGTACCAGCACAGGCATGCCACAATTGAGAATCTAACAACTTCTCTTCTTCCTTTACTTTGTAATTTGAATCCATAAAAGTAATCATCTTGAAATTAACAAATTCTGTAGAAATTGCAAAACACCCTTGAATTATTTTCACACTTGTAATGAAATTTTTTATCATCATCTTGAACACATTCTTGTAAGTATATTAATTGAACCAATAAGAAAACCATAAAGGTAAACAAAATAAATTCAACAAATGAAGTACCTTTAAGTATCTGAAAGTCAAATTCTTGAAAAGTTCCTCCAAGAAAAAGGCCTCAAAAAACTCATAAATTTTGTTGAATTGCTGCAAATTTAACACGAAAAAAGAATTCAATGATCACTTTAGAATGGAAAAATCCATTTGAATGAAACATACAGTCTACAGCTGCTATGACTCACCTTTGAGTACAAAATCAAGCAAGAAAAAGAATCCAAAATAACAATTCACTTCTTCAAGAAACAACTTTGACACTTTTTCTCCAACACCCACAAAAAAATAACAGAACCCCACTAACAATTCACCAAAAAAAACACAAAAAATCAAGGCTAAAAAAAAGAGAGAAAAAGAACAAAAGAAAGAGAACCCTAGTGAAAATCGGAAGAGGTGATGCTAAAAAGAAAAAATTCTCGTCATCTTTATGTCTCAAATACTCTTATGATTTATCATACAAATACGTGTAATATATATGCATGTTGACATTTATTTATGTGTGAAGTAGTAGTAGTAGTCTTTTTCTTTGTTTCTCTCTCTATAAGTTTTATTTACAGTTCTATTTCATGGATTTTTAGTTGGTATTAAACAATTGATATTTCTGACCTTTTTATTCGGATCTGAAGAAGCAACCAAAACAACAAAGATCTTAAAACAAGCTATCTATTTCACTTTATTTAATATATATAATTAGGTACTACATGTTTGGGGTGTCACATTCATAATTCTTCCATTGATTAAAAAATAATACATTTATCCCCTTGGATTTAATTATAAGGGAAATTGGATTAGTTTAGTGTAATTATCCTGATATATTTTATTATATTAAGATGTGGTAGTGAGTGAATGATGTGAAGTCAACACTCAACAGTATTTCGGAAAATTAAAAGCAAGGCAAATGTTGTGCTTAATTAAGTAGGCCTAATAAAGATTTAATAAACTAATCATGGTTAGGATGAAGTTGGTTTAACTTTTTACTAGGGTTAACTAATTGCACTTTTTGCCTAACATCCACGTTTAGTTGAGTTAAAGTTTGGTTGAACGACTTCTTGGCAGATGTTTACTAGTAACATTAAGGAGTCTTTTAATTTGGTTGAAAAATATAATTATATTGGGATTACAATAATTTAATTATAACAATAAACAGTCCTCAATTAGGGGGTTAAAATTAGAACCTCAAAGCTAATACTAATACTATCCAGGAGAAAAAAAGTAGTAAATAAAAAACAACAAGAAAGGAAACCATTGAGAGCATTGACAGGAATACTGAGTTCCTCGGCAAAAATCATCAAAAAAAGAACGCTTACACACTTGAGGAGAAAAGAATAGGAGAACTAGAGAAGAATAGGCGGGAGTGGAGGAAATGTTTCTTTAGAAATCTCCTCTATTTTGCAAAAAGAAAGTGGTGAGATTAGTAGCTATAATTAGGAAGAATTGAAGAGGAAAGGTACTAAGTTGTTAGTTTCTTTGATTATAGAGCTATACGTTAAAACTGCTCGAGATTGTATGAAGATTTGGGGTAAATCCTACTGAAGCGATAAAATAATTTCAGCAATCTCAAATTAATAAAGAGACCTTATTTTATTTGTGTCCAAAGAGAATTAAACCTTCATCCAAAAGGCAAACTAAGCTTAAGCAAGTTACAGTACCAAAAGACTAATTTATTACTAGATTCTAAACAGATAATTTTTTAAACATTTAATAAAAAATTTAATATAATTATAGAGTATATGTAAAAGTTATTGGGTCAGAAACCGCATCCGATACCGTATATCGCCACTGGGTAGCAAAAATTAACATAGTGCCACAAAAGGAATAATGCCAACATAATATATATATATATATATACATATACATATGATTTAATTTATATATATTAAAATTAATTTTTGCAGTATCAGATAATTTAAAAGATAATTACAAGTAATAGTTCATAATAAACTATATTAATAACCTAAAAATATAGCAAACTACTTGCTACACGTGTTAAAATACAAAATAAAGTCATAATAAGGCATAAGAACCCCCTGAACTATGACAAAATTATCAATTACACACCTAAACTAAGTGAGGATTCTATTACCCTCTAAACTTAATTTTTTTCATATTATTTACACCTCTAAATTATGTGAGGGTCCAATGTAATTCAGGGGCATAAATAAAACTGAACAAGTTCAGGGTTAATATGAGTCTAGCTTTATGAGTGTAAATAATACTGAAAAATAAGCTTGGGGTGATAGAACATTCACATAATTTAGATGTATAACTGATAATTTCGCCATAATTCAAGAGAGTTATTATGTGCTTTATCCCAAGTGTAAGAAACTTCACTATCAGTATGTATAAATTAGATCCTACATGGATAAATTAGAAAATGTCTATAAAAAAGGACGTCGTGAATGGAGCCATAGTTGAAGTTGCAAGAATGGCGACAATTGCTGTTAGGAGCAGGGTCGCAGTATCACTATCGACTGTCCATAAGAGATATTAGGACAAAATTACACACAATAATGCATGTGGTACGGTGTAAGAATTGAAACACTTGCACCTCTCAACTCTTATATATATGGTTAAATATTTACTACTTGGAAGATTTTATTGTGTTAAGTCAACATACAAATAGTGTTGTTTGACTTGTTAAGTCGTATTACAATGTTTATGTATTTGTGGGTACATGTAAATATAATAAATTTAGTTGATATTCTAACTCAAATAATTACACATAATTGGTAACTCTTGTAGCGATCCTACTTCTGAAACTAAGCATTCGAATCATGTGATTAAAGGTCACTTGTTAAAGAAATGAACTTTAAGCTTAATGCAATTTCAAAAATTAGCTTGTGAGGGCAAGACTGTTGGGAGATTTTACTCTTGTACTTTATAAAGCAGTACGGGAAGCATATAACTATTACAAGTATTCGAAAGGATAAACAAAGATTCAATAATTCAACTAAAAATCTGAAATTACAATTGTTGCACAAGAAAAATTGTAAATTGTTTTTGCTGAGTCGAGTGTGGCACTCTGTCCTTAAGACAATATTGCCCCGTATGTATCCTTTATACGTCCTGGACAATTTGTCTCCCAAGATAAAACAGCAATGGAACACTTGAGCAAAGGAAACTCAAGTGCTATCGTGAAGAATATTGAGTAACGAAATGATGTTTGGAAGTTGTAGGAAGAAGAGTTTTCTGCTTGTGTAAGCTTCTGTATTTTCGTGTATATGTGAGTCTTAGTGTTAGTTATCAACAATGGTGTAAGGGGGTGTTTATATAGGTGAGGGAGGACTGAAAGCGCGCCCATAATGACCAAATAATGGCCATTATGGAGGTAGTAAAGTCACCAACATAAATGGTGAAAGACCAACGGATTGGCCATTTATAGAGGAGTAATTCACCAAAATAAATGGTGAATTGAGTGCTTGGCGTTCGCTGATCGCCCAAATTCGACTTCGAAACTTCAGGGACCAAACTGTACATCTTGAAACTTCAGGGACCAAACTGTACATCTGAAAGAATTCTGGTCCAAACTGTACTTCTGAAACTTCTGGGATCAAACTGTACTTCTGGCAAAAAAAGATAATATCAGAGAAGCCGAGAACCCGAGAACCCGAGAACCCGGAACCGGAACCGAACCGGACGGGACGGGCGTGCGGCGGCGGCGCGCGTGTGGTCTTCTCAAACCGAAGAACATCTAGGTCCTCCCTCCTTTAAACACATGGGATACCCCTTGGGGTCCCAAACCCCACACCAATTTCGAGTCTTATATACACAACAATTCTTTCTTCCTCTACCGATGAGGGAGAATTGAACACAATACCACACTTTTCTATGCTTCAAACACCTTACTTCGTGAACCAATATCTCTTTCATTTCTCAATGAAATTCGACGATTTTTGGCCCTACGGTTATCTACGTACTTAGTAGATCATGCATGTGTGAAGAACCGGATTCTCCAATATGCGTAACACTAGTGTTTAAGCCGTTAAAGTTGGTCGGTCGCAACTCCCGCCAAAGGCTAATTTCCAACAATCCCCTCGTGAAAGAGATTTTGGCGCACTCACATGGTGTCTTTTCATTTCCAGCAATATTTCAGCGGACCGATGTTACATAAGGAGAGGTAGCTTCAGCTTTGAACCTTCCATAGTTAAATACCATCGGACTTACTTACTGCGCGGTGAACGTGATGTCTTGAACCGTCAGTGTTTAGTGTAAGCCAAGTCAATGGTACCAACACAACAAATTCCCTTACTCTCTTCTTCATAATGTTTTGTCCGTTTTGGCCATGGACAACGTCTTGGATTCTTAAGTGCGTTCATTTGAGGCGGCCCATCCTCGCACTTAAATAGGTGGTCTCCTACAAGGTATCCTGCTATACCCCACTTCACAAGTGTTAGGAACCATTAACAGTTTCCCAAATACCTAACCTCAACTTGTTGAGGATCATTACAGATTTTGAAAACTTAACCTTTACCCATACTGCAGATAGCACTTAACGTCTATCGCGGGAACGACTTTGGATTTGGTGTTTCTTTTCAGAAATCACTATCCGAAGTACTCATGCTTCCACTGAAGCGATCAACTGAACCTTTACAACTTAGTTTTCCCATTGAACCAAGTTACTGGGATCTCCAGTTAGTAAGGTTGGGTTACCACTGTATTGGTCCGTATATTTTGGGTTTTAAGCCCATTCCCCTAGACAGGCAGAACACTTGATCTCCGGGTAGTCCCTTAGTTAGTAAATAAGGAAGTGACACCCGTGATGATCAACTGCCATACGGACAGATCCTGACAGATCCTGACAGATATGTCCAGACGCCGTCATCCGTGTCCTTCCTGAAGCCGACCGGCTAGCCACAGTATATAACTGCTGAAGACACGGATTTCTCCCAATATGGGACGTCCTCTAATGAATCGTGAAGTTACTCAACTTCTTTCATGCTTTGTATAAAGCGATAAACTCCAATACCATTATGAATCGGTCAATGCAAGTTTGCTTAGAGGATTTTCCAAGATCCACCATACACATTTACTTGTGGCTTTGGTGTTCTTCGACCGATGTCCGCTTTGCATCACCGTGTTCTCCTGCATCACCGGACTTCCAGAATACTATAATCCCTTGATAAGCGAATAATTCAGATATCGTCATATTCGACTTAACGCCTTCTATTGATCATGTATTAAGATCATCAGTGAAACTTAGTTCAACTGATCTGTTTGTAGGACGATACCAGGTCGGTTGTAGTGTGTACAATACATTGAACTACACATGACCTGTGCATATCGCTCATTGTCTATGGGTGCACCATGATTCCAATCAGTTCTATGATTCATATCCATTGGTGGCTTCAACGAGACTGTCAACTATCGATCAGTCCGTTAGATGTCTTAGAAATCCAATTCCTAAGATGTCATCTGTGATACCCATATCTTTCATATCGAGACTTTGTTTCAATATGACTTTTACTTTCAGACTGTTGATTCTCCAACTGTTGGCTTTCTAACTTTAGAGTCAATGTTTCTGTGGTCAGATTCATTGTTTCTGTTTTATCTGAAACTTTCAGGACCAAAATATAAACATTTCAGGGACCAAAATAAAAGTTCGGGAAGAAGCCCAACATTCCAGAAAACCAACTCTGATTCTCTTCTTTCAACTCTCCGGTTGGGAAGGTTGTTTCAACATTCATTCCACGCAAGACTGCAATGGCCCATGATGTTAAGCTACTCACAGGGGAGCACATATACAAGTAGCCGAGGCTTTGAACTCGTCAGTAGATCCATCTACTTTGTACTCACTTTTGAGTATCCTTTTTCACAACCCAAAGGTTCTTTTCCCGGAGGAAGATCAGCCATTACGCAAGTATGGTTCTATATGAGGAAAACTATTTCTCTCTTTGTAGCTTCTTTCCAAAGCAGCGCTTTTGGAGATGACAATTATTTGTTAATTGTCCATGGTTCATTATCAACCATACAAACTAGAAGGACTGGAACAAGTCTTTGTCCCCTTCTTTGCTCCGTCTCGGTTCAACATCTAGAATCCCCGAGTTCTGCAGATCTGGAATATTACGTTCCGGATAGCCAGCAACTTTTGAGTCCTGTAGATACGGAACATCTAGTTCCGGACAGTTAGGCCCTCGCGGGTTCATTGTTAACCTTGAGCAACTACTCTTTTTTCCTATTTCAAGGAAAGTTATCTTCAATGAATTTAGCATTCTTTGACGCCAAGAGGCGATAAGCACTACTGTTATTTGCAGATCCAGTGGATATGCAATCTACAGTCTTAGGTACAACTTGACCTGTTTCAGTATTCCAACTTTTACCAAGCCACCCCACATAATTTGGGCGTATGACTTTGCGCTTGGCTAACACCGTTGGACTGAGGTGAGTAATGAACAGTCGTTTAATGAACAATGCTTCACATTCTCCCCCTCTATCGCTATGAATTTCGCAATCCATAGGCTTAGTTGATTTCCAATTTCTGCTTTGTAGCGCTTGTCCGCTTCAACAACTTCATCTTTGTTGTTCAACAAACAAAGGATTTCATACGTTGTACCATCATCAATGAAGATCACAACTTACTTGTCCCCCCCTCTATTCTGTATAAACTTCAAATCACTCAAGTAGGTATGACTAAGTTCTAGAGGAGCGGTGCTTCTTTCGCTATTCCCTTGACGGAATTTGGAAAGGTGATTTTGCCTCTTCGCCTACCTCACATTCATTTTGAGGGTTTATGTCGAAAGAAGGCAACAATCTCAACTTCGCTAGCTTTTGAATGACTTGCTATTTAACGTGTCTTAATCTATGATGGCATAGATGCACGGATTACAAATATATCATTCATTCGGCTACAGACATACTGTACCATTCTTAGTTATTACAGACCTGTTGGAGTAGTCTCAAACCATCTTGACCAACAACGTCCCTTAAACCAAGTGAGGAACATGTATCACCTCATCTTAGAGTGATCTCATTCCCTGAAGTCCTATTGAGGACAACCTCTTCAACCCCTTCTACTTTAGAGGTGGCGTTGCTTCACATGAACAACCTCTTGCCCGTGGTTAGAGCGTAACCGGATCATATGTGATCTGGATACTGCCCACCGCAGCTTGCTTTGCAGATCGAGTGTCCAATTTCTTTTCTCGCTTTCTTTAGGCCTTGAGATCATTTCGCACTGAAACTCCGCCCACCTTGCTAGGTGTCCATTACTTTTCCTATGAAATGAATTGCCCACTCGATCGCCTCGAGGCTTTATATGACTGAGTGTCCAATATCATCATATCAAAGGAATTTTGGCCCACTCCAGTCACCCGGAGGCTTTGTATGACTGAGTGTCCAATATCATCCAATCAAAGGAATTTTGGCCCACTCCAGTCGGCCGGAGGCTTTGTATGACTGAGTGTCCAATATCATCCTATGAAGGATCTTCTGCCAAATAATATGACAGGCTCAACGTCATTAACTTTTAGACTTCTTCCGTTATGATTGGTGCCCACATAATTCTTGGCGCTTCCGTAAGAGTGGTAACAGTTTTCGCACAGTCAGTGGATCTTTCTCCCTCGTATGTGCGAACATACTTTACACACTTTTAATAATTTACACTTAAAAGAACGGATCTTTTTAAGTCGTTTACAAACTCCAATCTTTAAACGGAAAAAAAAGAGGAGATTAATCTTCTGATTTGTTAAAGCGTAAGGAATATAAATTATTTTCATATTCCTCCTTACTTTAATCCATTTTTAATCAGACATCATTTAATCTTAATTCTTGACAAGTAAGAAAAAATACTTATCCTAATTTCGGACTCTGGTTCACTTCAGTCACTTCATCAGACTGAGTGTCCATTTCCTTCTCACCATTATTCGAATCTTTTGTCTGGGACAGATATAGGCCTTCTGCTGCAAGATAGAATAACATCTTCAGGCTTCTCCTCTTGTCCAGTTGACATCCTCAGGCTCTCGAGAGCGTTTGTTCCCACCAGTCTTGGTAGCGGTGACACCATGAACACGTTCATCATCACCACTCTCTTCTATCAGAAAACCATTGCCATATCCAGATTTGGTCACACAACTTTTGACCGACATCTTTCGAACACTAATAGTAATACTATACAATATTGTCTTAAGTTGTTGGGAGATTTTACTCTTGTACTTTATAAAGCAGTATGGGAAGTATATAATTATTACAAGTATTCGAAATGATAAACAAAGATTCAATAATTCAACTAGAAATCTGAAATTACAATTGTTGCACAAGAAAAACTGGAAACTGTTTTTGCTGAGTCGAGTGTGGCACTCTGTCCTTAAGACAATATTGCCCCGTATGTATCCTTTATACGTCCTGGACAATTTGTCTCCCAAGATAAAACAGCAATGGAACACTTGAGCAAAGGAAACTCAAGTGCTACCGTGAAGAATATTAAGTAACGAAATGATGCTTGGAAGTTGTAGGAAGAAGAGTTTTCTGCTTGTGTAAGCTTCTGTATTTTCGTGTATATGTGAGTCTTAGTGTTAGTTCTCAACAATGGTGTAAGGAGGTGTTTATATAGGTGAGGGAGGGACTGAAAACTGCGTCCATAACAGCCAAATAATGGTCATTATGGAGGTAGTAAAGTCACCAACATAAATGGTGAAAGACCAACGGATTGACCATTTATAGGAGGAGTAATTCAGCCAAAATAAATGGCTGAATTGAGTGCTTGGCGTTTCTGCTTTGACTGTCCAAATTCTGACTTTCTGGAAACTTCAGGGACGTCCAAACTGTACTTCTGGCCCAAAAAGATAATATCAGAAGACCCACAGCCCACAGCCCGAGAACCCGAGAACCCGAGAACCCGGAACCGGACGGGACAGGCGGGCGGGTGGCGGCGCGCGTGTGGTCTTTCCTCGAACCGAAGCACATCTAGGTCCTCCCTCATTTAAACATATGGGATACCCCTTGGGGTCCCAAACCCCAAACTAATTTCGAGTCTTATATACACAACAATTCTTTCTTCCTCTACCGATGAGGGAGAATTGAACACAATACCACATTTTTTCATGCTTCAAACACCTTACTTCGTGAACCAATATCTCTTTCATTTCTCAATGAAATTCGACGATTCTTGGCCCTACGGTTATCTACGTACTTAGTAGATCATGCATGTGTGAAGAACCGGATTCTCCAATATGCGTAACACTAGTGTTTAAGCCGATAAAGTTGATCGGTCGCAACTCCCGCCAAAGGCTAATTTCCAACAAAGACCATATAAAAAGACCAGAAAATTCACATCCCACCTATGTGGAACTCAACCCCCCCCCCCTCACGTGCCCATGCCTAGAATTGGACATCTGGAGTATGAACAATATAATATGAAGGCCCAACATAAAAAAATCAAAAATCGATATGGATCCTGCTCTGATACCATGAGGCGGGGATGATAGTCCAATACCATATAAAGAGACAAGAAAATACACATTCCATCGATGTGGGACTCGACACCGCTACTGCTCTAGGTCCATCCCTTCATGCGATAATGTATCATGTCCAGACTCCATGTATACATATAATAGTTGAAAATAGTCACATATTGATGTATCCCTATTATGTTATCTCATTTTATTCTTTATTGCATTCAGATTAAACGATTTTATAATATTACGTCGATACTTTCACATATTATAAATAATGTATGAGACATCTAGCCCCTTCCCCCAAAATATCTTTAGAATTCCTACTGGTTAGAATTTTCGATTCGCCTCCAACCAAATGTGCATATACTCAATGGAAATAGAAACATATTTTCATAATTCTAAAAGAGACATGACCAAAAGAGAGCAAATTATAGAAGACCATGTCCATATGGGTGTGGTCTTGAACATTATTATACATTGAAATCAAACATATGAAGGGGAATTTTGGAGCAATGGTAAAGTTGTCTCCTTGCATGTGACCTATAAGTTACGCGCTCGAGCCAAACAACCACTAATGCTTGTAGTAGGATAGGTTATCTATATCACGCCCTTATGCGACCCTTCCGTAACTCTTCTAAGCGGGATGCTTTGTGCACCGAACTTACCCTACACCAATGACCCGATCCACCCAAATTTTCTTTTGTTATTTTGTAAGAAACAAAAAATCAAAAATGGGTCAGTGAGCCCACATTAGTGGATTTTTTCCACTAATCTCTTGACAACGCAAAGGCCTACGCTAATTTTATTATGTAGTAATTCTCAGTTAATGCAAAAAAATGCCCCACGTCAAAATTACAGTGCATGCATTTTGTCCCTCGGGTGCTTGATATTACACCAAACGACTAAGTTGTCTACACTCCTCCCCATACAGACAGCTAATAAACTCACATGGAGCCAAGACAATAGAATTGTGCAAATGGTCACCTTAATTTAGACATGACATGATATGTTTTCTAGCTACGGTCAAACCTTTCTATAATGGCGGAGTATGTTTGAGAATTTCATACTTTCTATAATGGCGGAGTATGTTTGAGAATTTCATGATCACTATAGTGAGGTGCTGTTATATATGTATATTAACATTTGATGCTTAGATCTCATTTAGTTGTTATAAATAAAAGTACGCAAAGAATTATTTTTTTGTACTTTTTATGCTATAACCGAAAATAATATACTTGGTAATTTCAAAATCTCAATTGATTTTTATATCTCATTAGTTAAAAATTTTAAAAACTAATAAATTACAAAAAAAAAATCTTGACTAGTTGTACCATACCAATACAGAATTGAAATCAAAGGAACATACACATTTATAATTAATCAAGAATTTAAATACAATTTTAAGTTGACGTAAGAATTCTATAATTGTAGGTTGTTTCATAAATTTCAATCTCTTAGCGATAATATAACGCTTGAATTGATGAAGAATTTTGTCCAAACTTTTAGCAAAAGGGAATTCAATAGATTTCCTTGAAGGCTGTGTAAGAGCTTAACAATTGACTATTTTATCTCACCCCAAGTAGCAATAGGTGGAGGCTCTTCATCAACACTTTTGTTGTCACCTTCTGTATATGTTGTCTCTTGTTCTCCCACTCCAATCACTTGTGCAATAAGCTCTTCATCAGTATAAGTTTTAAGGATTGGAAGAGTTGCGTCAAACTCCGTTTAAGTGTAAATAGACAGATTACATCTACCAAAATCAAGTAAATAAGTATCAAATTTATACAAAATTGGTAGATAGAAAATATATGATTTGAAAATTTTCAAGTCTAAATCATATCACTATGAGAAATATATATTTTTTCCTTTTAGATATTCATACTTGAAATTTACTATGCGCATAACATTAATGATGATTATCATAAATATTTTGATATTTTATTTTTTTATACATAATATATTTTTTATAAATATTATTACACAATATTTGAGTATGACTGTTATAGAGGTTATTTTAAAAAAGAGTGTACCACTATAGTGAATGTCATTGATGTTATAGGCACAATGTTGTTATAGAGAACATGAAAATCGATTTCGGATAAAATCAGACCGTTATAATGAAATGTTATTATAGGAAATGACAATTATAGAGAGATTTGACTTTATATCATATACTAACTTGTAACTTATCACCAGCAAAAAACAACAAATAATTTGACACATCGAAACATGAAATTTAATAGATTGCTATATATTCATTAGGAACTTTTATGTTATACAGCCGTTTATATATATATATATATGACTAACAATTAGTAATTATTTTTGGCGACCGGCTTAATATGTAACTTTCTCTTGATTATACCAAAACTATCAATCTAAGCTAGGTCCAAAATACATTTTTAGCAATTAATTCAGGAATTTGCCAAAATTGAACCATAAAAATGTATGACCTACTAAAAGAAATTACGTATCAAATAAAAGTAAAATGAAAGGTAGATTCTAGAATCAGATAAAAGCATATCTAGGCAAGAATTCCAAAAATTGATAAAAACGTAAAATGAAAAATACTTGCAATAAAAAAAATATATACAATATACATCAAAGAGAATCTATTACAAGAAATCATTAGCATAGCTGTCTAAATCACACCTTTTGGAGTGCGGTTTTCCCCGTAATATATTAATGCAGGATATTTTATACCTCAAGTTGTCTTATTTTCTTTTTTATAATTTTTGACATTGTCATATATAATCTAAACTTGAAAAGAAAAATGGTGGTGTGGTGGGGTGGGGGTTGGGGTCAGAGAGAAATGGCACATGACAAAAAAGTATGGAAATAGGTGTCATAAGATGAATTGAGTGAAGGCTTGCCACACTTTCAGAATTTGTGTCGTTTTGGTACCCTCCAAGAAAAAGTCTTTCCACACTGTGAATCGCGCTGCTATTTTTCTGTGTTGACCCTTTATTTCCGCCAATTCACAAAAATAGCTAAACTAATATTTTCATACTACCTTTCAACTTAAGTTGATAATATTTTTAAATTATTTATTTTTTAAAAGTATGTATGTTTATATTTAAAAACTAATTAACTTACATTTATTTTATCCCTAATGAAAAAGTTTTATCATCATATAATATTATGATACGTTTAAGATTATTAATTTTTTAAAATTTATAGCCTTACAAATGCTATGTCATGTTAAAATATTTTTTTATTTCCTTCTTAAACTTCGTATCAATTTAAAACATGTCATATAAATTGAAATAGAGGGAGTATTACATTGTGATTTTAATACCTAAGAATTAAGATGGTCGTTTACAAATACAAGGCATGTCTGAATAGTTGTCTTTTAAAACTACAACACTTCTTTTAACTTACTCTATCTGCCTCAATTTATACAATTTTTTTTTATTCTATCCCAAAAATATAACATATTTTTATTATAAAATAACTTACCTTCAAAATTTTTGTTTTACCATTATTTATAGTCACACTCACACATATGTCATAGATTTGTTTTAAAACACAAGTGTCAAAGTCTTCTTTTTTCTTTTTCTTACAATTAAAATAAATATGTTTCCAAAAAGTCTGAAAATCTTTTTTAAAATGTTAACTCACAGAAAGGCCAAGATCTCTTGCTAATTGAATTAGCTGTTGAAAAAATCATAGTGTCCACTAACGTCTCCATTATCATGCCCGGAATAAAAGCAATCAATAATCAATTGGCATAGTAAGAGGAAAACAAAAAGATAACAGAAGGCAAAATTGTTTCTCAAATAATGCTTGTACCAAGATAGAACAAATTTTTAGGAGGCACGAAGGGGGGGGGGGGTGCAGGTGATATTATTTTTTCGGTCAAAAGGAATTTTTCATACTCATATTACTAATAAATTATTGGAATTGTTTAGATCCAATACAAAGAGAAAAAAGGGAGAAAATAATAACGTGAACATTTATGCCTTTTAGTTGCTAAAAGAAAGAAAAAACACATGTATACAAGTAATATTGTTGGGATCGAAATAAATTAGGACGTCATGCGACAGTTTATAATTGTAATTCGCATATAATTGTAAACCTTGACAGAAAACGTTACTGATAAACCTCTTCCCAAAAACTGCTCTTCACGCATGTAATTGTAGGAATACTTTAAAAAAAAAATAGTGTATATATATAGAGAGAGAGGGAATGTTTTGAAAAATGGCACCTTAAAAGAGATGAATCCCCAAGCCAATGGCTTCACTTGCTTCATACTTGGGCCGGACACTGCTCTATGCGTGTTTACATATATTTTTTTTTGGCCTTAATTTGTGTTAATAATTTAAATCAACACTCCTAGTACAATATATATGACTGCGATCGTTGACTATATCTTTTAGAAAATCATTGTCCGCTTGGGCAGCTCAATTGGTTTCAAGGGGGATATTTGGAATAAGAGACCAAAGATCGAATCCCGTCAGCGGCAGTGTGGGGGTTTCTTCTTGAAATAAAGGAGGGCCCCTTGTGCTGACGTGATCTTTAGTCTAACCTTTGAAATCAATTGAGTCACCATGATTTACCTCCTTCACAGACCTGTCGGACCGGGGTGTGGGGGCTCCTGGGGTGGAAGATTCCACCTTTTGGAATAAGAAAATCACACTGATCGAGATAAATAGCGTGTTTTTTTTAATATGATGTGCCTGAATGACCAGAGTTTGAGAACAGAACAACTTATATCACCTACAATGTCCTATCCCAGAAGAGAGCAAAATGCTCCAACCAGGATTCGAACTCACGCTTCAGGCCTACAGCTAAATTTTAAATTCACATCCTTTGTCATCCAGCTATGCCCCGGGAGACTCAGCATCTTGTTTTATATTATGCTTAATTGATTGAAATCTATATATATTCAATTTAAGAAAAATGATCTAGGCTGTATTAAATTAAATAATCATGACGAGATGGGATCAAATAATAGAACAAATCTCACGTAAACTAATGCAGTTATACAACTGTAACTATTTAGTAACCATGTGATTTTACTTTAAAGTAACGGTATACAAATCAATGTATTTGCATGGCAAAATGTGAACCGATCAAATTAAAGATTAAAAAAATCTACAATACGGCCTTGATACGGCAAAATCTCGTTGCTGTAGAGATTAATTAAGTAATTAATTATAAGTAGCACTCACTCCGTCCAGTTTTACTTGTTCACTATACTATAAATAGTTATTCAATTTTACTTATTCACTTTAAAAAATCAATGATAATTTGTCTTTTTCCCTATTTTGCCCTTAGTAATTAATAAGTCAAATTTTCCAATTCCTTTTTCCAACACTAATTTTATGGGAAATATGTGAATTGTTGGAACCCATTACTTAATTAATTGGTTGCACATTTATTTTTGGGTAAGCTTTAATTGATTTCAATCATTAGGTAATTAGCAATAATTAGGGCTAATATGGTAAACTTTCCATTCTATTTTGGCTCTTTAATATGCATGTAAAGTCAATATGGGATAAGTAAATATGAACGGAGGGAGTAGCATGAATTTCGAAAACAATTAAGTGTCCTAAAACCTTGATAATGCACAGAAGTATCCTTTTGGTAAATATATAAATCACATTATCAATTACTGGTAGGGAAAAGAAGCTAAAGAGTGAATGTTGAAACTATTGAAGTGTGTGAACTCTCTATAACAAGTATTCTCTATAACAATATTTTATTATAATAATTATATTTTTTGTGAAATCGGTCTTTTATTTTATGTGATATTATATATTCTTTATAACAATATTTCGTTATAGCGATCAAAAAGTATAGAAACAAATGATGTTGGAGAGAGGTGTGATTAGTAATTTAGTATAGCTATACTCTTCCTTACGAGAGACAATTGCATGACTCGGCCCTTTGCTAGCAATTGATGGTAAAAATAAAATAAAATAAAATAAAATGAAATATTTGCACGATCCAACAAATTCTTTGTAAATAGAGCTAGATCTCCTTGAGACACTTGACTAATTTTAGAGGTAAAGCTAGAATTAAGTTTATAGATTCTGAATTTTAGAAAAGATAATTTATTGAATATATTCTTGATATATAAAGAATTTTTATATACTGAGTGAATTTTTAAATACAAATCTCAAATCTTAATTAAAGCTACTAAATTCTTCTGAATCGATAAATAGGTTTGTAGCTCCGCCCCTGACTAACTCGGGGAAGTTTGTTGACAGGGCCTCAAGCTAGTTCTTTTTAAGAATTTGGGCTTCAAGTTTTAATTATAAGGTGGGAGGACCCCATTTAAGATTAAGGCTCATTAAGTGGAGACAAGTTATTGGGGTATCAAAATAAGTCCCAAGTTTTAAAAAATATATTTTCGTCCAACGATTTTAAAAAAAATAAAATTATAACTATTCCAAGCTTTCAAACCAGCCCCAAGTTTTAAATAATACACTTTTGTCTGAATCAAATTATTAATAATTTTCCCAAAATGACAAAAACCCCAGCTACCCAACTACTTCTTCTTCACATCTGCCGCCATTAATTCCCTTCCCCAAGCTCGTTACTGATTGTAAAATTGTTCATATTCAGCGTTGCACCTTCATCTTTCTCGGATTCATCGCCCTCAGCTCCCTCTATTCGTCCTGCTCGGATACCTCTATTTTTGTTCTAGTAATTTTCATTCAATCATCGAAATTGATCACCAATTTATTAGTTCAATTGCTTGTGCATTAATGGCAATAGTTATAGTCGTCTATACTTGCACCATGTAAGTTGTAGAATCCGTTGTTGCTATGCATTTGTGAAGATTTTATTTTGTGGTCTGCAGATCCATAGAAGATGTATTCAACTGAAGTTATTTTAGACGAGTTGTTATTTTATTATCCTAGTTGAAGTTATTTTAAATGAGATATTATTTTATTAGTCTAGTTTATTTGTTATTGAGGATGATATTGTAGTAGACAGAGAATATTATGGTGAATGGGTGGAGACTTCAGATTGCTGAATTTGGCATTCGAGAACAAATGTGACAGTACCAATTGAAATTCAAAGGTCATGTACCTACCTATAAGCAATTGGTTGAAAGCGTCATTGAAAGTGGTCAGCTAAAATGCTCGCTTAAAGACGTGGCGATTAGTGTTGTGTCTAGTAGGGAAAAAATAGCTCATGCATTCATACATACGGATTATCATGTCCGTATGTATCATCTTGATATTGCTTTTGATGGTTCTAGGCCCATTCTAAGGATAAATGTGGCCGAGAGTTCTTTTGTAGGCTTAAATGCTATGACGACAACATCACCCTCACCATCACCATCTTTATTTGTTGAAGAATTCAAGAATAATCCTTGTCAAGAAAATGATGATAATTTTCCCATTGATTTCAACAAATATGGCTCATCAGAGTATGCTATAACACAGCTCAGCGGAAGCGATATCGATGACATGAGTTTTTTTGTGGGCAAGCGTTAATGATCACAAAGGCATTTGTAAATGCATTGATGCTAGCTTTCATGAAAATAAATCATCAATCGGGGAAAATGTGTCGAAGTCATACTATGGAAATCGAGAAAACATCTATATCCAGAAAAAAGAAATATAAGTACTCAATGTGTAAAAAAATACGGCCACAAGAAGACCACCTACCCAAAAGCTTTGTCACACAATAGAGACTGATTTGTTTTCCTTCAAGTTGTTGTAATAATCATCTATGTTGTGTTATGATTTTTTGAATTTGAACTTCTTGAATTTGTTGTGTTGTGTTGTGTTGTGAACTTGGAACGTCTATTATATTGTCAGGATATTGAATTAATCAAACTATTTAGTGTTCATGTTATGTTACATATTTAGAATCGATGATAGACAAATTGATCACTAGACTGCTTTTACGGATATTAGAACTGCAGATATTCAATATTTAGATTTGAAACTGAATCAATTGACAAACTTATCACTACACCGCTTTTACGTTTATTAGAACTGTATATATTCAATATTTATATTTCAAAATGGATGATATGCAAACTGACCACTAAATCGCCTTTACAGTTATTAGAACTACAGATATTCAATATTTAGAATTAAAACAGGACAAATTAATGAATGATAAAGTCTAATTTATGACTTGAATATGGGCAAAATAAATTTGTACTGAAAACTGAAAGTAATACGTAATAGTAATAGACATTATTATCATTAGCATTAATATATTATGAATGATTACATCCGGGGGAGAATAGGAAATATGCTATTTAATAAAAAAACTAATTAGACATTATGAGGGGTGAATTGGTAGGGTTGTTGAACTTTGCATTATGAGGGGGAGAATTATTAGGATGTTGAAATCTGCATTAGGAAGGGGAGAATCCGGAGGGCTGTTAAATTCTGCAAGAGTCTGTCCTCTTTCCTCAAGAAGTATAGTGAGTATCCTCTCTATTCTTCTGACGGCCTTGTTGAGTTCTTCAAACCATCTCTCATAACCCCAGTGTTTAGTGTTGCAGCGATTGATCTCATTATTTATATCCCTTATGTAAGTTTTTAGACCTCCAAAATCTCATAACAAGCGGCTTATCATTCGTTCTACATAACCGGGGGTGATGGAGCTATGTCATTTGGTAGTTCATTTGATAGTCTATTTTGTACATCATTTGATAAGTCATTCCCTTGATCCATACCAAATTTGTCGTCTGATCTTTTGGGTAATGAAATTCGTGAAGAAGGGTAATTGTGAATGTCACTAAATTTGTGAAGCAGTATTTAAAGACCCGAAAGGACACATTGAAAGGTGAAAAGACACCTTCAAGTGAGACAACACATTTTTATGTGCCTTAAATAACTGTACATATTTTAATAACCACCCCTTATAATGATATTGTAATAATAGTTATCCGGATCATTTCCGAAGAATGCACATTTACGTGAAACAATACCTTATCAGGAGAGGTTCATAAGCGTGTCTTCTAATAGACTATATTTGGATTATAATACACTATAAGAACCATTGCCATTCTAATTTTCCTCGAAGAAGACACCTTTACGTGAAGCATCACCTTATCAGGAGAGGATTCATAAGTGTGTCTCTAATAGAATGTATTTGGATTATAATACACTATAAGGACCATTGTCATTCTAATTTTCCCTAAAGAAGGCACATTTACGTAAAACAACACCTTATCAGGAGAGGTTTCATAAATGTGTCTTCTAATAGACTGTATTTGGGTTATAATACACTATAATGACCATTGTCATTCTAATTTTCTCTGAAAAAGACACATTTACGTGAAGCAACACCTTATCAGAAGAGGTTTCATAAGTGTCTCTTCTAATAGACTGTATTTGAATTATACTATACTATAAGGACCATTGCTATTCTAATTTCCCCTGAACAAATTCAACTATGTATTAATTATAATATTTAAAAATAAGTTTAGTCTACAAAACTAAATTTTGGTATTTACCTTTTAAGCTTATCAAGGTTTGGGTATTGATAATAGTTGAAACAAACTACTTCATGAGGCGTACTCATATTAATATATGCAATGATTACTTAGAGTAGGCTTGCAGGTGAATTTATTGTATCCAGACGAACAATCTATTAGAATATTCAAGATCACAAACATAAAACACCAAATTAATACATAAATTATCTTTTTTAATTCAAAAACATGATTATCAAAATAGTAATCTCATGGTATTTTGTTTACATGACCTAAAATATCATTATTGTTGAAATATTACAAAAAAAGTCATTATTGTTGAAGTATTACAAAAAAACATAGATATTAATATCAACATTACAAGCTTGTAAAGAGTTATCTAATGTTTGAAGTGTAACTTATGTCGTAGTTAATGTGTAATTACACATTATTTCTAATAATTATTATATTAAGTCACTAATTTCATGCCTTTTAACATATTTTTTCGTCACCATTTTAAGTTTTTATAAATTTAAGTGATATTTAACTTAAACCTTACATTAATAATTATATTATTATCATATGCTACATTAGTATCCTAGAAATAGATTATTAATAGACTCCAACTGTTCATCTTCCCGTTTTCAAATTGCTTCGTAGAACGATGTGATTTAATGGATCATTGCACCAATCGAAGCAATGGATGACTAAAGCACGAAATCACACCTTTTCAATCCTATAAATTCAACACCCACACCTCTAGACTTTTCTCACTTGCAATCTTTATCTTCTTCTTCTCACTTGCAATTTTTATCTTCCTCTTCTCTATTGAATCCAAAATGCCGCCAAGGGGAAACCACCAAAACGTTTGTCCTGACTGTATCAACTTCATAGCCGATCTGAATCTGCTAACCCGACGTATCAACGAGGATGTTGAGCGCCAGGTTATGAACATCAGACGCATTGCTCGCATGCTAGGGGCCCTATGTCTTTTGGTGGGGATTGAAGTGGATGAGTTTATCACCCTCCCCCCTCCAACTCTCCTCCTCATGTTTAAATTTTTATGTATATGAATGGCAGTATGGGCCTTTTTATTTAAATATATGAATATTTATGTTTATCTAAATATATGAATATTTAAGTTATGTTTTGTTTTGTTGTTGTTGAGTGTTCTTATATTTGCATATATTTGGAATTTACATAAATATTTCAACACTAGACTCACTAGCTAAAACATTCGTTATAATAACTACTTCATTAGAAAAATTATTAAGCAAATTTATTAACTAGACTCACTAGAAAAAACATTAGTTATAATAACTGATTCATTACGAAAATTGTCAGGCAAATTTATGTCACCACTAGACTCACTAGACAAAGCATCTGTTATAATAACAGGTTCCTTACGCAAATTTTCTTCACCACTAGACTGTGGTCACTAGACAAAACATTCTTTATACTAACTGGTTCCTTAGGCAAATTTACAACAACATTTCACCACTAGACGCACAACACAAAATATTTGTTATAATAATTGGTTAATTGTGATAGTGAATATTCTGAAATGACAAGTACAAAAAAAATTAATATTTGCAGCTATATAATTAAATTCACTGATAAATAAAATAATTTTGAAACCTAGGCAAATCTATTTCACCACTAGACTCACTAGACAAAACATTCGTTATTATTACTTGATCTTTAGGAAAATTTATAGTAATATTTCACCGCTATACGCACTACAAAACATCCGTTATAATAACTAGTTAATAGTGACATCGAAAATTGCGAAATAGTAAGTATAAACAAAGCAAACCAATATTTGCAATTAATAAATTGTTAATGATGAGTAATTTGCAGCTATGTAAAAAAGTAACTTTAATAATTGTTCCAAAAAGTAAGTTAACTTAAATAGTTGTTACAAAAAGTCACTTAAATAATTGTTCTAAAAGAAACTTAAATAATTGTTCAAACAACTTCTTCATTGGCGGTCTAATAGCCATTTTGAGCAGCATCTCCAAACTCTTCAATGTCATCCTCACCATTTATATGTGCTAAGACATCAATGATTCTTCCATCGGGTGATCGATATTCAATAGCAACAACTGAATCAACAACCACACCAACAACATCACCATTGGGGGCAGGATCAGTCAAAGAAAGAGTCTTGCAACTAGCATTATCAACTTGATCAGGCAAAGGACTAGAAGGACCATTATCATTGTGGACATGGGCAGGATCATCAACTTGATCATAAAAACGACTAGAAGAGCCATCACCATTGGTGACAAGGTCAGGATCACTCAAAGGAGAATCATCAAGAGTATTCACTGGGTCAAAATTAACAGAAGTGAATAACACAGAAATTGACAATAGACCATAAACGTTTCTACTAACTAACTTGAATGTCACAGAAGTTGACATTACCTTTGATCTAGCATTGGCAAATTGCAATGCCTTCCAGATCATCTTCCTACTGGACCTAACAGAAGAAGAAACACATCTAGAATGCCTTCTTTGTTTTTTCTCCAGGAATTTGCGAATGAAAATTAGTTCTTCATCAATTGATGTCAATCTATTTAAAATGACACTCGCGCCACGATCATAGTGGTTGCACGTCTCTTTACCCATTCATCCAAGATCTTGATCTTGATCTTGAACTTGAACCTGATCTTCATCATGCCCAGAACCAGATGCAAGCTCCATTTTCACACGAAATTGACATGCATCACCAATCTCCCTCTTTAGGGCATCAATATTCGGGTCCGACACTTCATCGTCACAATCTACAAGATTTTTAATGTAGTCACTACTCGTCTCTGCATCATCGGGGTATAGAAAATGTCTCACCACCTCAAGTTAACAAAAACAACAATAGATTAAATCAGAATAGGCAATCGTCAACCCAAGTTCTAATACATTAATAGGTCCGTATCATTACCACATGCTCAATTGCATTTTTGAAAGGATCAACAGGTTCGGACTTCTCCTCCATTCGCCATCTCAAAATCCTTGAAATCGACAAAGGACATTGTTTAGATAGGGCAACAATTTTTCCAACAAATGACATAGCTTCGTATGCCCATGCCATAGTAAACAAATAAGTAAAATAAACATTAAGATAGCAATCACTAATATATAATAATATAATCTGCATATTGGTTCATAATAAAATACTTACAGCGAAGGCCCAGGTATAGCCATAAAGAGCATACTATGGTGGTTGTTTTTGCTGACAAGATACTTTATATATCTTGAGAATGTCCGGCTCATCAAATATTCAAAGGTCAGCTCGAAACATTCCTTTCCCCATGGATATTTCTCAAAGAATTTAATACTACTCGCCATGTTGATCAACTTTTTTCGCAACATCGCGAGCTGACGTGCCTTGAAATTATGGCACATTTGATATCTTTTATGAGAAGTTCTCATTGTTTTTAAGCATATTACATGTTGTTTCTTAGTTATTTTCTATTTTGTAGTGAAAATCAAAAGGCAACGCCAAAGATAAGGAAAAAAGGGACAAAATGAAGCTAGAAAGGAGAAATGCGTCGCGGATGAGGTTTTGCGGTCGTAGATGAGGTCACCAATCAAAGTAGGAACATCAGTTGTGTGATAGTTGAAATGCAGGACTATATGCGACTCAACTCCTACTCTTATATCACATATTGTCTCAAGTTATGCGGCTGAAATAAGAAGAATGCGTCGCATATCACCATATGCGGTGTCATATGCGACGCGGAACAGGTCGTTAGGGGTACTTTTATCTGAATTTTATTTCATGTTTTTGAACAATATAAATAGAATATATAGGGTTTTGTGGGTCATTCTTGTTCAGATTTTGATCCAGTATTGTAAGAGCATTGAAGACACAATTTTAGGCTTTTGAGTAAGAAGATTCCTTCACTTTTGTCATCTACCTTTCATTGTAAGCTTTAATGTTGCTTTTAATGCTTTCTTTTGTATCAAACATCATGAGTAGCTAAATATAATACTAAGTTTGTGAACCCAAATGATGAGTGTTTAACATTGAATATATGTATAATGGGTTGTTAGTTTCTATTTATTTCTTGTGCTTTAAAGTTGGTTGGTGGTTGCTAACATTAACCTATGCCATAAACCATTTTTCTACTTGGGAAGGTGAGCTAGGGTTTGGTAGAAATAAATAGCAAGAATTCATGGCGCTAACTCTCATTTAATAGACTCACTTAGGGATAAAAATAGTATAATTGGCATAATTAATCGGTTTGTTAATTAACTCTTGCATTTGAGAATGATTTAGAGGGGATATTCTCTAACTATTGGGAATTATTAAAGGATCATTAAGAGATTAAGTGCAAACAATGCAATAACCCATTAAAAATATATCATATTAACACCTATAGCATTACACTTTATCATAACGGGAACACAACCTTGGTTTCTCTCTAGAAGTTTATAAATCATAATTCATCATAGCTAATTATTTTGTCAAATAGTTTTAGTATAAATTTCTATCAACCTTTCTCAGAATATGATTACGATCAGAGTCAAGTATCACACTACGTAAAGTAATCTTTTCTCACCTTATTCCCTGTGGGATTCGATGCCAACCTAGTTGGGTTACTATATTTGACAACGTCCGCTTTACGTCATAAGTTAGGTGTAATTTGAGCATATCAAATTTTGGCGCCGTTGCCGGGGAATACAATTTTAAAATTACTATTTAGTGTGTTATTTACTTTAAGTCTTTTTCTGTTCCATCACACCTTATTTTCTTTATTTTGTGAACCAGGTGATTATGGTTGCACAAGGTGGGAAAGGTGATGCCTTAGCACACCAAGATCCGTTGGAGGACGAAAATGAGAGGAATGTCTTTGCGGATATCGAACAAGATATTGACTATGCAAATGATTGGCCCTTCAAGAGTTAATGCAGTCAATTTCAAAATTGACAATAACATCTACCAGTTACTAAAGTAAGAGGGTTATTTCCGGAATTCTACCGATGATGATCCTCACTAACATCTCAAGAATTTTATTGGGGTGTGTCAAACCCACAAGCAGAACAATGTTTCGGTTGATGTCAAATATTCTCTAGCCGGTGAAGCAAAGACTTGGTATCAGAATTTGCCTCCGAATTCCATCTACATGTGGACCGAGTTAGTGAGTGTCTTCCTCAAGAAGTGATTTCTGCCAAGCAAAAAGACCAAAATTAGAGACAAGATTTTATATTTCAAGCAACTTCCGGGGAACAACTATATGAAGCATGGTACTGTTTTAAGCTTTATTTGTAACGGTCTCCAAATCATGGATTTCTGGAGAATATCTTGATGGAGAAGTTCTACACGAGGTCGAACCACATGACTCAATCGGTTGCTAACAATGCGGCAAATGGGTGTTTCATGGACAAGACATTTAAGCGAATCACTCAACTTCTCAACAAGCTCGCTACTCATAATCATGCATGGAATTCGGGAGGTTCTGATGGTGTGACCTATGTGACTCTTTTGTTGAATACTTTAATGAATGAGAACCAAGATCGAGATGACAATTGCCAAGCTTGCCACCAACATAAGCTTACTTACCAAGAAGATCACAGAGAATGAAATGAAGAACGTAAATGTGGTAGAAAAAACACCTCCACCACCTAGTGGCATGTACTAAACCCAAGAGGGTCCTCCGATGCAATATGAAGATGTCAACTATGTTAATAATTCTCAAGGTGGTTATCAAAGGCAAAACTACCCAGGGCCGAATTATCAAAATCAATGAAAACCAATGGATTACAATAACAAAAACAACCATTATGGGAGAAATGACCATGGTAGTTCAAACCAATAGAATTACAACAACAACAACAACATCAGAAATTGAAGTTCAAATCCTTATGTTCCGCCGAAGGGTCAAAAATTTAATTCTCAACAATGGCGAGATGGTCCATCTAATGACCAAGGGAATTATAGGCTGGAGAGTATGATTGAGAGATTATTGGTGAATCAAGAGAAGTCTGACATTGAATTGAAAAACTTAACCGGGGTAATGGGCTCCCATACCGCATCTATTAAAAAACTAGAATCTAAAATGAGGGATTTATCCCGAGAACAAAATCCTCAACAAAAGGGGTATCTTTCGAGCAATACGGTTCCGAACTCGAAGAGTACCAGAGATGGCTCCTCATCTTATTGTACGGTTATCACAACGCGAAGTGGAAAATTACTTCAAAATAATAATGAGAAAGAGGTAGAAGAGGGTCCGAGCGAGAAAGAAGAAGAGGCCCAAGTTGAAGTGCCAATTGTTGATGAAGCGGCACGAATTGAGGTGCCAAATGTTGTTGAAGTTGATAATGTCCCAAAGAATTTAAAAGCTCAAGAGGTGAGCAATGACACCGGCAAAGGTAAGGTGACGGGAGCACTTAGGCCCCTTACTCAACTTTTCAAATCTTCATCTCCCTTCCCTCAAAGGTTGGTGAAGAAGACTAAGGATGCCAATTGTCAAAGATTTTATGACCAATTGAAGCAATTATCGATGGAAATCCCATTCCTTGATGCTTTTCAAGAAATGTCAGGTTTTGCTAAGTACTTCAAGGATTTGATCACTACTTCAAGGGTTTTGCTGGGTTTTTCTTATTCTACTTCTTCTTCTTGTTCTTCTTAATCCTTTTCTTCCTATTGTACTTGTTTTTTTCATCATCAACCTTTTCTTCCCCTCTTCTTCGTCTTGTCCTCCTCCTCCTCCTCCTCCTTTGTCATCATCGTCATTTTATTATTCTTCTTCATTATCATCATCATTTTTTCCCTTTCATTTTGAACACTATTTTTCACTACTTCTTTTTCTTCTTCATGGACATCACCATTCTTTTCTTTTTCAACAGTTTGTTCTTCCTAAACATCATCATTCTTTTCTTTTGTTACTCGTTTATTAGAATCATTCTTTCGTTTATTAATGAAATTACGCAGAAAGTCTTCTCCTTCCTCCTCCACTCTCAATCTTTTTCGATCTTGCCTGTTATTTCCAGCGGACTCCACCGCCGATTTACCTTTCCAAACAGATTTGTTATTTTTTTATTTATCTTTCTCAATAGAATTTTTACTCTTCGCCATAACTTTTCTGTGATTTTTCGTCTTAGCCATGAATATAATCAAAACTGTGAACAAAAAAAGGAAATATTACAAACCAATATCGGAAAAATAAAAAAGAAGGATCAAATTAGGGTTCCATACCTATATATCTGTTCAAGGTAATGTAAATCTTGAAATCGCAGCTTTCAGGCGAAGTTGAAGAAGGGGATATTGAAGAACTTCAAATAACGACTATGTTTTCCTCAAGTTTTTTGAATTATCGAGAAGCGGGAAGATCAAACGATGGGATTTAGGGGGAGGGAAGATGACGGTGAATATGATCGATCAGTTGGAGCCTAAATTCTTAGGTTTTTTGTTAGTTTAAAACTTAACCCCAAAGTTTTTAAAAATATAAAAAGACTCCCACGTATTTGCTAATTAGCTCATTAGTAATTTATGAGGCGAAAATAAATGAAAAATAAAAGAGGGGCCTGCCACCTCAATCATCCGACTAACTCTATATATTTTTTGTTTGCAGCAGATGACAAGGATAAGTTATTTATATTGTAATAACATATTTAATCAGTGGTAGATGTAGCTTTGTATCTACATGTTCGACATCGAACTCAATATTTCAATTCGGAACTCATTATATTCTAAACTTATAATATCAAAACTCCAAAAATTAACTTCAATGTTAGAATTCTAGGTTAAATTTGTCAAGTTTAAGTTCTGAATCCGCCGTACATAACCTTTGTCATACCCAATTCCATTAGGACCACTTGCTTCTTTTTTTTGGGCTCCTAGCTACTAGGACAACTTGTTATAAATACTACATGTCTTCCCAGTGACCATCACCAGCTCACTTAACCTACCAAACCTATAAATTTAGGATTAAAATGAAGCAGCCATGAGAAAGTGAGCTTATTCTATCTCAACCTACGACACCACAATTAATTCCCCAACGTGGAAGCCTAAACACCATTCCATGTTCCAACCCCAAGAGTGAAACTGATCAACTTGACATCTAATCATAAATGCAGATTCAAAATTTGATTGAGCAAAGTTTTATTTGGCTCATCATTCTTTTTGTGACACTATAAGTACTGGACGCTACAAATATAAACTACTTCCACTGTCTCAAATTATGCAAACTTTTCGCGTATAGAGTTAATTTGATTTATCTTTAAAGTTAAATTAGATTAAATCAACTCAATATTCAAAAATTATATAAAAAGTACATTGATAAACCATTTTAAAATATTTGTCCAAATTGATATAGTTTGAATCTCAAGAAGTTAAAAGTGTTACATAACTAGGGGTGACAGATGAGCCGTTTGAGCTGAAGTTGGACGGGTCAAGATGGAATGAATCAATAGATGAGCCAATGCCCAACCTCGGCCAAAGCTTACTTGGGTTAAGATGAGCGGCTCAAGATGAGCTAAATGATTACCCAATTTGCCCAACTTACCCAATTACTTTTACAAATTTCAAACTTACTTTCCATGATGTTATTTTATTTTGTATGATATTTGACTTTTCCATATATTTATTTTTAATATAAGAATAGTACGTTTAAGAATTTTCTCATTTTTTATAAAAGCAAAATAAATACATAAAATAGTGGGGGTAATGGGGTGGGGGTGAGAGAGGGCTGAGTGGTGGGAGTAAAAGTTTCTCACTTTTTATAAAAAAATTGTATAAGTAAAACAAATATATAAAGTAAAAACTTTGAGGGTGAGGGTGGGGGTGATGGGGTAAGCACATTTTTCTCATTTTTTATAAAAAGTTTATAAAAGTAAAATAAATATATAAAATAGAAATTTTGGGGTTAGGGTGGGAGGGCAGGAGTAGTGGGGGTGATGGGGTACGGATTTTTTTCATTTTTTAAGAAAATTTTATATATAAGTAAAATAAAGATATAAAATAAAAACTTCGGGGCTAGTGTGGGAGGGCAGGGGTAAGAAATTTTTAAAAAATATGAAATAGAAATTGTTGGTATCAAAAGCGAATAAGCCATAATAGTGTATTCTGAAAAAGTAAGCAGTAACTAGCGCATGTAAATAAGTTAAACAAAGCACACTAAAGGACACATAGCAACCGGAATCAAACTACAAGACTATAAAGCAATATTGTTCCTATTAGTATGGTAGGCTAAGCGGGCCTACAATAATAACACTAGAACTACCAGTTTGCAAGCGTAAATAGGACTACGCTCGACTACCTACTACCCTTTTACCCTAATCTGTGTCCTCCACAACCCCCTATCTAAGGTCATGTCCTTAGTAAGTTGCACCTGCGCCATATCCCGTCTAATCACCTCTCCCCAATACTTCTTCGCCCTACCTCTACCCTCCTGAACCCGTCCATAGCCAACCCTTCACATCTCCGCACTGGGGCATTTGTGTCTCTCCTCTGCACATGTCCAAACCATCTCAACCTCGCTTCTCGCATTTTATCCTCTACCAAGGCCACTCCCACTATGTCCCGGATATCATCATTTCTAATCATATCCCTCCTTGTATTCTCGCACATCCATCTCAGCATTCTCATCTCCGCAACTTTCATCTTTCGGATATAAGAAGTCTTGACTGGCAAACACTCCACCCCATACAACATAGTCAGTCTATCCACCGCCCTATAGAACTTACTTTTAAGTTTTGGTGGCACCTTTTTGTCGCATAAGACTCCAGATGCGAGCCTCAATTTCATGCACCATTCCCCAATATGATGTGTGACATCATCATCAATCTCTCTATCCCCTTGGATAATAGACCTGAGGTACTTGAAGAATGGGCTAAAAGCTGATCCCTAGTACATCCCCATCATCACTGGAAAGTGCTTCGAGTCTTCTCCTACTGTCTGTACCCTGGTCTTGGCTCCATCATACATATCCTTGATCGCCCTAGTGTACGCCATATGTACACTTCTCACCTCCAAACATCTCCATAGAACCTCCATAGGAGCTTTGTTGTATACCTTCTCGAGGGTGATGAAAACCATATGTAAGTCTCTCTTTCTCTCCCTATACTACTCCACCAACCTCATAATAAGATGAATGACTTCTGTGGTCGAACGCCCCCGGGCCCTCCTCTCCCTCACCTTTGCTAGTCTGTACAACTTCATATCCCCCGCCTTTTTCCGCTAATTCCACATACAGGCATTCAAAATCCGTCATAACGGCAAGTTTTGCCTCCTTACTCTCCATCTTATACAGTTCCCTATTCGTCCACTTCTCCACCTCATCCTTGCTTTCTACCAATTTTGCATACGTAGCTTTCTTCGCTTCCACCTTCTCTTGAACTTTACTATTCCACCACCAGTCCCCTCGATGCCCACCGCAACTACCTTTTGAGACCCAAGCACTTCTCTGGCTACCTCTCGAATACAAGTGGTTATCATGTCCCACATACCGGTCGCATCCCCACTACTCCCCAAGCCTCATTGGCCATCAACCTCTCCCCCATCTTCTTTGCACTAGCCATGGTCAAACTCCCCCATTTGATTCTTAACATGTCATCCAAAACCCTCAACTTCTTCTCCATCTTGATCTTAAAATCCATCACCAAAAGCTGATGTCGGGTTGTAAGATACTCATTCGGAATAACTTTGCAGTCTTTACAAAGTCGGTTGTCAATCCTTCTAAGGAGCAAAAAGTCTATCTGAGTCTTATCCACCGAACTACGGAAAGTCACCAAGTGCTCCTCCTCCTTCAGGAACCTCGAATTGGCTATTACCATCCCAAAAGCTCTAGCGAACTCCAAAAGTGAGACGCCTTTCCCATTCTTGTCCCCGAGGCCAAAGCCTCAATGAACATTGTCATACCCCCCTGAGGTGACCTAATATATCCATTAAAATCCCCTCCTATAAATAACTTCTCAGTGGGTGGTATACCACACATCACCTAGTCCAAATCCTCCTAAAAATGCATTTCTCCTCCTCGTCCAAGCCCACATGCGGCGCGTAAGCACTAACAATGTTCATAGTGAACCCTCAAACTACCAACTTAATCGTCATCATCCTGTCATTGACCCTCCTAACCTTTACCACTTGATCTCTTAGCTCGTTGTCTACTAAAATGCCTACCCCATTCCTATACCTTAACCTACCCGAGAATCATAACTTATACCCGTCCACATCCTTAGTCTTAGGTCCTACCCATTTGGTCTCCTAGACACAGACTATATTAATCCTCCCTTCTTAAGAATCTTAAATAGCTCTATGGACTTTCCCGTTAAAGTCCCAATGTTCCAAGACCCTATTCTCAGCCTAGCATCTCCCTTACCCCCCCTTAACCCTCGCCCCCGTTCCCGATCGAGAATATGACCCTAGTCTACTATCAGTGACCAAAGCAACTAAAGCAAATATAAAGTAATAAACTAATCAAACATTTACACTAAAACAAGAAGGGTTCAAAGTGAAAGCACAAGTTAACAAGAATCTAGAGACAAGTAAAACCAGTACGCCAAGAATGATATAACTAAAGACAAGAAGGGTAAATACAAGAACATAACGTAGTGAATCAATACAATGAAGTGGTAAAATTTAATAAGGATAAGGACAAATAATGGATACAGGCAACCGGATGTACCAACTTAAGTTGAATCGAACCTGTTTGCCGATGAAAATCATTGTTCACCGGCACCGGAAGTACTGTTCACTTGAGTTTTCACCAAAAAGCCGAGTACATATGTAGATCGAGGAGAAAAAAACAAAAAGAAGAAAGGAGAACAGGGAAAACATCCTCAATAAAATGAACATGTGAGAGAAGTGTCTGCCGGAAGACAAAATATTTCGGCCAGATCCAGACAACTCTAATTGATGGACCGACTTGAGAACTCGATTTCGCCGGTGAGATCCACCGGAGTTCAGAGATCGAGAGGATAATTTCGCCGCCGACGGTTAGTGCTGTAGTGAAGTCGTCGAGCGAGAACAATACCCCGTGAATCTACTGGAAAATAAATCACCAAAAATCTTGTCCCGTTGGTAAAACCTTGCGCTGCCGAAAAAGCTTAGTTTTGCCAAAAAACTTGGTTCTACCGGAAAATCTTGTCCCACCGGTAAAACCTTACGTTGCCGAAAAAACTTGGCTTCGCAGAAAAACTTAGTTCTGCAAGAAAGTTTTTATTATGGTCATCGGTCGGAGTTGATTAAGGGGGAGTGGGGAGGGGAAGAGTGTTGTTGGATGCAAAGAAAGCAGAGAGAGCGTGTTCCATTTAGCAACTTAGTGAATAAATCATCTACTTGTTCTCCTATCTAAATCTGGGTGGTCTAAGACGCCATATTTAGATAGGAGAACAAGTAGATAATTTATTCACTAAGTTGTTGAATGGAACTCGAGTTCACTAACTGCAATCCCACTCTTCTCTGCAGAACGAGTCACTGATATTCCAAAAAAATAGCTCAAGTTTTCCAAGTCAGTCATAACAAATCCGGTTTTAAATAATGTAATGATCTCATTTTTCAACAAATCAGAGGAGGCAGTAAGCAAAATGTCATCCACATATAACAATAAAAACAATGTTACTACCTCGATGAAAAATAAAAAGAGAATTGTTACACTTGCTGCATACGAACCCAATCTGCAGAATGTAATGTGCAAAACGATCATACCACGCTCGAGGGGCCTGTTTCAAACCATATAGTGACTTACGAAGATGGCATACATACTGAGGGGCTGCTGGATGGACAAAACCAGACGACTGGTGCATATAAACAGTTTCTTTCAGATCCCTATGTAGAAACACATTTTTCACATCAAGCTTATGAATTGGCCAATGCTTACCCATAACAATACTCAGAACTATGCGAATAGTAGCCGGTTTAACAATCAGATTGAATGTCTCACCACAATCAATACCCTCCTACTGATTTGTGCTATTAGCCACAAATCTCGCCTTATATCTCTCTAGATCACCACTGTCTCTGTATTTGTGATGAAAAAGCCACATGCATCGAATCACATTCACCCCATCCGATCTAGGAACCAAATCCCAAGTGTGCTATTTTGTTAAAGTATTAAATCCCCACACGCATGGCCGCATTCCAATTGGGGTCTTGTTTGGCTAATTTCAGGCTTTTGGGAATTGGGGAAATGGTTTGAGTCAATAGGTTAAAACGGATTTTGGGTTTGAAAATTTCGTATTTGGCATGAGTTTCCATGTAGAAAGTAGGGCAGAGTAGGGTTCGGTGTCAGTGTGTTGGGTTGGGTTCGGGCAACTGGATGAAGGAATGAAGTCGGTTTGGGTATTGGGTTTTATGACGGGGTTGGGTATATGGTGAGGCATTTCTGGGTTGGACATTGGGTTAGTTGGTGGCAATAATCTGGGTATATCGAATCGGGTTGAGTTGGGTGAGGAAGGGTATGGTATTAGTGGTGGGTTAGGGCGAAAGGGAAGATGCGGGGGTGTCAGTGTGTCGGTCCGGGGACCGGAGTGGGTTGAATTTGGTTTCCGGTGACTGGTTGGGTTGCGGCGTATGGTGGTGACACATCATGAGTTGGCTGAGAGTGACGGTGGGAGGTCGGGGTGGTTTCCTGATTTGACTGGGAGACATTGGGGTGATTTCCAGTGGCGGAGGTGGGGACAGGCAACGACAAAAATCAGTCGGAGTCACTGCCGGAGGTGGCAGTGATTGGTGGCAGGGATGGTGATTGTGGAACTGGGCGATGGCACGGTACAGTTCATCGAGTATGACGGGAGAGGTGTCAGACTCAAGAAGTATAATTCGTGTTACAAATTTTTTGAATATTTACAAAAGGAAAGGTGGTCTCGTCAAACGTAACGTGACGAGAGATGTGAATTTGACGAGTGGACACGTCATAGTACAAATAACCCGTATGGTTATGCTGGAATCCTACGAATACACACGAAGTGGATCGGGGTGCTAATTTATGTTGGACAGTAGAGGCAAGATTTGGGTAGCACAGACAACCGAAAATTCGAAGGTGATCATAAGAGGGGATCCGACGGTATAAGATTTCGGTTGGAGTCATGTTCTGCAGAGTACTAGTAGGCAAAATATTAAGGATATACTCTACCATTTTGACTGGGTAGACCCAAAAGGAGGAATGGAGAGAGGCATGAAAAAGTAGTCTACGAACCATGCTATTTATGGTGCGGATGATTCGTTCGGCTTTGCCATTTTGAGCGGAGGTGTGAGGATACGAAAACCGAAAAACCATGCCATTATTTTTGCAGAATTTGTGAAACGTAGAATTATTGAATTCACGACCATTATCACACTGAAAATATTTAATGGCTTTCTCAAACTGTGTTTTAATAAAAATACGGAATTTAAGAAATTTGACAAACACTTCCGACTTAAATTTTAGTGGATAAATCCAAATAAAATGAGAAAAGTCATCTAATAAAACCAGATAATATTTATGACCCGGTGAACTAGAAATAAGAGATATCCATAAATCAACATGAATAATATCAAAGGGAGAAAATGTAACACTTAGAGATGACTTAAAAGGAAGACGAACATGTTTGCCTAAAGAGCAAGAAACATAGTGCTGGGCAAGTTTCCCATTATTACATTTAATAAAATTATTGTCTCTAAGAAAATTAAAAATTGGGGCTCCTGGGTGTCCAAGCCTATTATGCCAAGTTGACGGAGAGATAGGAGTGAGAGATACGGGAGAGCAAGAGCTGGCAATGGAGTTGGATGGGAATGGATATAGATCCCCCGTGCTATTGCATCTCGTAAGAGATGTCCCCGTATGAAGATCCTTCATAGTAAAACCAAAAGGGTCAAAGTCAAAAGAGACGGAATTATTGTGAGTAAATTTCTGAACAAATATTAAATTTTTAATAATGTTGGGAGCATACAGGACGTTGTTGAGGGTGAAGGGCGGGTGAGGCTGTTGGGTGTAGGTTGTACCATAACCCTGAATTGGAATGCGATGACCATTACCAACAGTAATATATTAAGGATGCTTTAAACGAAATAGTTTGGGAAGATTACTTGTAGAACGGGTGAGGTGAGAAGTGACTCCCATATCCATGTATGAATTTTTATCGGGCTGCTGCAAGTTCAAACTGCTGAAGGCCTGGCCCAAATCAGTGGGGGCCAGACTGCTGGGCTGTTGCGGGTATTGGTCCTGCATAATATGGGCCTGCTGTGTATGGAAGCGCCTTGGCCTGATGCCTGGACTTGGGCCCAATAGTCCTTGATGTTGAATTGGGAACTGGGCCGAAACAGAGTGGGGAAAATTGGCCCAATTCCCTGACTATAATATGCTGGGTCGGCCCACGATTGAAAAGAGTTGGACTGCTGCGGTTGTGCAATTGTGGCAGTTGGCCACCTTTTTTGCCATTCCCGCAGCCTCGATCACCTTTGCCGTTGCAGTGGCATTTACCTCCTTTTCCACCACCGCGATCACCCCGATGTTGTTGAGTTTCCGACGGTGATTGACCGGCGGTAGGGGAGGTTGAAATTGTCTGACTATCAACCGTGAACGCCTTCTGATTGTGTTCGTCCTGTTTGGCACGTCGGGTTTCTTCCAACAATAATTGAGACCGAGTCTTGTTGAAACTGGGAAGAGGATCAGATTGTTGTATCATTGTTTCTAGCGTATCGTATTCACCTTTTGGTAGACCATCAACCAATTTGAGGACCATTTTTGTTTAAGAAACTGGCATTCCGACGTTTGACAATTGGTCCGCTACTAGTTTCAACTGCTTGCAATATTCAGACATGTTAGAGAAGTTTTCAAGACATGTATTATTAAATTGTTCTTTCAAATATACAGCACGAGTGTGCTAGTTATCTTGAAAAATATCCTCTAACCGAATCCATAACTCACGAGATGAGGTGTCAGTTTTCATTATAGTGAGGAGGAAGTCCTGAGAGATAGTGTCATATATCCACTGTTTGAAAATGGCGTCAAGACGACGCCATGTGGGGTCATCAACCTCAATGGGGCGAGGGAAGGAGTCATTGATATGGTCAAACACGTTATAGACACATGTATGAATACGGAAAAGCTCAACCCACGGAGAGTACTGACTGTTTTCTTGATCAAGAACCATAGGAATAAAGTTCTTGATGTTGGTTATGGTGAGTGTTGGATGAACAGAAGGTGAAAATGATTATGTGGGTATGGTAGGGGTGACGGCGTATGAGATTGAGGCTGTTGTGGGAGGAGTCATTATAGTGGATTATTTTTGTGAAGAAGGAGGAAGAACACAAGAGAGAATTTTTTTTATGGTTCTCGGCCAACGTGTGAACCGCTGGTGGTTTGGGAAAACCAAGGTAGGCGGCGGAATTAGAGGAAAGAAAACAGGGTTTAGGGTTTGACTCTTGATACCATGTAAGAATGTATTAATCTCCCTTGGGGAGTCTTTCTCATTAATACAAATATATATAGTGTGTACATTGGGAAACCTAATACAATAGGGATCTTATATCTACCATAATTATACAACACTAAATATTACTAAATATATGGACTATATTTAGTTATACATGATTTACACGTTAATATATTAGGCCCAAGATCCATTCTTTAAATGGTATCAGAGCCAGACCTATTTCAATTCTTCGTTCAACGATGTTAGGCCCCCAAATTATATTATTCACGCTCCAGTTAACAAGGCCTGGGCGTGCAGGGAGTGTTAAGAGTCCCACATCGGATATGAAATGGGAAAATGGACTCCTTATATGGAGTTGGACAATCCTCACCCTACAAGCTAGCTTTTGGGGTTGAGTTAGGCTCAAAATCCATTCTTACATATCCAGTGAGAGATATATTGATATACGTTGGTATATAGAGGGAATATAGTGGGGCATATCCATGACATTGGATTCAACCTCGAGTTTTTAATATGAAATTCAGCTCAAATCGCTTCAAATCATTTCCAAATACCTCCAATGATATTCAAGTTCATTAATATGTTTTCAATAAAATCTGATATCATCCAATTAGAATAAATCACAATAATGCAAATAAAAAAAATTTAATCAAGGTTCGATGATCTTTAATGGCGTTTTCAAGTCCTTGAGAGAGAGAGAGAGAGAGATAGATTGAAAGTTTTGGAGAAATTTTTTGGAAAGACGTTTAGAAGACACATACTGTTACAACATATTCCATCGTCTCACATTTAAGCTGCTACAGGTGTTGGATTTTTTTTTAATATAGAATGAACATTATGGCTGCTTAGATTGAACGTGTTACTAGAAAAATAACAATAAAGAATTTGTATCATTATTTAACATCAAAATTCCAGATAAACTAGTAAATAAAGACACGAATTGAAAAAAAAAATACAAAATGGGAGCATTTATCCTATATGTACAAATCCAAATCGGCCTAAGCACCCATCAATGCACAGTGTTCTTTGACGCATTGTTACTCTAGATGGTGAAGATGTTGTCAACTGCGAACCAATATTGACTGTTCATTGAAGTAGATGTAGATGAACAACACCCGCCTACATTGGCCGGGACAAAGGGTTGCCATCCCGCGAGGGTGAGCTAACCCTAAAAAACCGTTCTCAGTTCGAATTGCAGGCTGCAACTTGGCTTCACAAATAACATTTTAAACGTAGTTTTAGTTGTGCAGTTTTGTGATGTTTATAGCTTTTGCTGCTGGGAAAGGCAAGGTTGGTGAAGTGTAAAATCTGGAAGAAAATAGCTGATTTCCTTTTATTTTGGGCATAATACATAGATAGACAATTTAATTTAGCCTCGATTGACAAACATTCCAACTTTGAAAATGAACATCTAGACACCTCAACTCGTCATCACTGTCTCGTGGACACTCGATGCTGACTTGTCACATAAATTTGGAGGTGTCTAGATGATCATTTTGTAAAGTCGAAGTGTTCAACTGATACAATGGAGACGAGTTGAGGTGTATAGATGATCATTTTGTAAGTTGGAGCAGTAGAGACCAAGTTTTAATGTTTATCTATGTATTATGCCTTTATTTCGTTTGTTTTAATTGCATAATGCTATATAATATAAAAAAATAAAGGCGCTTAACCTAATTCTTTGCAAAAAATATGTCAGTAATTACTATGAATTGTATATAGGTATCAATATACCTTGCTAAGAACATGACATTGTAGTATAAGCCTCAAATATATTAGGTTCCAAGCCTCCAAGAGACTACAAAAATCAGCAGGGCTTTGGTATTGGCAATTTCTTGACAAAATCAAACTTGCCCATTGGGCCTTTTTTATTCCCCTTAGGCCTTAACCTAACATTTTCCCACTTATAAATCAAAATCTTGAAAAAACCTTATCTTTGTAGCTGTGCCTTAGCAAACAACAATGGCTTCTTCTCTCCAATTTGTCTTTGTTACCCCACAAACCCTTTCTTCTCTAAAACCAAATTCCACAACAACTACTTCATTTTCATTCTTTTCTTTACCTACAAAGAATTTTTCTTTATCTTCTTCAACAACCCTTTATTCTTCTATTAAGCCTTTTGTACGTAACGTTGCACTCTCCGAATTTGACCAGTTGGAAGATGATGTAGCAGAACCTAATTTCTCTCCGGACCTTAAACTCTTTGTTGGTAATTTGCCATTCAGTGTTGACAGTGCTGCTCTTGCTGGTCTTTTCGAACGTGCTGGAAATGTCGAAATGGTTGAGGTACATTTAGCTAATTATTAATTACTTTTGCAATTCTTTTGTTCATATGTTATGTTACTGCTTGAATTGTTGGAGAACATTAATTTTGCCACTTAATGATAAGGCATAATTAAGTAAATAAAAAATGTTTGAACTTTATTAATCTGAAATGGGATATTTTAAGGTTGTTAATGTACAACTTTATCCATAACTGTAAACATGATATGTAACTTTTTCCATACAGGGGAGGGTCTATGGGAAACAACCTCTCTACCTTCCAAGGTAGGGCTCAGGTCTGTTATGCACTACCCTCCCAAACACGGCCACGTGTGTGATTACACTGAGTATGTTGTTGTTGTAGTAATTTTTTTGGAATAATTACATTTTTTGACCGCTCAAAAGAAATTAAGCAAATGTATAGTTTTGTATATTAAGTATAAATATACATATAATATACATATTGTAGACATGTAATATACACAGTCAGTGTATAGGTTGTGTATATTTTGGCTACAGCCTGTAATTAATTTTGGCCGATGCGCCAACAATGAAAAAAGCCCAATTTTTTTCCTGCTTTCTCAAGCATCTTGGAGAAGGCACCCCTCTTTTTGTACTTTTCCCTGTAGTGAGTTCAAGAAGATTTGTTTTCTTAATAGGGTATTTGAGTACTGAAGCTTGTTACAATTTTACAGGTTATATATGACAAGCTCACAGGAAGAAGCAGAGGATTTGGTTTTGTGACAATGTCTACTAAAGCAGAAGTGGAAGCTGCTGAACAACAATTCAATGGATATGTAAAGTCTTTTGCCCTTTTTGCTTGCCATCCATTATTATCCATTACAATGTCTGTCTAAAGTTTCCATGGCCTTGTCTATCTTGAAGAGTGATACAAAACAAACTTTAGCTTTTACCTTTGTGGTGATAAGTGAATAAGACTTGCAATGCCCTAATTGAGAAATTGACATAAATAGCCGCCGACCAAAATGTAGCTAGAAAATGTATATTTTTTGTGGATTAGTGTATAAAATACATAAAATATACATCTTTGATATATATAATAGTGTGGATTTTTTGTATATTCGGCTAGCGAATCTACTTATCCAAATGTGTTACTTGCCTATACTAATTAGCCGATGAAAACATATAAACAAGAATACTCATCCAAGCCGCAGGAACATGTAAGATCGCGGCCGACTGGTTGGCATCTGAAGCTCTGTTTCACTTTCAACTTGTCATTTGTATAACAAAAAAAATCTTGTCTTTCAAAGGAAGTGTTTGGAAATGCATTCCTTTCAACCATTTGATGTGGGTATCTCAGTAAATGTTCTGATGTTATTTTGCAGGAAATCGATGGGAGGGCATTGAGGGTGAACTGTGGGCCACCACCAGAGAAAAGGGAGAATTCTTTTGGAGGTGGACAAGGTGGGAGAAGAGAGAATTCTTCTTTTGGAGGTGCACGAGGGGGTGGGAGAAGTTTTGATAGCTCCAACAGAGTCTATGTAGGAAACCTTTCATGGGGTGTCGATGATCTCGCACTTAAAGAATTGTTCAGTGAGCAAGGCCAAGTTGTTGATGCCAAAGTAGTCTATGACAGAGATAGTGGTAGATCAAGGGGCTTTGGATTTGTAACATACAGTTCCGCTAAAGAAGTCAACAATGCAATTGATTGCTTGAATGGTGTTGTAAGTATAATCTTACTAAACCTGATTACATATCTTGATTCGTGGGTTGATACAGTTAGACATCTCTATAACAACATTTCACTATGACAGTCGTGTTTTCCGTGGAACCAATCATGTTATGTTATGTTATATGTTCTCTACTGGACTAGTTGGACCTCAAATTACTCGTTCCTTGTCTTCTAACTAGTGATTTGGATGTTCTTTGTAATCATTCTTTGGTTTCACCTTTCCAAGATGTTTTCATTGGACTTGAGTTTTTGTGAAAAGATATTTGAAATTCTCATCAGGCCGTTCTGATACTAATCCTATGCATCTGATGTGATATTGTGGTGCAGGACCTTGATGGCAGGTCCATACGTGTAAGCTCTGCTGAAGAGAGGCCACCCAGGCGCCAATTTTGAGTGTGTTAAAACTACATCTTTTTGACTGGAAAAAACTCGAGGTAAGCAACTTACACATTCTGGTTTCAAGTTTGTGCAGTGTCTTTTCAAAGGCAGAGCTGAGAACGCATCAATACCTATTTTTAAACAACGGATTAGCAACCGTTGAAGAGTCAATTTTTTGATAATGGTACTTTAAAAGGGAAGAGAAAGGAGGGTGAAAGTTGAAAAAGATCAATCTACCATATGCATATTTTCTTTCCCCTCTTAATCGCCATGTCCATTTACGTGTTTCTCTTTTAGGTTCAACACTATTGCTGAATGTGTTTTTGTCTTACGAATGTATAATCTACATGGCAGGGCTTGGAAATGATGAAAATTGCGGCAAAGCTCATGAATTGTTTGCACCTTCAACACCTGCTACTTTTACACCAAAGTTGGTACAAAATTTTGATATCTGCATCTAGACTAATGAGAGAGTATTCACAAGTATATTTTCTTTTACAGTGTGTATGTTCTAAATTGCCTCGGGGAAAGATTCTGACCTGTAATGTTGGAGTATCCATTAGTTGATAATGGACTAGACAATGACATGTTAGATCACTCTTTGGAGATTAAACTATTTAAAGACAAAAATACTCAAACTCTTTCAAAAGTAAGTAGTCATGTATAACAATTCCTTGACTCAATTCTTGCAAAACTAGCAAGTGAATCAAACGACGCTAAACTAGTAACAGTTACTCTCAGCTAGCTCAAAACCTTTTTGATTGTGAGAAATCAAAATTCAAAAGGGCTTGAACAGATGTATCATGGCATTGAGAGTAGGCAATGGTTTATGCTCTTGGTACTTATGTTGCTCGGACTCTTCAAAAATATCAACATGTGCGTGTCGGACACTCCAAAAGTGATAATCCAACACGGGTGCATCAACAAAAGTGCAGAATCCGCACAACTTAGCTTGGTAAATTCAAAAGCTTATGTCCAAATTAATGTGTATTGATAAGAGTGCTCAAGGGTGCACCCAAAATTTCCCAGAGTCCAACCACATCGAAAATTCTGTCGCTTGGCCTGATTTTTCTCCTTCATCAAGAAGAAATCATCTGATCAAACTGTCTTGCCAAAATGCTCTTACAAGGGCACTACTTAAAACTACCTACACCAACCAACAAGTACAAGCAATATATAAACTTACTAGAATCATCTTGCTCATAATAGCGATGTTGGATACGCATAGATGCTTTCTACATTACAATAGTACCCTGTGACATAACTATATAGGAGTAGCCTCTTTAACTGCCTTTTTAGAAACCATATAGTCTCTTTGGTAGAAAAGCAATTGCAGCTGGCAATGCTGCATTCCAACTGCTAGCACACAGCCACAAGGAGTAAACAAATATCTTACTAGAGATCTTCTCTTATCCGAATCTTCTACATAATAGAATTCACACAATCTATAACAAAAACACTCCATCTTGTCTTTGTCAAATGTCAGACCAATATCCATGTTACCCTTTTAAGTTCCTCGAAATTTCACCATCTACCAATGTTCTTTGCTTAAACATGCCTATAATCTACTCTCTACGTTAACAATTTGCAAAACACTAGGACGAGTGCAAACCATAGCATACATAGAAAACACAGTAAACTACATATGACTTCAACTCGAGTCTCCATTCTTGTGATTTTTATGCTCATTAACAGGTGGAGGTTGTAGCTTCAAGGGCTTTACTGAATTCAAGTCACACTCAGATTTTCTTCCGCAAAACACGTTCCACTTTTTCTTCGTTTTTACCACCTTTTTAAACTCCTGTCTCATGCTGTTGCACTCTTTTTCTAGCTCTGCAACACGCTCCCTCATGTCATCGATACTTGATCCTCTTCCATTTGCTCTGTTCGCGTCGTAGTTGCCTCCATGGGGAATAGTACTTTGGGAGCCGTCGAGATTATCAGAGACAAAGAACCATCCTGATATTGATGTCCGTAGCCGAAGTTGTTCAAAGAACAACACTTGAACTATGACCCTAAGAGGTAGCCTCTCGTTTTGAGCAGCGTGCGTGCAAGCTTCCAATGAAAGCTTCTGGCAGTTCATCAGTCTGCAGATTTGCTCTCTTTCTGAGTCTGTGAGCCAAGGATGTGCCTAAAATTGAAATGTGTACGAAAGGGTGCATAAGTAACGAAGAGATTAAGTTCAACACACTGATAGTATAAAAATATTTACATAATATTAGATCACTGTGAAATAAATACATGTAAAGCTCAACGATTAAGATTAACCGGTAACAACAACATATCCAGTGAAATTCCACAACGTGGGGTCTGGAAAGGGTAGAGTGTATGCAGACCTTACCTCTACCTTGGTAGGTAGAGCGGCTGTTTCCGAGAGACCCTCGGCTCAAGACAAAGCACAAGCACAAGCACAAGCAAAGCAATATTAACTGGTAATCTGATAAAAATGGTAACTAAACTGCTATCATAGATTAGACTACACCGATAGTGTAAAAGAAAGTAAAAATAACTTGGGGAAAAGAGGTAGAGAGACGAATTTTGTCAATTCTTGTTACTACTTTACCATAACATAGAAAGTCATCAAAGTTACTACTCCATCCATCCCAATTTATGTGATATTCTTTCCTTTTTAGTCAGTTCCAAAAAGAATGACACCTTTCTATATTTAGTAATAATTTAACTTTAAACTTCTCATTTTACTATTAATGAAATGATTTATAGCCACACGAATATATATGGCTTAGTTCAAACCACAAGTTTGAAAAGTTCTTTCATTCTTAAACTCTATATCCAGTCAAATACCTTCCCATAAATTGAAATAGATGGAGTATGAAAAGTAAAAAACTAGTTGCTACTGTGACATTCTGATTTCAAAAGAATCATTTTCAAACCCGATAGCAAGACGCATTGAAAGTAAGAAGGATCGCATATCAGTTGATGGAAATATAGAACCACTGGTTACCTTCAAATATATATCAATAGCACGATAGATACCATCAGAAAGTGGCCTCGCAAAATCCGGGATTGTGGCAGCAAGAGACTGAAATTTCGGGAACTTAAAATTAACATCGGGCGCCACCTCAGAAAGATATGAATCCACCAGATTTGCTACCCTTGTTAATGAAATCAAGGAATGTGAACCTTCCATCGATTGGCTTTCTTCCATAATACATGGAGAAGGTGCAGAAGAAGCCTGATCTATTGAAATAAAATGGTCCAGAATTCTCTGAAAACAGTCTATGTCATATAAAGTTTCCACTGAATATCCCATATTTGGTATTAACAAGTCATCTAGTGCAGCTTGATCTAACTGCAATCCCACTCTTCTCTCCAAATTCTCCCTGCAGGATGGACTTGCCTGTAGCATCATAGCGGTACGGAGCAGCCTAAGAAGAAACCTGTATTGATACATAAAATAAGTAAGTAATTTAAAAGTTTGCTCTCTATAACAACTTAAACTTCTAAATAAGATAGTTCACACAACTCAATATGGTACCAGAGCAGACAAAGGTCCTAGGGTGTGTTTTGCACAAAGGAAAATGTTGTTCCTAGAAAATGTTTTTTGGGAAAATAAGTGGTTTTCTTACTTATTTTCTGTGTTTGGTAAGTAAGCAATATTGTTCCAAGAATACTTATACGTAATCTAGGAAAACTCTATGGGGGTGGGGTGGGAGTCGAGAGTGGAGAGGGTGGGGTGATCAAGGGTGGCGGAGGGGTTAAGGATTGGGGAGGAAAGTTGGGAGGAGACAATGAACTCAGAAGGCCACTTAGGGAATCCCTATTCCCTCTAGGAAAGTTATTTTCCTTATTTTCAAGGAACGTGTTTTCCTAGAAAGAAACAAAATGTTGTCCAAAACATTTTGACCAACTACACAGAGAAAAATTGGAAAACATTTTCTCCATACCAAACACACCCCTAAGTTCAAATCTTATTGTCACTGAAAAAGGAAAAAGTGTTAAGACATGATATGATTAAGTAAACTAAAATGTGATCTCTCTAACAGTTTAACAACCTAGTTTCTGTTACTCCTCTTTGATTTGGTAGCAACTCCATTATCTCCTCTAAAAGTGCCCTTTGGTCTGCCTTTGATGGAGTTGAAATTGTTGATCCTGAATTACTATGGTTAGTAGCATCCTTGAAACTTTCTTGTCTATTCATCAAGGGGATATATTTCTTTGTATAGAACACAAGGGCACCCGCTACATTTTCCGGCCTCATTCCTCCGGCTTCAACAGCTTGAATCAACCGTTTGTACAATGGTAAGCTAAGGAACGACACATCTTCATACCACCAATCATCGGTCACGGGCTGTGTCTTGGATCCCGTGCAAATACCGTTCCATACATCCGCACCTGTGGGACCCTCGTGACCATTTTCGGACACAGGCCAGTTAAATAACTTTGTATCGGTACAAGCTTTCATTGCTAAGGAGTTTATGCATCTCGATACAATATGAAGCTCTTCAGCATGTGGTAAAACTTCTTCACAGGTTTCTAAAGCCTTTATGGTATCTGTCCAATTCCCGAAAACATCGTTAAGAAAGGCTTCTGTTTGTGAAATGAGATTTCCATCACCATATTCATCTGTCATTTGCAGATACTCCGATGCACATCGAAGACTCACTACGTTTAAAGGAGTTAGTTCTATTTTGACACCATAACAAAATTTGGCTACTAGCTCAAATGTTTTAGCACCACCAGGTACGTCGCTAAGCTGCAGGACGCAAACTGATCCGTCGTCGTTGCATGATTCTTTAATTAGCTTTGCTTGTAATCCACTTCTTGATATCAATGGGAACTGCAAAGAAATATGCAAACAAGATAATGCACAAATACTACATTTGAATAAAACAATAATTGATTCAATGGAAAAGGGGCAAATATGCCCTTAAACTATGTGAAATTGAGCATATATACCCGTCGTTAATACTTTAGCACAAATATGGCCTTACAGTCCAATACTTGGTCCAAATTTGCGCTTATTTTAACAGAACCCACCAATTAACCTAATTAGATGATCAATAAGAGAAAAGGGCTAACTATGTCCTTAAATGTGAATTTGAGCAGATATACCCTTCGTTAGATAAAAGAACATTTCTCCAATTTCAATTAACATCACCGAGAAGGAAGTTGGATAAAAAAAAGTGTACCTTGTGAAGATAAAAGGACATTTCTCCAATTTCAATTGTAACATCACTGGGAAGGTCTGATGTGCAATGCCTGAAGAGATTTCATGCGTAAGGTTTCATAATTCAAAGAAAACATTTTTAACTCTGCTGCTTCAGAAGTAAAAATGAAGGAAATGAAATCAAATTATTTGTATAATTCTACTAGTTTACATGTTCAAGAAACCAAATGGTCCATATGAAATTCTGTTTCCTGTCATTTGTACATTGCTCACCTAATCTACCGCGAAAAAAATAAGACCAGAAGAGTCAAATTCTAACTAAACACCAGCCATACGCGAATAACCTTATATTATGCTCATGTGAGGCATCATTAAGATGTCAACTCCTCTTACTTAAAGATTATTAGCATATGCTTAATTTTTCTCTCAGATTTGATACAAATGTGGTATGTTTCCCAGGAACTAATACAACATAACTACTAAACTTGACAATATTGTTCTTATTATCATCACAATTGGAAACTCAAGCATAAAAAGTTCAGGGAGTCTATAATATAAGATAAGCAATGATAATTCGATTGTTGTCGAAGAAGGTGCAAAATTTAAGCCCAACATAAACACCATAGATATGGAAACCAAGCCACCAACGATTATGGGTGATATAAATGCGATCCTTCCGCCTTGATCAAAAGTATCGGGTTCGAATCCCGAGAATGAAAAAATATTGATAGAGAACACTTTCCCCTTTAGGCCTTATGCAACATGAATCCCAAATAGTCGGTGTCTCAAAGCAGATACCGAACACCAAATGAAAAGAGAGGCTGAAAAGGGGCTTACCAAGCCTGTCCTTCACGACGGAAGGCCTCAGATTTCGAGCCAAGTTTCACAAATGCCATGTATCCAATTGGAGTCAAAAGTAAAATGCAATAAGTTGTTTCAATTGACTAACAAAATTTACTTTTGCTTATACTGAATTGATCCTCTCTGCTGCAAATTTACACAAATCATGATAATCAAGGATTTGGCAAAAGGGTATTTGAGAAAATTATTATTTATGTGTATATATACGTTATACTTTTTAAGAAATTCTTTTTTTTTCTGTGTATATTAATTGATAATAATTATTCGGATTAAAAGTAGTGAGTGCAGCCACACTCAGTGCTATGATGATATTAGATCCGTTTCTGCAGGTAGCACAAATATTTTTCATGGAGAGAGATGAGAGTATTGTTTACCCAGTCTATAGCAGTAGTGAAGAAGAGTGAAAATCGGATATTGGGTTTTTGGCAGTTGAAAACAACTATTCTCCCTCTATTCTTATTTCTGGTCTGTTTATGGTCAGCATATTCACACCTAAAGGCGGAACCAGAATTTTCACGAAAAAAGTAAAAGAAATTCACATCATCTATTATATATATAATATAATTTTAATTTTATATGTATAGTGTAATTTTCTAATAATGAAAGTCAAGATGAATTAACCCCCTTGCGCCCTCTAGCTCCCCAAATCACTGCCTATTTCAACTTGCAAGCAAAGACTACTACAAGATTGTGAAATTTAGAAGATGTTTGAGCAATGTTTGGTTTTTGAAATTGGAAAGAAATAAACATTTGAAAGTGAAATTAAAAAAATAGTACTGTAATATTTGGTTCCTTCAAAGACATGGGCAGGCGGGTGCACTAAACTCCTGTTATATGCAAGGTCTGGAGAAAGGTCGGATCACAAGGGTCTATTGTACACAATCTTATTCTACATTTCTACAAGAGATTGTTTCCACCAGTGTTTTAAAAGGCGAAGGCGTGAGGTGAGACGTTTTATCTAGCACGAGGCGAGGGGTAAGCCCTGAGGCATGGGACGTAAGCCCATGTATATTTAATTTTTTAGTTTTTAATGTAGTGAAATCTATAATAATATAAAAATTATAAAAATACATTAATAATTAATAAAAAAATAAAAATATGATTAAAGAAACTCACAGAAAACAAATATTTTAACATGATTTTACAAGTAATGCAATGACACTAAAGCTACGGAAAAGCTCAAATATGACATCGAACTATTGAGAATTACCCATTTATGCACTCGTCAATAAGTTGGCTCATTTATGTCATCACTGTTACCGAAATGGCTCATCCATGCTATTTTTCATTAACGTCGATTTTATAGCACCAGATATGATACGTGGCCTCCAACTAGATTATGGTTGTGGGTGGCTCGGGTGTATGTGTAGCATTCTTTATTAATTTGGGATTAAAAATTGAGTTGGTTCAATTAAATGACGTGGACCTCTAATTAGATGTCACGTGCCAAATCTGGTATTGTAAAACTGACGTTAATGAAAAATGACATGGATGAGCCATTTGGGTACAGTGATGGCATAAATGAGCCAAATCATTGACGAATGACATAATTGAGTCATTTTCAATAGTTCGATGGCGATATGCAAAACATCTTAACTTTCAAACAATACAAGAATCACAATTTCTTAAAGTATATTATTATCATACTATGCAATTTACCTCCCTAAAATAAAATAATCATTAAATTTTATCAGTATTATAATTAAAACATCATTCCTTCATGAACAAGAACAAAATTACTTTCAAATAGTGAAGTAATAAAATATGATAATTTTGAGAGAAAAATATGGAAATCAATGACAAGTGAAGATGTAAAATTCGGTTATGTATTTTTAAAAGAATTGTTAAATGATATTCATCCTCACAGTGTTCTCCAATAGTAATATGCAATATTATAGCTTGTTATTTGATCTACTCTCAATCTTTTTATTTCTATAGGTGAAATAACTATTAAACATCATTCATTTATTAAAGAAGTATGAGGGTTAATAGTATTAACTAAGGAACTTGACATATAATTTGTGTAAGAACTGTTAGACGAGCCCCGAGCTTTGGGCGTTAGTGTTAGATGATATTAATCTCCCTTGGGGAGTCTTTCATTAATATCAAGGTATATATAGAGTACAATATTCATCCCTTATACAATAGGAATCCTAAGCTTATACAAAAGAGGAATCCTAGTCTTACCATAATTATATTTACACAATATATGAAAATATTCTAATTATGGGTAAGGAATATATTGTTTTCTATATTTACACGTTTACACACCCCCTCAGTCGGAGCGGGAGGAGGCCGGACGCTGAGACTGGATCTGAAGTCAAGAAATAACTGTCTGGGAAGTCCTTTGGTAAATATGTCTGCATACTGATAGGATGATGGAACATGTAACACTCTGACATGGCCTAACACAACTTTCTCACGAACAAAGTGTGGGTCTATTTCAATATGCTTGGTTCGCTGATGTTGAACCGGATTATGAGAAAGATAGATGGAAGAGATGTTATCACAATACACAATAGATGTCTGACGCAAAGGACACTGAAGTTCTAACAGTAAATTTCTGAGCCAACAAATCTCAACTACTACATTTGCAACGCCTCTGTACTCAGACTCAGCACTGGAGCGAGATAGGGTAGCATGTCGCTTGGCAGACCACAGAAGGGTGGAGGGAGGGAGGCATGAATCAATAGGGTGTGAATCATATTGTTAATGGTGCGGATGATTCTTTCAGCTTTACCGTTTTGTGGTGAGGTGTGAGGGCAGGAGAAGCGAAAGACCATGCCATTATTGGTACAAAAGCGGTGAAACATAGAGTTATTGAATTCACGACCATTATCGCACTGAAATGATTTTATGCGTTTTCCAAATTGTGTTTGAATGAACTTGCGAAACTCAAGAAATTTGACAAACACTTCCGATTTAAATTTAAGAGGGTATAACCAAACGTAGTGTGAAAAATCATCAAGCAACACAAGATAGTATTTATGACCGAGAGAACTAGAGATAGGAGATGTCCATAAATCGGCATGTATGATATCAAAAGGAGCAAATGTAACACTAGTAGATGATTTAAACAGAAGACGAATATGTTTGCCTAAAGAGCAAGAAACACAATTTTGGGCAAGTTTTCCATTACAAGCAATGAAATTGTTGCCTCTAAGAAAATTAAAAATTGGGGCTCCTGGATGACCAAGCCTATTATGCCAAGTTGAAGAATAAACAGCCGCTAGAGTGACGGGAGAGCAAGACCTGGCAGCGGAGGTGGAAGTGAATGGATAGAGATCCCCCGTGCTATTGCATCTCGTAAGAGGTGTCCCCGTATGAAGATCCTTCACAGTAAAACCAAAAGGGTCAAAATCCACGGAGACAGAATTATTACGAGTAAATTGGCGGACAGATATGAGGTTCTTAATCATGTGTGGGGCATATAGGGTATTTTTTAGGGAGAAGGGTGGATGAGGAGGTTGTGTGTATGAGGTATCATAACCCTTAACTGGAATGCGTTGTCCACTACTAACTGTAACATATTGAGGATGCTTTAACTGAAACAGTTTAGGAATAGTACCTGCAGACTGGGTGACGTAAGATGTGGCGCCTGAGTCCATGTACCAAGTATTGTCAGGCTATTGCATAGAGAGGGTGCTGAACGTCTGACCCAACTCAGTGGGTGTTATGTCGGAGAAGGACTGCGGGACCTGACCTTGCATGAAGTGGGCTTGTTGTGGGGCTGGAGCGGGGCTTACCAAACCGGGGGTAAGAATACGGATTGTATGGCTGTTGGTACTGGAATGGACTTGGCGTCGCGACTCTGAACTGGGGCGCCGCGGCGCTGTAGACGAACTGCTGAGGAGCCGCGGCCCAGTTGTTCTGCGATCTCTGTTGTTGTTGCTGCTGTTGGGAGTTGTCTGGTGGCGTCTGATCTTGGGGTTGCGTGTCGACAACTAACACCTGCTGGGCGTGCTCATCCTGCTTAGCACGACGGGTTTCTTCGAGCAATAATTGTGAGCGAGCTTTATTAAAACTCGGTAGTGGATCCGCCTATTGAATAATGGTGGCCAAAGTATCATATTCGCCCTTAGTAAGGCCATAAATCATTTGTAGCACCATTTTATCGTCAGTGACAGGCGTGCCGATGTTGGAGAGTTGATCCGCTAGAAGTTTAAGCTGCTTGCAGTACTCAGAGACATTGGAGAAGTTTTCAAGACGTGTTTTGTTGAACTGTTCTTCCAAATACACGGCACAATTGAGCTTGTTGTCCTGAAAAATTTCCTCCAAACGATTCCACAAGTCAAGGGCTGTGGAGTCAGATTTCATGATAGTAAGGAGGAAATCCTGAGAGATACTACCATATATCCATTGTTTGACGCCGGCGTCGAGACGATGCCAAATAGAATCATCAACCTTCGTAGGGCACGGAATAGTGTCATCAATATGGTCAAGCACGTTATAGAGACATGCATGATTGCGAAAAAGTTCAACCCAAGGAGAATACTGGTTGTTTTCTTGATCAAGAATAATGGGAATATGGTTCTTGATGTTAGAAACAGTAAGGGCGGGATGAAACGGGGGTGATGACTTTGTGGTGGGATTTGTGGAGGTAGAGGCGGCAGAAAGTGTGGAAGAATCAGGGATAGTCATTTAGAGAAGAGAAGAAAGGAAGAACAAAACCCGAAAAACAAGAAGAAAAACCGGGAGGGTCAGCGGAGAGGAGAAGCGTGGCGTGTGGAAGAGAAAGGTTTTTAGGGTTTTGTTTATTTGGCTCTTGATACCATGTTAGATGATATTAATCTCCCTTGGAGTCTTTCATTAATATCAAGGTATATATAGAGTACAATATTCATCCCTTATACAATATGAATTCTAAAGCCTATACAAAAGAGGAATCCTAGTCTTACCATAATTATATTTACACAATATATGGAAATATTCTAATTATGGGTAGGGAATATATTATTTCCTATATTTACACGTTTACAGTTAGGTGTGTTTAGGGCGTACATTCAGGTGCTTAGGGCGAAGCCTCACAGAACTAAGCCCCACACGTGTGCCTAAAGGCGTTTTGCTAGTGCCCCGCCCCCAGCGAGACCCAAAACTACCTTTTAAAACACTGATTTCCACAGCTCAAACACGTGAGCTCCTCGTTACTCTTGTTATTTAGTGCTTGACTTGGTATCCAGCAATCAAAATGATATAGGTAACAATATCAAACATTACAATTTCAAGATTATCTAAATGAAACTGGTTTAATACTTAATATTTTAGTTCATGTGGATCCTTTTTATCCTAAAACTAGATGCTACAAAAATTTACAATTTGTTAGCTAGCTCTCCAGTGTAAACAAGAAATTTACTTCCTAAATTAATTAAGGAAAGCTGTCATTTTCCATTTAATAGCTGAATATTATGAGTTTTATGGTTTTGTTGATTAGTAATGATTTTGTCTTCAAAACTGCGTAACATGTCAAATCTGGATAGGCAAAATGGACTAGAAACATAAAGAAGAAAGTAGATCTGGGTCCATTTAATCTATTTTGGACTTCTAGCCTCTTCTTTTGTGCAGATTAACCCAACTTCTAACTGTTATTTTCTAAGAAAATTTCATAAATTGCTATAGTAGAGCATAGTTACGAAACGTAGCTAGAGTTTGCGTATTGATGAAACGTAGCTAGAGTTTGTGTATTGATGAAATGTAGTTATAGGTGTTGTATCAGTAGGAAGAGATGTATCAGGCAATGGATATCAGTTGTACCAGGGTAGCAGGGGCGGATCTACGTATAGCCCGGGGGTTCATCCGAACCCCTTTTGTCGGAAAATCACACTATTTATATAGCGTCAAATTTGTATTATGGATTCGTATTTTGAACCCCCTTAGCACAAACCAAAGACTTAGCTCAGCGGCGATAATAACCAAACGACGTCGTTTTGTAAAGGGGACAGATCTAATTGAGATTTAAATTAAATCTCTAATCTCAAAGTCAATATTAAAAAAAAACCTCTCTACAGTCTCTAGTCTCTACGTTTTTTTGCTCTCTCTGCCTTTCACTGTCAAATCTTCAGTTTAATACTTTAATTAGACAGTTTATGTGTCATATTTGACAGTGATAAAAACAATGGCCATAATAACACAACATGTTCAGTGATTTGTTTTTGTAAGCTTAATACCTTCTTGACTTGGTGACCATCAGTTGCTATTATCTTTTAAGTTTTGAAGTAGAGTTTTCATTGTTTCTTCCCTTACTCTCAAGATTTTATTATGTAGCACGACATAGGGATACAGAAGAATTATGAAGATCTCAAAAGAGAATTACCAAGTGTTGAGTCGTGGAATCTAATTCATCGTTGACACTACGAAGACTTTACGTAGAGTGTGGAACGCTGATATTTTGGGAATTTCAGGCTTGTATTATGTTCGCCCTAGTTTTCGCTATATATATTCTGGGGCGCTGTTTTTGTTTGTGAGTGAGCAAGAGAAAATTGTAAACACAAACTCCCTATTTTGATTATAGTGAAATATGTAGCGGCAAGTGGATGTAGCTCTCGCATTGAGAGTGAACCACTATAAATCTGTGTGTTATTTGTTCTTCGCTTATTTACTGTTTTCTGATTAGGTCGGATTTGGAACTCAAATCCTAACACCAAGCAGTGAACATAATAATAGAATAATGTAGGTTTCTTATTTGATCCGACCCGTTCATATCTGATCGGCCCGACTGGCTCATGTTTGATCCGACCCGTTCATATCTGATCGGCCCGACTGGCTCATATTTGATCCGACCACTCATTTGTCAGCACTATTAGCGTGTTTTTTTAACCCCCTTAATGAAAATGCTGTCTCCGCCACTGCAGGGTAGTTGTATCTAGTGGCGAAGCTAGTAAGGGCCGAGGGGTTTTCGACGAAAAATTACATTGTATATATAACAACATACCCAGTGAAATCTCACAACGTGGGGTCTGGGGAGGGTAGAATGTACGCAGACCTTACCTCTACCTTGGTAGGTAGAGCGACTATTTCCGAAAGACCCTCGGCTCAAGACACATCATAAACACAAGCAAAGCCAGAGAAACGGTCAGACCCGAACAAGAAATTTAAAGCAGTATGACAATGATGATAACAAAAGCGGATAAGCCATTATAAAACATTTTGAAAAAAGAAGCAATAACTAACGCAGGTAGATAAGATAAACAAAGTACACGAAAGAACACACAACAGCAAGAATCAAACGACTAGGGACTATAAAGCAATACTGCGTCTACTACTACGATAGGCTAAGCAGGTCTACAATAATACCACTACAACTACTAGTATGTAAGTGTAAGTAGGACTACATTCAACTACTTACTACCCTTCCACCCTAATACGTGTCCTCCACAATTCCCTATCTAAGGTCATGTCCTCAGTAAGTTGCACCTGCGCCATATCCCGTCTAATCACCTCTCCCCAATACTTCTTCGGCCTACCTCTACCCCTCCTGAACCCGTCCATAGCCAATCTCTCATACCTCCGCACTAGGGTATTTGTGTCTCTCCTCTGCACATGCCCGAACCATCTCAACCTCGCTTCTCGCATCTTATCCTCCACCGAGGCCACTCCCACACTATCCTGGATATCATCATTTCTAATCCTATCCCTTTTTGTATGACCACACATCCATCTCAACATCCTCATCTCTACAACTTTCATCTTTTGGATGTGCGAAATCTTGACTGGCCAACACTCTTCCCCATACAACATAATCGTTCTAACCACCACCATATAGAACTTGCCTTTAAGTTTTGGTGGCACCTTTTTATCGCACAATACTCCAGAAGCAAGCCTCCGTTTCATCCACCTTGCACCAATATGATGTGTGACATGTCATCAATCTCTCCATTCCCTTAGATAATAGACCCTAGATACTTGAAACTTCCTTTCTTTGGAATGACCTGAGTACCAAGCCTCACTTCCACGCTTGTCTCAAGGTTGCTCCCGTTACTGAACTTGCACTCCAAGTATTTTGTCTTGGTCCTACTCAGCATGAACCCTTTAGACTCTAGAGTCTATCTCCAAACATCCAGCTTAGCGTTCACTCCGTTGCGGGTCTCATCAATCAGGACTATGTCATCTGCGAATAACATACACCATGACACCTCCCCTTGAATTTGTCGCGTTAGTCCATCCATCACCAAATCAAATAGAAATGGGCTTAGAGCTGATCCCTAGTGCAACCCCATCATCACTGGAAAGTGCTCCGAATATCCTCCTACTGTCCGTACCTTGGTCTTAGCTCCATCATATATATCCTTGATTGCCCTAGTGTACGCCACAGATACACCTCTAACCTCCAAACATCTCCATAGAAATAACAGAGGAAGATATTCGGTTCATTATTTTCTTTTTTTAGTCGGTATACATAGACTATATATTGATTATATATATATATATATATATATATTATACATGAATTATACATTATTATACATCCATCAATTATTTTTAATTTAAACGGTTGAGTGGACGACTATTTAGATTGATTCTTCAAAAAGTAAAGGATACAATAGCTAGTCAAAATAGGCTTCCATGACTTAAAAACACGGAACTATAAAACTATGCATTTCCATATGAAAGTTATCAATGAATAATAAGCGGAGGTGGAACCAGGATTTGAAGCTTATGGATTCGGGATATTAGTTCTTTTAAGTTGATGGTTTCTAAATTAATTTATACACATTGAATGAATTTCTTAAGACAAATATAATTTGGACCAAAATTATTGAATTCGATCGAACCGCGTATCTCGAGGGCTAGCTCCGCCGCTGATAACAAGAAAGAATATTTCAAGTTATTTAATAAGACAATGAAGCCCATACGAATATCACTTGAAAACTCTACCAAAGTGGTATCAGATCAGTTATTAACTTACTATAAATCGCCCATGTTCTTTCACTGTAAAAATGATTAGAAAAATATTTAAATCTCTTCAATATTACTAGCCCGTTCTTGTTGGTGTTATATTTTAGAACATGATATTCTTTTGATCAGTCTACTCTTCAACGAATCTTCTTCCTGCGTTAAAATTTAGATATAAAATTAATAATAACATTATACTTTGGGTTGCGTAGGAATGAAAATCACACGTAAATCATCTCGCAATATCACAAGAAGGACAATGATTTAACAGTCTTTACTAGGGGTGTATTCGATTTTTAGATTTGATTTTATTATTCAGTTTTCATTTTGCGGTTTTCGGTTTTGAAAAAATTACCATCCAATTCAAATCAGAATAAATTGGAGTTGTTTCGATGTTTTTTTTTTTGGTTTGTTCTCTTTTGTTTGGTTTTTGATTATTTGATTGTACATGTCATATAAAAAAATACATATCTAATATAATCGAATAGTTATATTTAAATGACGATAAACGGATAACTATTATAAATAATGAGAAGTAATAATGTCAATTTTTTTAGATATTTTGTTAAAACTTTAATTCACTTGATTGAAATAACGGACATCATTCAAGAAGATAAAGCAACCCGTTTAGTCACGCGCTAATGCTTTTCAAAAGTGTTCATCATATAATTAAAAAATTAATTTTATTAAAAAATCGATGTCTTACTCCATAACTTTCAAGAAATCAAAGCCTGCCAAAGGTTCGGTCCAATTTGGTTTACATATTTGATGAGATAATCGGAAACTTCTAGTCTCCTATAAAAACATAATTCAACAAGCTAGCCAACAAAAATAAGCTTGCACTTCTAATATTATAATTAAAACTAAATGTAGGTATTATGTAATGCTAATTGACTTCACTAACCATATATTAAGAATTGAAATTTCTTATACAAAAATTAAATTTGTTTGATTTTACTTTTCTGTAGAACTCAAAACTGGACCAATAATAAAAAATTTAAAAATTTTCAACCCGAAACCAAACCAAATAACAAAAAGTGTTTATTTCTATTTGATTTTTCAATTTAATCCGGATAATACACACCCCTAGTCTTTCAGTTGCACAACAAGCCATATTATGTGTGACATCATTTATAGGGGTAGAGTTCAATCCAATCCAAGTATTTGTTAGAAATTGCCCTGAATTTTCTATCTTATTTGAATTTTATCATAATTGTGTTTTACTTCAAAAAAGTTTTCTTCGTGAAAAATGTTCTCTTTGTGAAAAAAGATTCTACCATATTTATCTTTTTTCTTGGAGGAGAAGTATTGCACTTCTATATTATGTGTCATCTGATTTATCGTTGCCAAGGTTTGCAATTATAAGCTTCCTTCGTCGAGAGGATGGAAGCCATTTTTTAAAGAGAATAATCCCTTGATTATTTTCATTAATGTAAAGGGTTTATATACATGATATACAATATTTAATTATGAAAATTAAATCTACCTTTTTCTAATACAAGACTACTGCCATAATTACACATGTACAAGAACTCTAATAATATCAAGTGAATATAAGTGTATATTAGGAATATACACGGAATATACACGGCATATACACATATATTCTTTCACACCCCCGCAGTCATAACGGACGGTTGTCGTACGCTGAGACTGTCCCTAAAATCTTCAAACAGAACTAAGGGAAGACCCTTAGTAAAAATGTCAGCAATTTGGTACCGTGAAAGGACATGCAAGACACGTACTTGTCCACGAGCTACGTTTTCGCGAACAAAGTGAATATCCACCTCGATATGTTTAGTGCGCTGATGTTGGACCGGATTTTCAGAGAGATATACCGCACTAACAAATCGCAGTAGACCAAGGTAGCTTTCTGAATAGAAAAGTAAAGCTCTAAGAGGAGGTTACGCAACCAACAGGACTCAGACACCACATTGACTACCCCTCGATACGGGCTGGGGGGTCCTTGACATTTCCCTTTTTGAAGGAACAATGGGTCTCCACTCCCCGAGCATGATATTCTTAAGTGAAACTAAGAATCATGAAAGAATGGTACTAAGCATTCAAAGACAACTTAATATGATGCATGTTATTACTGTGGATCCGATGGGATTATCTGGAGGATTATGCTTATTTTGGAATGACGATATTTAGGTATGTCACTCTCACTCATCTTTCTTTTACATCGAGGCTTATAAACATGATATTATTTCTGATTTTAAAAATTCATGTGTTTTTGTATATTTAAGTACTGATAAAGCTATTCGTAGAACTCAATTGCAAGAACATAGTGTTAAATCGAGTAGTTGGGGGTCTCTTTGGGTTATGACGACAGATTTTAATGATATTATTGATAATTCTGAGAAGTCATGGGGTAGGATTAGAGTAGGGATGGCAACGGTTATGATCTGGACCGGATCCTACTAGATTCAGATCCAGATCCATATTTCATACCTGAATCCAGATCCGAATCCAGATCCATCGGGTTCACTTTCATATGAGATATTTTGTTCGTTGTCTCATTTTGATTGTGAGCTATTAATTGAAAATGTTGGGCAATGACAATAGTTGTGGAAAATGCTGACTAGTATTTCCACAATGCAGAACTTGCATGTTCTTGGAATCTTCACAAATGAAGTGAATATAATTTTAACTACTTGTCTATGGAGATGTTAGTCATTCACTAATATAACACTGATTTTATTATCGAAGTTACCTCTTTATTTTTTTGGTTTTTGAGTTAACGCGGGGATAAATTAAACTTAATTTGAGAATTAAACTTGCAAGGATGTGCTTAGCAATTTTAAGAAAATACTTATAAAATTACATTCTAGGCTATGAATATATTTAATAAAAACGGAACCACTGGTCGGATCTGGACCGGATACAGATCTCAAATACAAGATCCAGATCCAGATCCGATCCATCAAAAACGGATCCGGGTCCACCGGGTCCGGGATCCACTGCCATCTCTAGATTAGAGAGACTACTTCTTTTAGAGATTTTAGAGAATTTTTATGGAATGTTAGAGCTATAGATTTAGGCTTTAATGGAAAACCTTGGACTTGGTGGTGCTTTAGAAAAAATGATGGTATTATTCAAGAGAGACTCGATAAATCAATATGTTCCCCAAATTGGAGACTAAAATTTAATCAGGCTAATATTTTTCACATAGAAACGCAGGCTTCTGACCATACTACTTTGCTAATAAATACGAAACCTAGCCTTAGAAGAAAGAAAAAAAGATTTTATTTCAATAAAAGATGGAGCGAAAAGGAAAAAGTGAAGGTGATTGTAGAGCGTTCATGGAATAGGCATATGGGAGGGTTCGAACAATTCAAAGTTATCTTTAAATTAAAGAAATGTCGAGTCTCATTGCTAGCTTGTCTACGAGGGGGAAAGGAAAATTTTAGGAAAAAAATTCAAGATATTAAGGATAGAATTGCGGATCTTAAGAACGATTCTACGAATTTTGATATTAATAAGCTGAAGTTGCTTAGAAAAGAGTTAGGAAAGACATATAAGGATGAAGAAGTCTATTGGAAACAAAAATCTAGAGCTCTATGGCTCCAGGAAGGCGATAAAAATACTTCTTTCTTTCATATGAAAATCATCCAGAGGTGTAAGTGTAATAACATTAAAGGGCTTCAATTAGACAATGGAAACTGGGTATCTAAGCATAGGGATATTGTGCAGGAAGTAGAGAAATTTTACAATCATTTATTCACTACCTCTAGACCTAATAACTTTGATTTCATTTTGAGTTTAATTCCTCCTTTAGTTGATAACACATTAACGATAAGCTTATTAGAGAATGTCACAAATGATGAAATTAAAAACGCTATTTTCGATATGCATTCCCTTAAAGAACCGGGAGTGGATGGTATGACTTTTTTTTTTCAAAAATATTGGAATATTTTATCGGGTGATATTTGTGAAGCTGTTAAAAGGTTCTTTCATTTAGGTTTGAAAGTATTTATATGTCCTAGAGACAATCTGTATTTGAACAAACATACTTTATACACATTCGTATTATTATTAATGGAGATTAATACTTTGGCATTTGCAATTATTGAATTATTATTTGATTGTTTGTAATTATTCATTAATGTGCATCCCTTGAGCTTACGTTGTCATTAATAGAGTGAGATATTCATGATAGAGCGTAACTCTTAAAATAGCCTCGACTAATGATCATCGAGAATGAGATATCGAAGATATGTGAGAAGTCGACATGTGGTCTGCATCACATCCTTATAGGATGTAGTATGTCTCACCTGCTACGAGTAATGACTACTCGTGATGGACACATGGATACTTTGGAAGTATTGGTATACCCTGCTGATATACTGTTTGTTATACTTGTCTAAAGTATGATCAGCGTGTGGGATATAGAAGTCCTTAGACTTGACGTCAATACGCGCCTTGTCTACAAAGTAATGTACTTTGATCCCGTCCTAAGCTCAAATGCCTTATAGGTTGAAATACGGCTTGTATTGGGTACATTACGATGTGGATTGAAGGTGGTAGTTTAGCCAAGATTAGGATTCATTCCTCGAATGTATATTCGAGAGAACACTCGGATTCTCAGTGATATTAGGTTGACTAAGTCGTTGGCCAACACAATAAACATATTTAGAATATGGTTTAGTCATCAACTAATATAGATGAGATACAATGATTAAGCCATTTGGATAGACACTTGACAAATCCTAAGCTTGATCGGGTGTGTCGTGAATGAAAGAATTTTATCTTACCGCATAAAGGTTAAGTTTACTGGATTCGCGTAAACGTACTTCGCATATTGAGTTCGTCTTCCGGCGCCATGTAGGAGTTCTGCGTAGACCTTAATTTGATTAATGTCGATATGAGAAGGCTTGTAGGGTCACAGTATGTCGATTGTCCATTTCGATCTAAGGATGTATTGAGAGAGTAACTAAATGTTCGATTTGGAATCGAGATATTTAAATGAATAATGATTCTTTTTAATTAAGTCAAAATTGGATTTTGGATTTAATTAAGAATGCACGGAAAATAAATCGAGACGGTGCAGGAGCACATCGAGCGCCGCGGCGCCTCTGCATCGATTTTTGTTCCAGGCCCAAGGTCAAACCCTAATCCGATTTTGACATAATTTTCAACTATAAATAGAGTCATTCCCTTCATTATTCATACACAAATTTTCTGAAAATCATTTTAAGCCTTAGAGACTTAGAATCAAATACTTTCTCGAACCTCTGCCGGATTTCCTAGCTTTCCGAAAGAGAAATACATTGAAGCTTGGATCTTGCAATTGGAAGGGCAACCGCGTGTGCACCTCACAGTTGATAAAGATTCCAGATAATTCTAACTTGTAAGTATATGCTTTATGTTACAAGTTTAATTGTTGTATAACCATACCAGAAATATTGTTGGGGTAAGTAAGAAACAAAACTTTTAAGCTTCCGATGTGCCTTACTTATGTGTTTTGAACCCAACAAAATCCTACAAGGTTATCTATTACCTTCTTGGAACTCTTATAACTTTTACTCCTAAAGTGAAAAATTCTAGCGCTATTAGTCAGTTTAGACCCATAAGCTTATGTTCTACGGTGTATAAAATTATTGCTGCGAGACTCAAAATATATCTCCTCGATATTATTTCTCCTAATCAATCTGCTTTCATTGGAAAAAGAAAAAGTGTGGATAATGTGATTCTAGCTCATGAATTTATTCATCTTTTGAAGAATAAAAGATGAGGGACGGAAAAGTACAAAACTATTAAATTAGATATCGCCAAAGCGTACGATCTAGTAGAATAGTTATATATCCAAAAATTACTTCCTTAAAATGATCTTTCATGAGAACTTTATCACTTGAATTATTATGCAATGCATTACTACCCCGACATATAGGTTAAGAAGTTTGACCATCAACTAAAGGTTAAAATATTTTTATCATTATTAAACTTGCTTAGGCTCCAGATATACTAAATGCTGCATGATTACAACATATACATTTGGCAAGTTTTAAACTTTAATAGCATTAAGTTTAATGATTAGTTTACCAAAATTAAAGAAATAAAAAAGAATATATAATTATGATCAATTGTAGACCGCCTAGATCATATATACATGATATCAGTTCTGACATCAAACTAATTTTTTAAGATGAAAAATAAACATGCTATGCTCAAAGATTGACATAATTTATTACCCTTTTAAATTATTATTATTCAATTAAGATGCTACATCCAGAAGGCTGAGTTGTGTCCAGCGAACTTCAAGAATTAATGTTCGATCTAGATCCGTAAGTGTTAAATTAATGGATGTTATTAGTGTTATAAAATGATAGAAATAGCAATATAAGATAAGAGATGTAGACAGAGAAGTAGAGAAGAGGAGGAGACTTTCTTCTTATTTTAAGTGTTTGTTAGTCCTCCTTCAAAGGTTACTATAAATTGGATGAAACCACTCAATGGAGGTTACAAATATTAAGTGCCCAAATTAATAGGTACATATAACATACAAAAGGTTAGTGAATGTGTATGGACATCCATACAAAGGATATGTATTTCATAACACTCCCCCTTGGATGTCCATAGATAATGTGCCTCGTTAAAATCTTACTAGAAAAAAATTCAGTGAGAAAAAATTCTAGTGAAGGAAAAAGAGTACACATTTTTAATAATACATATTTTGATTGTCTCATTAAAAAAGTTACAAGGAAAACCTAGTGGGACAAAATCTTATACGAAAAAAAGAGTACAACATATATTAACTCCTCCTGATGAAAACTTCAGGTCAAATGCTTGAGTCTTCGTATTCCAATCTTGTGCATCATCTTCTCGAAAGTTGCAGTTGGTAGAGATTTAGTGAACAAATCAATCATATTATCACTTGAATGAATTTGTTGCACGTTGATATCACCATCCTTTTGGAGCTCGTGTGTGAAGAACAACTTTGGTGAAATGTGCTTTTGTCCTATCTCCTTTTCTGAATCCTCTCTTCAATTGAGCAATGCATGCTGCATTATCTTCATTTAAGATTTTGGTATTTCAAACCACATTTATTTCCAAGCGATTCAAATAGTCATAACATTAATTGGATTATTGATATTTCTTCATTTTCTGAGTTTGCGGCTCATTGATTTCTTCAAGAATATCAGGATTGATCAAATCTTGCATCTCTTTATGAGATTCTTTCTTAGTGTCATCTTGACCATTTATTTTCCTTTTCTAGAATTTCGATCCTTAGAACCCAATGGTCTATCACGCTTCAGGCGTGCTTTTGACTCATTTGCTATGACACTAGTAGATGGTCCTACATGGACATCAATCCGAATTGCGACATTCTCTGCAGGGAATGTGATTTGGTAATCATTTTCAAATCTGTAAATGTGTCTGGCATTTGATTTGCTATTTTCTGCAAGTGAATAATCTTTCTTGCTCACAAATAGAAGCACGTGGATCAAGATGAGACAATGATGAATTATTTCACAAAATTTCTCTTTTTATTTCATTATTCTCTCCCCCTAATTTTGGAAAAATTGTCTCATCAAATCGATAATATGCAATTGATCTTAGTTCAGTATCTCCATGTAAGGAAGAAATTATATCATGCTCATTAGCAAGACAAATAAATGCATCAATTGAAAAATATATGGTACTTCAGGACCAATCTAATTTTCTCATTTCAACTTCTTTTAGCAGGTAGTTTACTGCTTTTCGAAAAATCTAAAGCTCCAATAAAATTCAAGGCAACAACTTGCATAACATTATGAATGATTTTGAATATCATAAAAGGAGAATGGTAAATAGAGTCATCTTTGTACCTCTCATCAATAAATATTTATTAAGGTGATTTCAATACATCAACCTTAATTCATTTAATCTGTTCAAGGATTACAAACAAGATTTTTAATAACTTGTATATGCTTCAGGCATTTTGAATCCTTAAAAAAAACTCATATAATTTTATCCTGTGAGCCATATAGACTGAGACAATTCTCATTTAGTATTTAATTTACATGACATCTTTTCATGTCAGGACTGCAGGTCCAGTAAATTTACCAAGATGTTTCTACTTGGTAATTATTCCTACATCAATATGCTTTAAGAGACGTAGAATTCAGATCCTCATAATATTATACAATATTGCGCACTATATTGTATCAAATATATCGTCGACGAGATATCATTTTGTATTTTTGCAATTAGACACAACTTAATGAGATCTTATCACTTCATTATTTTTTCAGGTACATGAACCTCGTATGAGGTTTTATGAAGTGTTATGTCGTATGCTCTTCAAGAGCACATTGCATCCTTATTATAATCATTTTGATTATTTGCTCCTCTCCTTTTTTCAAGGATTATTGCGTTTGAAACCGATTTGTCTATCATGTTTCACGCATGTTGTAAACCCTGTCCTTCAGGGACATTTAGGAGCATCTTGCAGTTGGAATATGAAATAGTTGGATCAGCAAATGCTTCTAGCATTTGACTTGAATTATCGTTTGAACGAGGATCATACTGGTGATAATTCACAATATATTTATTAGATGTTTATTCTCTCTACCCTTATGTTAGAAAAACTAACATACAGTTTCACCTTCTTTGGAAAATTCATCTGTGTGCATCGTGGTAGATTCATTAATCATAGACTGCACAACAAAACTATTAGATGAAAACATTTGGTTCCTGACTTTGAACCAATTATGATGGAAGAATTTATCATAATTTATTAGCCTGAAGTATACAAACGTCATTGTATGCAATATATCAAATTTCATATCAACACATGAATCTTTGTTCTCATTCGCAATGGTTTAGCTATTTATCGAAGGCATTCAACGCTAAACCAGCATTAACAAGATGAATTATCTTGATTACATAATCTGAAAATTGTACTCTCAACTCAATTATTTTGAGCAAGCAATTTTGTATATGTCAAACTGCGGGTTGACAATAAACGCACATGTGGCCGTCTTATCGATGCATCTATTTAAGACATCACATAACAGGTGAACGGGCCCTTATTCACCGGTTATATTTTTCAGAATTTAGAAAATTCAATCCCAACATTAGTCAGTATATTCAACATATCATGAGAACAAGCAAATTAATTCTTGAAGAATCTTCTAGTTCTTCAATATATTCTGAATACAACATTAGCACATCAGATTTAAATCAGGACAACCAACATTTTCACATCAATTGATAAAATTATTTGTACTAGTAAACTTCAGGTTTACCATGTGATGTGCTATTTGTTTTAATAAACTTCTGATTTACTATAACATGAATTCTATTTTGTACAATAAACATCTGATTTATCGTGACATGTGATTTCATCATGCTTATATTTGTGTAATACAATTTGGAGAATAAAGAGGGTAACCTTTCAAATACATATTTCTTACCCACTATGATTTTGTAGATATTTAGTCATCCAATCATTTATAGCTTCAATGTGATAGCCATTTACTTTAGTAAACTTCGAATTTACTACAACTTTTTATAATTTAGAACGAATGGCACAATAGTATATAAGCTCTTCAGGAGCCTCTATTTTATTCTCCATAATCACACATTGTTTGGACACTATTGGTGCCATAATTTTCTAGATAAATAGTTAGCTCTTCTAGAACACTTGATCATTAATTTTGTACAACCAAATATTGCTTAGATATTGATGGTATCATAAAAGAAATTATAGTTAGACACTACTGGTGTCATGAAATAAATTTTACTTAGATATTTCTGATATCATGAGAGAAAACAGTAAATGAATGGACACTTACAAATGATAAATTCATAACTGATTTTTAATCCAAACTTGCTATGATAAGTATCCATATCTTCAAATGTCATGAAATAAATTTTGCTTAGATATTTCTGATATCATGAGAGAAAACAGTAAACGAATGGACACTTACAAATGATAAATTCATAACTGATTTTTAATCCAAACTTACTATGATAAGTATCCATATCTTCAAATAGAATGACATACACAAAGTAAAACTAATACACATTAACTACTAGCACTGTCATAAAATACAAAGTGAAAACTAAGTAATATAACGAAGTAATCGTTACTAAATGAACTACATGACATATTACTGAATCAACATAGTAAGAAATTCTAAAATTGATTCTTATTCTTTTTGAGATATTAGTAATATTTTATTAAAGGCCATAAAGGCATTGGCCATAAAAAGCATTCAGAAGAAATATAACCATAAATATGGATACACACCGATGCAAAAATTCTCGTTGAGCCATGATCTGTATAATTATTATCATTCTTTAAAAGTTTTTGTGTCTTTGTCTTTAAATTGTTACCTTAACATTTTGCAGAAACTAAACCCATTTAATTCTCATTAATCACCCTCTCAAATGTAACGGCCATACATTTAAATCTATTTATCAACTACTATAAATTAAATTCATTAATTTACATCAAATCATTCTCACCACATACCAAATATATACTCCGTACATAATATTTTCATACACCCAACAAACTAGCGTTAAAAAAACAGTAATACAAAATTATAAACATAGAACTATATATAAGTCAACATTTCATTTTGAAATAAAATATAAGCCAATGATGGCTATTTAAGAGGTCAAATACGTTATCAATTGAATTGCAACAAATTCAAATGATATGTTAAAAACTGAGAATATATTGTTCATTAAAAATAATATATGACATTCAATTGTTTGAAGAAAAATTAACTGGCAAACAGATCAAATATTCTCATAATAAATGTCATTAAGACAATTCAATATTTGTATCAATTCAATTAAATACAAGGACTTAATGGAGGAATATTAAGACTCATAATTGTATGATATTAGAATAAAGAACATATTTAACTTATTTTGAGATATAATAATTATTTTATTAATATAATCGTCACATATCTATCCGTGTAAATATAAAAATCACGATAATTGCATTATATGTGATCGTGATTGCTGATTTAAACAAAAATAAAAAGAACTTGAAGTATTCAACTAATCACGTCATTATTTTTGTAAAGGAGAAACAGTTCATACCTATTTCAAAAGTAAAATTCAGACTTCTGATACTTCAAGAGTAGAGTTCAAACTTCTATTACTTCGAGAGTAGAGTTCAAACTTCTATTACTTCGAGAGTAGAGTTTAAAATTTGCTATTTCGGGAGCAAATTTATGAGTTTACTACTTCGGGAGTAAAGCATAGAATATATATTATTTTTTTTCTCAATCATTCCACCTCTTCTGGAGATGAGTTGTGATAACTTCACAACCAAATACACGTCTGTTAAACAAGGTATATATACCCGTGATATACACTTGGTATACATAGTGTATACCACGAGTACAATGGCAGTGGCCTTCAGCACATTATGGACGAAGAAGGTGGCGGTGGTGGCGAAGCCCATCACGAGGCGATTAATGCAGTGTAGGGTATTGTATATTAAGAAAGTATATTTGTAGTATATTGTAGTGTAAACGTTACCTTAATTACAAATATACACTTACCATAATTGTATAGTTAGAATTATGGTAGAATAAGGTTTTAGGAGTAGAATGGAAATAGAATTCTCCTATTTTGTAACTTGTATATATACCTTTCAATTAATGAAAATAATCAAGGGGATTATTTCTTTCATGGTATCAAGAGACTAGGTCTAACAAAAAATTTCTCTCCCAAATTTTGTGCCCTTTCTCGGCCGAAACCCCCCCCCTCGGGTTTCTTGTCCAAATTTCGTCTTCCGCTCTCAAAAATCTCTCTTACTATTCCCAAATTTCCCCTCCTTCTTTGTTCTTTCAATATGTCTAGGAACAATTTTCTTCCTGCCCTCATGGTTTCTAACGTCAAGAACAGTATCCCTATTATGCTTGAGATGGAAAACGTCCAATATGCGACGTGGGCAGAATTGTTTAAAATTCACGCTATCTCCCATCAAGTTATCCATCACATAATTCCTCCCGCTATACCTCTTCCCACGGAGGATCCTCAGTTATGGATTACTCTTGATGCTACCGTTCTCCAGTGGATTTATTCCACTATTTCGGTTGACATCTTACAGACGATTATTGAGCCGGATACCACGGCTATGGCTACATGGAATAGATTGCGTGACATAATTCAAGATAACCAACATTCACGTGTTGTCACACTTGAGCAGGAATTCTCTTAGTTCGCATGGAAGAATTTCCAAACGTCTCTGCATATTGCAAGAAACTCAAAGAGTTAGCGGACCAACTCCGTAACGTTGGCGCACCTGTGACAAATAATCGTCTGGTTCTACAACTGATTGCCGGTCTTTCTGAGGCCTATAATGGCGTTGGGACTCTCCTTCGTCAAAGCAACCCACTTTCCGCTTTTTATCAAGCCCACTCCATGCTTACTTTGGAAGAAGCCAGTTTGGCTAAAAAGGCGGCTACCGGAGCAAGCCTCGTCGTCCTAATGACGTCCTCCACAAATTCTTCGGGTTTTGTTGATAATTCGGGCCAAAACCATACTCATGGTGGCGGCAAAAATAATCGTAAGAATAATAACAAAACCGCGGGGGCAAACGCGGCAGTTTCGATGGTCAACAAGTAGGCAGTGGGCCCCGTCCAGTGAACAATGGCCCTCCACCCTACTGGTCCCAGCAGTGGGGCTGGGGCAATGGGCCGTGGGCGGCGACTCCGGCGGCGGTGGTGGCTGACCTTCGAGCCCAACAATTAGCGGCGCGGCGGCAGCGCCAGCGCCCGATGAACGCCAATTCCAGCAACTACGACCCAGTTCGGCCCAGTCCTGGAATACTTGGGCCCCGACCTCCGCAAGCTCACCACGCAGCAGGCCCCACTCAGACCGATATAGGGGCCGCAATGCACACATTGAGTTTGACTCAACCGGACCCAAATTGGTATATGAACACCGGTGTCACTACACACATGACTTCCGATTCAGGTACTTTCTCATCTTATTCTAATTTGAGCAACCCTCGGGGTATAATTGTTGGTAATGACAACTTTATTCCAATTCAGGGTTATGGTCAGAAAAAGTTATCTCCCCCCAATCCACCCCTTATCTTGAAAAATACTTTACATGCCCCCAAATTGATTAAAAACTTAGTGTTTGTCCGAAAGTTCACCACTGACAATTCTGTTTCTGTTGAATTTGATCCTTTTGATTTCTCTGTGGAGAATTTCAAGACGGGGAGTCATCTCATGAGGTGTGATAGTAGGGGGGATCTTTATCCTATCACGCCCGGTTTCAGACCATCAAGACAAGCTTTGCCATTAGCCTTTGCAACCATTTCTCCTTCCTTGTGGCATGCTCGCATTGGTCATCCGGGATCCTCTATTTTATCAGTTTTAGATAAAAATAGTTTTATTTCTTGTAAGGGTACGAGTCGTACTCCAATTTGGCAATCTTGTTCTTTAGGGAAAATTGTTAAGTTACCATTTGTAGACTCAAATTCTCATACTTCAATGTCATTTGATATTATTCATAGCGACCTATGGACGTCTCCTATTCTAAGTTCGTTGGGTCATCGGTATTATGTTTTTTTTTGGATGATTATTCTAAATTTTTGCGGATGTTTCCAATTGCAAATAAATCTCAAGTATTTTCCGTCTTCATAAAATTTAGAGCCTTCATTAGAACACAGTTCGAAAGAGAAATAAAAAATATTCAGTGTGATAATGGAAAATAGTATGACAATGGAGAGTTTCGGGAGTTCTGTGTCAATAATGGGATCAATTTTTATTTTTCGTGTCCTCATACATCTTCACAAAATGGGAAAGCCGAACGCAAAATTCGTTCCATAATAACATTGTACGAACTCTCTTAATTCATGCTTCTGTACCCCCATATTTTTGGCATCATGCTCTTCAAATGGCAACATATCTCCTTAATATAATTCCTTCCAAATGTCTGACATATTCTTCCCCCCTCCACATTTTATATAATAAAAATCTGTCTTATTCTCATCTTCGGGTTTTTGGGTGCTTATGTTATCCGTTATTCCCTTCCACCACAATTAACAAACTTCAGGCCCGGTCTACTCCGTGTGTTTTTTTGGGTTATCCGTCTAATCATCGTGGTTACAAATGCTTTGATTTATCCTCCAAGAAAATCATAATTAATAGCCATGTAATTTTTTATGAAACCCAATTTCCATTTACTAAAGTTCATACTCCCAAGCCTAGTGCGTATAATTTTTTGGATGATGGTATATCCCCGTATATTACTCACCATTTTTCGAGCATATCCTGCACCCAAAATTCTCCAGCGGACCCACTGCCCGCTGGCCCCACTGTCCGCTGGCCCCACTATCCCGTCACGCTTTCGATTCTTTGGATCGCCCAACGATTGCGCCACCCAAATTTCCTCGAATCGTCCAGGCGGTCGCCCAGACAGTCGATTTGGGCCAAGAGCCCATCGTCACTGGCCCGTCCCAAGCCCAGCAAATTTTCAAAATTCACTCAATTCTTCCTCGAGTCATAGACCGGTCACTCGTAGTCAGCGGGGTATTTTTACACCTAAAAGACATTTTAATTTGCATTCTAATGTCTCTAAATCCCCCTTGCCCTGTAATCATGTGTCTGCCTTAAACGACCCGAATTGGAAAATTGCTATGACTGATGAATATAATGCTCTTATTGATAATAAGACGTGGGAGTTGGTACGCCGTCCATCTGGTATTAATGTTATCATGTCTATGTGGATTTTTGCTCATAAGGAGAATTCAGATGGGTCATTTGCTCGACATAAGGTGCGACTTGTGGGTGATGGTAAGACTCAGCAGGTTGGTATAGATTGTGGGGAGACGTTTAGTCCGGTGGTCAAGCCGGATACCATTCGCACTGTGCTTAGCTTGGCTCTTTCAAAGGCATGGTCTATTTATCAGTTGGATGTCAAGAATGCTTTCCTACATGGTGATCTCAAAGAAATAGTCTATATGCATCAACCATTGGGATTCAGGGATCCCAACCGTCCTCATCATGTCTGTTTATTGAAGAAGTCCTTATATGGGTTTAAGCAGTCTCCACGGGCCTGGTATACGAGGTTTGCTGACTATGTTTCGACTAATGGGTTCACTCACAGCAGGTTAGATAATTTCTTGTTCATCTACCGTCGTGGTTCGTCCTTGGCCTACATTTTGTTGTATGTGGATGATATCATTTTGACTGCCTCTTCCGATACCTTACGCCAGTCTATCATGACCATGCTCAGCTCTGAGTTTGCTATGAAAGACTTAGGACCCTTGAGTTACTTTTTGGGGATTGCCGTCAAGCGTCATTCAGATGGGTTGTTTTTGTCTCAAAGAAAGTATGCAGCTGAGCTCATCGAGAGGGCTGGGATGTCATCCTGTAAGTCCACTTCCACTCCAGTTGATACAAAGCCCAAGCTTAGTGACGCGGCCGGCACACCATACGAGGACCCGACCCACTATCGCAGTCTTGCAGGGGGCCTTCAGTATCTTACTTTTACAAGACTAGATATTACGTATGTCGTCCAGCAGGCATGTTTATGCATGCATGATCCCCGAATTGAGCACATGAATGCAATCAAACGCATCATTAGGTATATTCAGGGTACACTGGACTATAGTTTGCATTTATATCATTCCTCGTCATCCACACTTGTCTCATACATATATGCTGATTGGAGTGGTTGTCCAGACACCAGACGGTCGACGTCTGGCTACTGTATGTTCGTTGGCAACAACTTGGTCTCCTGGTCTGCGAAGCGTCAGGCAACTCTATCCCGCTCAAGTGCCGAGGCCGAATATCGAGGGGTAGCTAATGTGGTCTCAGAATCATGTTGGTTATGTAATTTGCTTTTGGAGCTTCATTGTCCCATTCAGAAGGCAACCTTAGTATATTGCGATAATATTAGTGTCATCTACCTTTCAGGTAACCCGGTTCAGCACCAACGCACTAAGCATATCGAAATGGACATTCACTTTATTCGTGAAAAGGTTGCTCGGGGTCACGTTCGCGTATGCCATGTCCCGTCTCGATATCAAGTTGCAGACATCTTTACAAAGGGTCTACCCGCGATCCTTTTTTAAGATTTTAGGGACAGTCTCAGCGTTCGAAGACTGCCCTCTATGACTGTGGGGGTGTGTTAAACAAGGTATATATACTTGTGATATACACTTGGTATACATAGTGTATACCACTGCGATGGGCAATGGGCCTTCAAAGACATTATGGGCGGCGGCGATGGCAGTGGGCTGGCCAGAAGCCCATCTCGCTAGAGGCCCATCACGGGTAGTGTACAGTGTAGGGTATTGTATATTAGAAAAGTATATTTGTAGTATATTGTAGTGTAAAGATTACCTTAATTACAAATATACAGTTACCATAATTGTATAGTTAGAATTATGGTAGAATAAGGTTTTAGTAGTAGAATAGGAATAGGATTCTCCTATTTTGTAACTTGTATATATACCTTTCAATTAATGAAAATAATCAAGGGGATTATTTCTTTCATGGGATGAAAATAATCATCTGTAATGATATTAACACTTCTGATGGTTATTAACATATATGAATTTAATCATAACGAGATTTAAAGGATATTATCACTTCTGGTGATCATGTATTTCTTGTAAACCTTCATTCTTAGCCATTAAGGAATAAGAAATTAATATCATAATTCCTCTTAATAATATTGTTCTCCCGGAATAAATTTGACGCATAAATGATCAAGCGAACCATTTAAGATTCGAAGATCAAAAGAATCCATACAAATTAATGATAAAAGACATCCAAATTTTTTTAAGGATGATATATAATACACTACTAATGCTATGAATTCATTAGCTCTTTCCCATAATAACAATTTTACTTATGGCAAAATATATATCAAAGATTTAGTCATAACTAACAAGTAAGGTTGTAAATCATCTTTCTTCGAGCCACAAAGTCAGAATCTCAAATATCTCAGCAAAGAGAACTTATGTCCCTTACGATATTATACACAACGGATGGAATAATAAAAAGAAACGAAAGATGCTAAAAGGAATACCTGATGCAGTTCTTACTTTCGTCATATTTTCAAAATATTTGCCCAAGACGACAGAGTCTCGTGTTGATAACATGTTATAAAATGATAGCAATATAAGACGAGAGATGTAGACAAAGAAGTAGAGAGGAGGAGGAGACTTTCTTCTTATTTCAAGTGTTTGTTAGTCCTCCTTCAAAGGTGAATAACATCACATAACATACAAAAGGTTAGTGAATGTGTATGAACATCCATACAAAGGATATGTATTTTATAACAATTAGAAAATAATTAAGCTCCCGATGAAAAACTTTCAATTAGATGTCACACATAACTTTAACTTAAGGAGCATTTAATTTCGTAGCATTTTCAAGGGGCGCTCTGATTTTTGGAAAAGTTTCCAAACTTTTTACGTTCTTTGTCTCAAATTATTTATTGTGTTTCTCTTTTACCCGCTATGTAAGAAAATATTAATTAGAAGATACTTTTGACTCAAATTATTTGTCGTGTTTCTCTTTTACATGCTACATAAGAAAACATTAATTAGAAGATACTTTTGATATTTTACCCTTGTTTATATCGTAAGATATAATCTTTCTTCATTAAATATTTACTATTTATGTGTCTTCAAGAACAATTTCTACTGAGGATAAAAAAATTAAGAAATTAATTTATTTTGAACTTTTAAATGGTAAATAGTTTGAGACAATTATTTTTAAAAACTACCACAAATAGTTTGAGATGGAGGGAGTGTCTCATTCCCCTAAAGTTATATTTTTTTCTTTCCTAAAACAGGCTCGGAACATTTTCCAAAAACCATAAGAGAAACAATCTTTAGAAAATTACTATCCAAACACTGTTTTGGCTTTTCAAATTAATTTCTCCAAAAAGTTGTCCAAATGCCACTTGAGACTTTGGGAGAACTATTAAGGGAAATGGTACAAACAATAGAGTAATATATTGAACGAGGTCCCATGTTGAAATTTCAAAAAAAAACATTTAGTGATTTTTTTTCATTTATTCAAGTTTTGATTAATAGAGCTACTCAATGTGTGCTGGTGGAATATGAAAGATACCCAATTAAAATACGTAATAACTAGCTCGGACGTCACGGTTATGAAAAGGTTTCAGAGAGTCAATGTTGCTGGCTTCACTAATTCGATCAGGATACAATTTGGAAAGAAACTATTGCTAGATTGAAGAGTGGGAAATATACAAGACAAGAATGATTGTGGTTAGGTTAGTTTCCTTTTATGACCCAAGAGGTTGGTTTTGACTTTTGAGACAACAACAAACAAATCACATACCAAGATTGAGTTTTTATTTTTTCACTTACTTTGGACAAAAAAAAGTGTTGTTTTCGTTCTAAAATAGAGTGGTTCGTTTAATTTAAATGAATGCTAACTTCTAAGGCCACCAGCATGTATGAATGATGAGAGAGCAAGTAGCATATTATGGTATTTATTGCTCCTATAGTTCTTCACATGGTCTGCTGGAGGACAGGTTGGTCCATCTGCTTCACTACCTACAACTAGTCACTACTAAAAAAAACTGTTTTTACCTACATGATGAGGTAGGTAATCGCTAGGCTACGACTGGATCGGTAAATTTATTGAACGGGTGAATATTTATTAAACTTACCAACCTCGTAAATTTATTATAATTTTTAAAAAAAAAAAAACCACCAACCTCGTGGGGTCGATAAATTAATTAATAACAAATTACTTACCGACCTCTGTAGTGTCTAATTTTTTAAAAAAATAAATAAAATAACCGACCCATGAGGTAGGTGAATTTTCAAAAATTCAACCATACCGACCTCATGAGGTAGGTAAATTTCAAGAAATTCAACACTACCTACCACATGAGGTCGGTAATTTTCCAGAAATTCATAATTACCGACCTCATGAGATCGGTAGGGTTGTATTTCTGCAAATTTACCGACCTCATGAGGTAGGTAGGTAGGTAGTGTTGAATTTCTGAAAATTTTCCTAACTCATGAGGTTGTCAAGGATGAATTTCTAAAAAAATCCGACCTCATGACGTAGGTAATTTAGAATTTCTGCAAATTTGCCTACATCATGAGGTCGGTAGTGTTGAATTTATGGTAATTTATCAACCTCATGAGGTCGGTTTTCTGCAAAAAAAAAACTGCAGAACCTGGCTTCTATTGCAACTGCTCACCTGCCAAATTCAAAACAATTTATATATTCAACTAAATCCAGCTCTAATAGCTGCCAACAATTCACCAAACAACAAGAACATATGCTAACATTCAACCACTCATACTACATCAAATTCAAACCATAACAACAACAAGAACATATGCTAACATTCAACCACGCATACTACATCAAATTCAAACCAAAACATTCACAAATGACAAAGAAAAATTGAATCAGTAGCCACCATATGAGAATATAAGCAATATCGGAAGCAGAAGAACATTCTCGTTCACCATAGAAACGGCGAAGAGGAGGATGAGGTGGCACATTTCAGTGTTAACAGCTTTACCCAAGCACTGTCAAAAATCACAAATGCCCTCAGTTTTGATTTAAAAGACTTGAAAGCAAACACGTCGAAACCCAAGCCCTTACTATATAATAGAAGATATAAGGTTCAAATAAATCAATATAAGGATCTCAGACAGCCTACTTAGTATATACAGTTGTGGGGAAATTTAGTCTTTTACTTCAGTAAGCCGGGAGTTCTAAAATAGGTTGAATTTCTGGTTTATATAAAGCAGGGCATTGGAATAATTAGCAGCTATAGGTTTTAACTTTAGTTGCATCTGAACGATGCCTAATTTAAGAGCAAGAGTTGCAAGTGCAACTACATTGTTCATGAATTTGCCGTTAGTTACTCAAAACAGGTGGTTGCATGGTTAGACTTACCAATATATAATATAGAATTACACAATCAATTTCTTATGTGGTTTCGGACTGCACTATTCTTCCGAAACAGAAAAATCCCATAAAAACTCAAGAAGTGTTCACAAGTAAGAAGCAACTTTATCACTGAATCATCTAGATAATACCAAGTCATTGTGACATCAAGCTGATGACAAACTAATTACATTCTACTCTGAATCCAAAAGGAAGCAAATGGATGCACTAGCTATAAATAGACCCATATACACAGAGTTTAAGAAAAAGAAAGACTTTTGGAACTTCTGGTATAAATCAATCTATATTTATGTGTTTACAAATTATCTCACAAAGGGTAAAATGGAAGCTCAAAGTTAAGTTGTTACTACTTATAGAAAGACGTCATTTTATTTTATTTAGCACAGACTAAAAGGAGAAGAGCGTCAATAATTCAATCAGAAGACTTGTTGATTCATTGACAGTGAAACTTAACGTCTGTAAGAACAAGTCCATAACTTAATACCAAAAGACATAAGTAGAAGTAGCTAATGTTTCATTAGTGTAGGTAGAGAATCGATCTTACAAATATCCAGAAAATACAGATGGTAGCATATAGCAGCAACTAGAATCTCTACTCTACACTCCAAAATCCAAAGTAGAAAAAAATGATGAAATAGAAAAGGTAAACACCATAAACTGAACTAATAATGGCAATTGCTGATTCAAAACTCAAAAAGAAGAGAACACAATAAGCTTTGCAGCTAAATCCACAAATTCTTACATAAATTACAATAAAATCCAAAAATATCAGCAATAAAGATATTAACTTTAAAAATCCACCTTCAATTCTTGAATAAAAAAAGAAACCCAATAATCTTGTGCTGCTAACTTCACAAATTCTAACATCAATACATTGAAATCCAACACTACATTCACAAAAAGTAAAAATTTAGCCAGGGAGAGAAGAATGAAAAAGTGGAGAAAGAGCAAGAAACTCTCTTCTGTGACAAGAAGACAAGATTCAGATTTAGCTTCAAATACACACAAAAATGATTTATCAATCAAGATTGTATAGAAACTTCGAACTAAAACCGAACAGAAAAATAATTGAAGAGCAGCGGAAAATTAAAGAAAAATAAATACCTCAAGAATCAGTTGGCGGCGGCGGCCAACAAGATGAAAATGGCGGCGGCGGAGTGAGCGAAAGAGAGAGAGAGAGAGGTAACTTTAATAATTTGATTTTTAATTTAAAAGAGTACTGGCCTCCGAGGTTGGTAATTTTAAGTCAGTATCTTTTTATTTTATTTTAAATTTATAATATAAATAGATTAAGTAATTTTATTTTTTAATTAATTTAAAAAGTTACTGATCTCACGAGATCGGCATGTTTACTTTCAGCTATTAATTTATTTTTAATTTATTTTAACGGTTTTTTTATTAAAATTATCAATCTCATGAGGTCGATTTATTTTAAAAAAAATAAAGAAAATATGAGTTTTATATCGATCTCATGATGTCGGTTTTTTCCCGACCACATTTGATATCGGTAATTGAGGTAGATAAATGCAGTTTTTTTTAATAGCGAGTGTTGTCAAGTTTGCCAGTGTGATGCAAATAAACCAAAAGGGCAAATTGTTTTACGAGCCCACTATTAATGGCTCACACCAAACAGACGTCAAATTTTTGCACGAATTTCCTTTAAATGCATTGGTTTTTAATTTATGCCCCTCATATTTATTGATTTTTAATTTTTTCCTCTAGTACTTATTTAATTAAATATCCAAATATAAATTTTGTAACATTTTCATCTTTAAAAATTGAATTTTTATCTCGCTCAACACAAGTTTGTAGTAATTAAATTATATGACATAAGTTATGTAGTAGTACTTTTCAAATTATGTTGAGTGTTGAAAGTTTTTTCTTTCCGGCATAACTTGTGTAGACGTGATGATACATATGCCGAAGCTAAACGCCAATTATGCCAGTCGAAATCTAAAGTTGCCTTTTTTTTTCTCCAGATTATGTTAAATGTTGAAAGTTATGCCTTGTACGATATAACTTGTGTGGATGTGATGATACATATGTCAAAGCTAAAAGTCAATTATACTGACCGAAATCAGAATTATGTAGCGCAAAAGTGTGAAGGGTAAAAATTAAGATACAAATTTAAGGAGCAGAAATTAAAGACCACCCCGAAGTAGGGGCATTTGTGTGAGAATACCCAATAGATGTTTGGTCTGTGGACCCCACAATTTTCTTCAATAAAATTATTAGTAAGTCCTATGTTAGCCATCAATAATATACGATTTACTAATATATATTTTTTCAAAATACGAAGCAAGAGTTGCAACTTACAATTTAATGCAAATTTAAACAATTTTAAGCAAATCAATCTTACATAAATTAAATTTACTCCTTGAGATCATTGTGAATAGCCTCAACAACATTTAGCAAGAACCAATCTGAACCATGGTTAGCCAGTAAAGAAACTGACATAGGAAGATTATCTTGTATACCTAAAGGTATGTTAACCTGGCAAAATCCAGATACTCCAGCAATTGATAACAAACTAAAAGCGTTAGCACGAAACTCTTCCAACGTAGTCGCCTCAGTTTTTAATTTTGGTGGAGGTCCAGGAACAGTTGGAATTGCAAGTATTCCAGAATCCCCAAGCAGATCCGCAAGAGCTTCTACAAGCTCAGACTTCACAGAGTGGCACACATCAATATTTTCATCTGTCGATTTCAGTGCATCCCATACTCGTTCTGCTATTCCCGGACCTAAACTAGGGTTGACCGTACTAACCCATTCTCCGTGATTCTCCTTGAATTCGTACTTCTGAAGCAACCGCATTGCAGTTGAAAGAGCTAGCAATGACGGAATGTAAGATTCCGATTCCTCGTTGCTAGTTCTAGCGGTCATGAACTTTTTCAAACTCGGAACATTTTCCTCAATGTAATCTCCTAGACTCGCATATTTAATCATATGACTTCCATATAACTTGTGGACAGAGTTGACAAGTGTTTCAATCAATTGGTTGCTCTTAGAATCCAGAAGCTTAAAGCAATCTTCTGCTACGATAATGTTAGTTGGACCTGTTGGAATCGAAAATAATAGCTAGTAATTGCAAAACTTAAATGACAATAAATTAGAAAGAAAAAAGAAAAGTATACTAAGAGAAACGAATTTTTTTACTATGTACCACAACAAAGTTGATAATAGTTATGTGAGGCTCCTTTTTGTGAGATAAAAAGTAGACCTAGAATCTGTGGACCCAAAAGTGTAAGATGTGGGTCCACTTTTTTGTCTCACGAAAAGGAGCCTCACACAACTAATGTATGTTGTGTGAGGTGAGGTCTAAGAGAAGCATAATACTTTGAGATTGTTTGGTGTTGGGACCTGCAGAATTCACTTGGGGAGATTGAAGTAACACTCTTCCAACTTTCTTTAAGATCAGAGGATCCCGTGCAAACCATCCAACTGTATCGAAACTTTGTGCCATAGGTATGACTCCGGCGGTTGAAACAACTCCATGAGAAGGACGTATACCGTAAATTCCACAATATGATGCAGGAACTCTAACACTTCCTCCAGTATCAGTACCTAAGGAGAAATCTACAAGTTTTGCACCAACTACAACTGCAGATCCACTTGAAGATCCTCCAGGTACCCGATCTGGTGAAACAGGATTAACAGGTGTCCCATAATGAAAATTTTCACCGTTTATGCTGTAAGCCATTTCATCCATCACGGTTTTACCTGTTACAAAAATAGCATAATATTGATACTAAACAGGATTTTAAAAAAACAGTAAATAAATTATCACAAATACTATATCGTGACAAGTCATTGTCTTGAAAGCAATTTCAACCCAACGGGGATGCAAATCAATATTGTAGTCAGTCACTCCCCAAGGTTATACAGTTACTTGCAAACACATGAGAGTATTTTGGACGATGAAAATGCTTAGGCCAAATTCTTTGAGGGGTCAAAGAAAACTTAATGAGTCTTTAAATCGGCAATTAAAGAGGACTTAATGCGATTAACCATCGACCCATTTTGCCTTGCAAGCTCATTTCTCATGTGCGTGAGATCACTCTCTTTTACTAGCTATTTATAAGCTCAATAATAGACTATTCAATATAAAAAAATATTTTCTAATCAATGAGGGACACTTTGTGTTTTACATAAAATAAGGAAGTGAGAAAGGAAAAGGGAGCCACATGAACTACTTTCTCTTTAAAAAGGGCAGCCCATTGAACTAAGCTCACGCTATGCACGGGATTCGAAGAAGGGCCGGACCATAAGGGGTCTATTGTACGCAGTCTTACCCTGCATTTCCGCAAGAGGCTGTTTCCACGGCTCGAACTCGTGACCTCCTAGTCACATGGCAGTAACTTTACCAATTACACCAAGGTTCCTTCAACTTCTTTCTCTTTGAATTATCAAAATCAAAAGAACAAAGACTAAGAAGAAGAATTCCAACATTACCAAAACAAGTAGCACCAGCCTTCAAAAGATTTACAACAGTTGGTGCAGTAGATGTTGATGCAGAATGGGTCTTGGCCCAATCAGGATTTCCAAAACCAGTAATATGTCCTTCCACATCAAATATGTCTTTCACAGCAAAGGTTAAACCATTCAAGGGGAGAAAATTCTCTGAAGAAGAACAAATTGGTTGCAGTGTGAATTTCTCCATGAAAGCTCCATATGATGTCAATGACTCCATCTCCATTAATTCTTCCAACCTTCACTCTTCAGTCCTTACACTAAAATCCATAACAATTCACAGGATTTTGCTTTTAGATTTTCAGACAAAATGCCAAACAACACATGTTTTATTGCCATCGGTCAGTAGATAAAAAGATAATGTTTGGGTGAAATACAATGGGTGGTTGAGCACCCACTAACTATAGTTCCACAATTGCTATCAGGGGTATGGAATTTTCTTTAACTCTGTAATAGATTTTGGACATAAATTTTCAAGAAAAAAATGAAAACATTGTTTTTTCATGAAATTTGAGAAGTTTTTAAAGAATTACAAAACTTTCAAAACTGGCCCAGATCAGTTTTCGGGTGAAATTTCACTTCCACTCACAAAACTTTAAATCTTTTTCAAGTAAAATGCATGTACAAACACAACTTCAAGTTTCAAAAACTATTCATCAACACGGAGCCTTGGAGTAACTGATAAAGTTGTTGTCATGTGACCAGGAGGTCATGGGTTCAAGCCGTGAAAACAACCTCTTGCAGAAATGTGAGGTAAAGTTGCGTACAATAGACCCTTGTGGCCCGGCCCTTCCCCGGACCTCGCGCATAGCGGGAGCTTAGTGCAACAGACTGCCTTTTTTTTTAAAGTTTCAACTAAATCTATGACCAAACGCTAGCTTAATTTGTTGGAAATTTTACTAATGTAGAATTGAGTTTATGATGATGACTTAAACACGTGGGCCCCGCATGTCGGAAACATTGTTTCTTCGCACATGCCGAATTTCACTAATTCATCGTAATTTTCTTTGATAAAGGTTAATACATCTTGATATCTACTAAGTGAGTAGATAATGTTAGTGTCAAGTATCGTCAAATTTCGTTGAGAAATAAAAGATATATTGGTACACAAACTAAGTTATTTGAGACATGAAAAGATGTATTATTTTTGGCCAAAAACAAATCTCCCTCATTGGTAAAAGAAGGAAGAATTGAGCAATATATAAGCTCTAAATTTGAGTAAGGGTTTGGGGCCCCAAGGGGTAACTCATGTGTTTAGAAGGGAGATGGCCTAGGTGAGCTTGGGTTCGGAGCTAAGCCCCACACGCGCACCGCCCATCCGGTCCGGGATCGGGTCACGGGTTGTTGGTCTGTTGCTTTCTTCCGGAACTTTTCTTTTGGTCCCTGAAATGTTATCTATTTACATTTTGGTTCCCTGAAGGTCTCGTAACGTTACAACAGTTCTAAAACAAACAAGAGTAACAGTTGACTGCTTAATTGCTTAAAACGTTACAAAGGCAAACAACTTAATTGCTCAAAACGTTACAAATGTTACAAAGGCAATAAAGGCCAACCGTTACAAGACGTTTTGCCTCCCTATGACTTCTGGCCTCCCTTTCTAGTCCTATATATTAAACACAATTCAAACAAAAGAGACACTACGAAACAGAAACGCACAGGCATAATACAACTCAAACTAGTTTATCTTTCTGTTATGTTCTTCGTCAAGAACATACACACAGAAAACGAAAACACAGGCAGAAAATATTTTCCGCTCTCTTTCTTCAGCAATCTGTTCTTATTCATTGTTTTCGCTAGGATCAATTGTATTTGATTTATACAATTGGTTAGTTGTTGTTTTATCTTGGGAGACTATTATCCAATACCGTAAAAGCATTTATACGGGACAATTTTATCTTAAAGACAGGGAGACATCTCTCGACTCAGCGTTCTTCTTGTTTAACCTTTCGACTACACTTTAACCCCCTTTTTGTTACCTACAATCGAGGTTCATTAAACCCAACAATTTTAAGACAAAATTGCGTATACTTCTAAGTGTTCGAAAGATGACTATTTCAAACATTACTTACGGCTCTGGTTCTGTTGCTATTTCTCCAAGGAATACTGGTGTCCCTAGTCCTGCCAGTTTTCAAGGAGAACGCCCAGAAAAGTTTCTTTGTACCAATTTCAAGAGATGTCAACAAAAAATATTGTTCTATCTGACTACGTTAAACCTGTCACGTTTTTGACAGAAGATCCTCCTTCTGGTGGGGATGCAATCGACACTCAGTCCAACTCAACAACTGGAGTGGGTGACGATATCCAGGTCACCAATGCCCTGAAGTTAATATTGGATGCCTGGAATCATAGTGTTTTCATGTGCAAAAAATGCATTCTGAACGGTCTGTCCGATACACTCTATACTGTGTATTGCACCGTGAAGACAACAAAGAAGTTATGGGAAAAACTCGAGAAAAAGTACATCGCACGGGATGCAGGTACTAAGAAATTCATCGTTGAAAAATTTCTGAAATTCCAAATGGTGGATGGTAAATCAGTGAGTTTCAAATGATTATTCGTCATCTGAATTTGGAAGGAATGAAGCCAGACGAACAATTCCTTGTTGCGTCTTTGATTGAGAAAATACCTCTCTCGTGGAATGAGTTATCTCAAACTAAAGACAAAGAAAATGAGACTTGAAGATCTTATTGTCAAACTACAAATACAATAGGACAATAAAAGGGTTGTATCTAAGCCAAAACAGCCAATGGGGGAAAAGGTGAATCTGGTTGATACAAGGGGAAACGCCAACAAAAAACGCAAGTACTAGGGAGACGGCAAAAGCCAAAAAATGGAGAAGTTCAAAGAAAACTGTCATCACTGTGGAAAGTCTGGTCATATGATCAAAGATTGTTGCAAACTAAAGCGAGAGCAGAAAGAGAAAGCCAAGAATAAAAGCAAGGCCAAGGTTAATGTCATGCAAGACAAGGATGATCCTTCGAATCTTGACGACATAATTGAGGAGTTCTCGGCTGTAGTGCTGGAGGCAAATCTGGTGGAGAATCCAAAACAATGGTGCATAGACACGGGTGCAACCCGTCACATTGCTCAGACAGGAGTGCATTCTCCTCTTACTCCCCATTCACGGGCAAAAAGTTGTTCATGGGCAACAACGCTACCTCTGAAGTGCAAAGGGTTGGAAATGTCGTCCTAAATTTGACTTCAGGTAAAGAGCTTACTCTGAAGGAAGTGATGCATGTCCCTGACATCTGCAAGAACTTAGTTTCAGGGCCACTGTTGGTGCAGGCTGGTTTTAGACTAGTTTTTTAGTCAAACAAGTTTGTAATTACTAAGAATGGTATATTTGTAGGAAGGGGGTTCGCATGTGACAGCCCCTTCAAAATGAATGTCATGTCTGTAATCCGTTCAGAATAATGGAACGAAGCCTTCTACTTACTTGCTTGAGTCTTCTAATCTATGGCATCATAGATTAGGACACGTCAACTAAAAAGTTAGTAAAGTTGGAATTGTTGCCTTCCTTCGACATACCTCAACATAAATGTGAGGTGTGTGTAGAGGCAAAATTAACCAAGTCTTCTTTCCCTTCAGTCGAAAGAAGCAATTCTCCTCTAGAACTTATTCACACGGACATATGTGATTTAAAGTTTGTACAAACTAGAGGGGAACAAGTACTTTGTGACTTTCAGTGATGATTGTATAATGTATTGTTATGTTTACTTGTTGAAAAGTAAAGATGAAGCGTTTAAACGTTATAAAGCAAAAGTTGAAAATTAACTAAACCTACGGATTAAGGCAATTCGTAGTGATAGAGGGGGAGAATACGTAGCATCATTTTAAGAATACTATGCTCAATTCGGCATTGTTCATCAAACGACCGCTCCTTACTCGCCTCAGTCTAACGGTGTTGAAGAGCGCAAAAACCGCACGTTAAAAGAAATGATGAATGCCTTACTCATCAATTCTGGGTTAGCCCAAAACATGTGGGGCGAAGCGATTCTTACCGCTAATACAATTCTTAATAGAATTCCTCATAAGCGTAAGGATAAAACTCCATATGAATTATGGAAAGAAAAGAAACTCACTTACAAATATTTGAAAGTGTGGGGTTGTCTTGCAAAGGTCGAAGTACCTAAACCAAAGCAGGTCAAAATTGGACCTAAGACTATAGATTGATATTCATCGGATATGCAAATAAAAGTAGTGCTTATCTCTTCTTAGTGTATAAGTCAGAGATATCTGATATTCACGAAGGTACAATCATGGAATCAAAGAATGATGAATTCTTTGAAGAGATCTTTCCTAGAAAGAAAAAAGAAATAATTTCGCGCAAACGAAGTTATGAACAAAATGCTCAAAGTCAACAAGACTCGGGACTTTCTGATTATCTGGAACTAGACGTTCTAGATCTATAGGACTCGGAAGTTACTGACTATTCGGAACTTAATGTTCCAAACCTACAGAACGTAGGGGTTCCAGAGGTTGAACCAAGACGGAGCAAAATGGCCAAAAAGGATAAAACCTATGGTCCAGACTTTCTAACCTATATGGTTGAAAATGAACCGAGGACAATTAAAGAAGCATTGTCAACTCCAGAAGTACCGCTTTTGAAAGAGGTTATAGAAAGCGAAATAGATTCCATCATGCAGAACCATACATGGGAAATGGTTGATCCTCCTCCGGAAAGCAAACATTTGGGTTGGAAGTGGATACTCAAAAGAAAGTACAAAGCAGATGGAACTATTGACAAGTATAAGGCTCGACTGGTAGTCAAAGGCTACAGTCAAAAGAAAGGCATCGATTACTTCGACACATACTCAACTGTGTCTAGATTAACGTCCATAAAGGTATTCATAGCCATAGCAACTTTGCTTGACTTTGAGATACATCAAATGGATGTTAAGACATGCTTCCTAAACGGAGAAAATGTTTCTCCATAAATGAATGTGATAAATGTATCTATGTCAAAGGGAACTCTGACTCATTTGTTATGATATGCATTTACGTGACATGCTCATCACCGCAAGTAGTCTAACCTTGGTCCTGGACACCAAGAAGATGTTGAAATAATGCTTCGACATGAAAGATATGGGTATTGCAGATGTAATATTAGGAATTAAGATTTCTAAGACATCTGACGGGAAGGTCTTATCTCAATCTCATTACATTTAAGATGTTTTGAGGAAAAATGATGCATTTGACAATCCGCCTCAAATGAACGCACTTAAGAACTCAAGAAGTGTCCACGGCCACAACGAATAAAACATTACGAATAACAGAGTAAGAAAAGTTGTTGTGTTGGTACCATTGACTTGGCTTACACTAAACACTGACGGTTCAAGACATCACGTTCACCATGTAGTAAGTAAGTCCGATGGTATTCAACTATGGAAGGCTCAAATCGAAAGCTACATATCCAGATGCAACATCGGTCCGCTGAAAGATTGCTAGAAAAGGCACCAAGGGTGTGCGCCAAAATCTCTTTCAAGAGGGGATTGTTGGAAATTTACTAATTGTGGAATTAAGTATATCCTATTAATTATGACTCAAACAATTGGGGGCCGCATGTCGAAAATGTCGTTTCCACACACGTGCACACGTAGTGCCAAGTATCGCAAATTTATTAGTGAAAGAGATATTGATACGTATGTAATACGTTTGAGACATAGAATGATGGACGATTATTGGTCAAATAACAAAGTATTCCACGTTGGTAAACGAAGGAAGAAGTGTACGAAGTGTAAGATGAAATGAGTCGGAAATCGATGCGGAGCCGTGAAGGGCCGCGGTGCCACACCATCGGATCCGCGTTGCTAATTGGGTAGCCAGTCACTGGAGCCACGGCGCCGCGATGCTAATTCACAGAGCCGTAGCACTTCGGAGGCAGAATGCTGCGACGGAAAGTTGTAAAGTTCTGACCTTTGGGCTGGTTTTGGAGCATTGATTCTCCATTACTTGGCACATGAATTCAGTCATTATTTGGTTGAATGTAACCCATCTTTTAAATGTCATTACATGACTATTGAAGGCCATTAGTTGGCTAGTTAAGGGGTCTTCTCCATACACTATAAATTGAGGCATTTGGCTCAATTGAAGAATACTACACAACACTTAGAAAATACTCCTGAATTTTCTGAATTCATCTTCTTCCTCTCTAGCAAAGTTACTATACTCAAAGTTCTTCAACAGTAACACTTGAGTTTCATTTGCTCAATTGTTAAGTTGATGTTGTATCTTGGGAGACTATTGCGCGACAACGTAAAATGTGATATACGAGGCAATCTTATCTTAAAGACAGAGTGTCATCACTCGACTCGGCAAATCAAACAAGCAATCTATTAAGTTCTTTATTTCCGGTTTATTGTAATATTTAGTTTATCATTTCTTACTATTGTAATAGTTACTTACTTTCCGTTCCCTACAATAATTGTATCCCAACAATTTCTTTGCATTTGTTCAGATCTTAGTAACTAGAATTACTATGTATGTGTGCCGATGAAAAATTAAATAACAATTACTTTGTGAAAATAGTCGAAGTACTATACACACGCATTAACTGACTCAAACATGACAGTTATGAATAGAAAGCAGACCCCAAGCGGGCAGGGTGACAAGACTTTGATGCAGGGTTCAGCATGGTCTTTGAGTACAAGCCGTTGATAGAGTCAATGTTGCTGGCGTCACTACTTCGGTCAGATGTCATACATATTACATAGGATACAATTTTGGAAAGAATGTATTGCTAAATTGAAGAGGGGGAAATAGGAGTATAAGACAAGAATGATTAACTGCGTGGTAGGTTTGTTTCCTTTTATGACCCAAGGGGTTGGTTTTGACTTTTGAGACAAAACCAAACAAATCACACACTAAGAATGCGTTTTTATTTGCCCCAGGGGCACAAACGAGTTGGTAAGTGGCGAGTTGGTAAGTGGCAAGGTGATTGGGGTATAACCACTCCGACGTCGCGGGTTCAAATCCGTGTGGTGACAGTCTTTGCTGAAATATTGCAAGGGTTGTTGCTGGGTTCGTGTCCCGTTGGTCCTCTCCCTGGCAGGGCTGCCACTCGCGCATATCCCTCGATTTACATCCCACCTGGCCAAGGGGCCTCTGGTACAAGTGGAGGGGTTTCACCTTCGTGACTTTCCCCTTCACAAAAAAAAAGAATGAGTTTTTATTTTCTTACTCCCTCCGTCCACTTTTAGGTATCATTTATTTTTATCAGGATAAAGATGTCTGAATCTAAATGCATATCTAAATGATTAAGATATTATCTCTATATATTAATATTGAATGATTAAATTTTATTTTTTTATATCTAAATGTGCATAATGTATTTATTTATACATAATAAATACACAATCCAAATAAAAAAGTAGTAACTATATATTAGAAGATTAATATAAAATTAATATAATAAAACTATTATTTGATAACAAAAAATAAAATATTTATGTTCACTAGTGATTGTGGAGATGTTTTGAAGTGATGGTGATAGTTGTGATGATGGAAGTGGTTGGTGTAGTAGTGACTGGTGCGATTGTGGCGATTTGTAGTGGTGGTGATGATTGTGACAGTGGAGTTGATGGTGGCGGCTAAATAATGTGTGGTGGTTGACGATGGTGTTGGTGGAAGTTAACAACAATGCTAGTTATAATGGTAGAGGTGGTTGGTAGTAAAGATTGACCGCAGTGATAGTAATGGCTAATAGTAGTGGCGACGTCAACAACGGTGGTGGAGGCGATGACAACAGTGGTTGTTGACATATTTATAATGATGAAGGTGATTGGTGTGATTGGTGTGATTGGTGTGATTGGTGTGATAGTGACTGCAATAGTGGTTGTCATCGGTAGTGATTATGATGGCAAAGGTGATTGATGGTGGTAGCTAGTGGTTAGAGTAATTAACAATGGTGGTGATGGTTGTGATGAGAGGTGGTTGGTGATGGTGGAGTAAGGGTGGGTGTTTTTGGGTGTCTTGTGGGTGTGGGGTGGAAAGTGGGTAAAGGGTAAGTAGGTGGGGTGGTGGCGGGAGTGGGGTGGGGGTTGAGAGGGAGAGGTTAGTGGGGGTTGACAATTTTAGTGGTTGTGATGGCAGAGGTGGTTAGTGGTGGTTGGGTGGGGTTGGGGTGGAAGGGTGGTGTGGCAAGAGTTAGTGGGGGTGGGGATAAAGGTGGAGCTGGTGCTTGTGGAGAGAGTGGTGATACAAATTATCCATTTAAAAATATCTCTTAATGGTATTAAGCCTTTGTTAAATATCTTAATGATTAAGATCTATTCAAAACAAATAAGTGATTAGATCTTAATGTAAATAAATGCACTTAATCGCCTAAGGTCTGAACCATTCAGATTCAGACCTCCATTAATTAAGTGCAAACAAATGAGGTCTTACTTGTCCATGTTTGATTTGGCACACCTCTTAAAAAGTAGTAATTAGTAAAAGAGATAAAGGTCACAAATACATCTTAGGTATCACTTTTTTTTTAGAATTCTATCTGAACTATCATGTGTGAGAGTTTCCTACCTAAACTATCACCAACTAGTTAGCAAAACACACCTCAACTATTAATTGTTCATTTTTCCTACATCAACTATTAGATTGGAAAAGTGAACAAATGATAGTTGAGGTGTGTTTTGCTAATTAGTTGGTGATACTTTAGGTATGAAACTCTTGAATCTGATAGTTTAGGTAGGAAACTAAAAAATAATGATACTTTTGACCTTTATCATTTTACTATATCACCCCTTAAATATAATAAATGTAATGTTATTTTGAGGAATGCATACTTGATAAATGGTTATAATTATAATAATAAGGATAAATTAGAACTAAGTGTTAAATTCTATCTTAATTTTCTAAACTGGATATGTAAAAGTTGACGGAGAGATTACTTACTTTGGAATTCTTTTGTTCGTTTAATTTAATTAATGAATGTTGGCTAAGCTCACCAGCATGTATAAATGATGAGAGAGCAAGTAGCATTATGGTCTTTATTGCTCCTATTCCTATATAAGTGTCGCGGTGGTTATAATGGTCTGGTGGAAGACACGTTGGTATATCTGCTTCACTACATACAAGTAGTGCTGTCAAATTTAATATCAAGTTTTTTTTATATCCAGCTTTCTGAATTACGCCTGACTATTTCTGGAGATAGTAGTATCGATTTACTATCAGTAAATCGCGGGATATGCCTGAATGATCGAGGTTTGAGAACATATCAACTATATCACCTACAAGGTCCTATCCCAGAAAAGAGCAAAGTGTCCCTATCAAAATTCGAACTCATACTATAGACTTCCAGCTGGATTTTAAGTTTACCTCATTTGCCATCAAGCTATGCCCAGGGACAATTTGCCAACAAATTCTAAATTTGTGGTGTGTGTGATTGTATTAAAGCTTCACTACATAAATATATATATAAATAAAGTAAATAAGCAAAGTAGTTAAGGATATTCCAACATCCATAATTTTGATTTCATATGTATGATTGTAATTTCTGGCGAAGGGGTTCAAAGTAAGGCTGGTTAGTGAGCCGGGTCGGCCCGATCCCGGTATCCGCCCTGATTCCCCCCAAAAAAATTGATGTCGGGTTTGAACTCGGGACGGGACCTGGGCTTGTCCCCCATGCCGATCCGACCCGCCCCAACCCGCCCACGTCCCTCCCCGCCAGCCCCCCTCCCCCTTTGCAAAAATAGTCGTTGCAACAACGACCAGATTTCAATTTTGACCGTTGTGCTATAACATTCATTTTTGCCCCCCACCCCATAAACCCTTTCCCCCTTAATATTTATTTTAACCCCTAAGTTAGTATATTTACACTTTAACCGTATTTCTCAACTATAAATATCTCATTTTTCTCACAAATCTTCCTACCATCTCTCTAATCTCTCAATTTATCTCTTTACAATTCTACATTGCATGCTAAATATTATATATTTTTTGCTCATTTATATCAAAGTTCAAAAATTGGGAGTGAAGTTGACAACTAGCTTGATGATCATAGAGACGTGAATTTGACGAGTGGACAAGTCATAGCACAAATAGCCCCTATAATTAGACGGGAAACCTACGAAGACACATGAAGTGGTTCGGGGTGCTAATTTATGAGGGGCGGTGGAGGCAAGGTTTGGATAGCAAAGACAACCGAAAATTCGAAGGTGATCATAGGAAGGGATCCGGCGGTAGAGAATTTCGGTGGGGTTTTTTGTTGTGAAGAGTACTAGTGGGTAAAATATGAAGGATGTATTCTACTATTTTGACTGCATAGACCCAAAACGATAGGTGGAGAGAGGCATGGAAAAGAAAAGTACGAACCATGTTGTTGATAGTACGGATGATTCGTTCGGCTTTTCCGTTTTTGGGTGAGATGTGGGGACAGGAGAAATGGAAGACCATGCCATTATTGGTGCAAAAAGTATGAAACACAAAATTATTAAACTCACGACCATTATCACATTAGAATGATTTCGAACGCGGAAAATGATCCAATGAATTCGAAAGAATTGAACGAGGAGTCGTATGAGGTGCAAATCTCATGTACGGTTCTGTAAAGTGGCAGTAATGGGAGGAGCAGACAAAGAAAATACAATCTGACTATTTCTGTTATGGGAAATAATTTCCCTTTTCTCTTAAATTTTAAGTTTAATCAAACATCTTCATATATTAATTGGGAGGGAAATAACAATTTTAGTCCCTATATTATTGATTAATTTCAATTTAGTCCTTATGTGATGTGACTGTGCATATTTAACCTTTAATTATTTGAAATGTATAGTTTTGATCCTTGAAGTTAATGTAAGGTAACTACTCCATTTAACAGAAGTTAACCCAAGGTTAAATGTACATAGTTAAGTAACGCAAGGACTAAAATTGATTCAATAATACATTTACTAAAATTGTTATTTTCCCTGATTGGGGTGATAGGTGTATTTGCTTTTATAGTGAGTTTCCACTTACCAGTTTAACAGCACTACTAATATTAATTTAATATTTGGGTAGGATAAAAAATATACTTTAAAAAGTATTTTTTTTGAGTTTTTTGTTAAACTATCAGTGTTAGTTTTATATCTAAACTATCATCAATTAATTTTCAAAATACATTTTAACTATTCGTTGTTCATTTTTTCTCCCTGAACTATTACTATCTAATTTGCAAAATACACCTAATTAAAAGTAAATAACTGATAGTTGAGCTGTGTTTTGCAAATTAGTTGATAACATGTAAAAAAATTGAATAATCGATAGTTGAGATGCGTTTTGTAAAGTAATTGAAGATAATTTAGGTAGAAAATTCTCTCATAATTCAGATAGAAAATTAAAAAAAAATATATAATACTTACGTGTATTTTTGTCGATTATCTCTATTTATTTTCTTTAAAAAGGAATTAAGTAATCTTGAAGAATAAAATCAAGCGTGTCACCAACACCAAAGCTGTTCTATAAAAACAGTTCCAATACCTACACCCCAATTTGCACCCTACTTTAAGATCTGAAGAAAAAACTAAAGGCATAAAATATCAAAGAATGGAGTATGAAGGAATTCTTTTGGGTATGGGCAATCCATTGCTCGATATCTCTGCTGTTATCGATCAAGATTTCCTAAACAAGTACGTAGTATTCATCACATTTTCGCATTTTCTAGCTATACAAAACCGTTTAGTTTTGTGCTGTGTTAGTTTGATTTCATAGATCTGGTGAATTCTAGATGGTTTATTTACTCTTATTGCTTAGATTTTTGTATTTTGTATTTTGAATCTTCGTATTCCTGATATTGTCGGTTGTTTAGCTTTTAGTTTTCGAGCATAGTTGTATTGTAGCTCTTAAAATGCATTTCCTTTACCTGGATTTTGAATCTTCGTTTTCCTGATATTGTCGGTTGTTTAGCTTTTAGTTTTCGAGCATAGATGTATTGTAGCTCTTAAAATGCATTTCCTTTACCTGGATTTTGATTTTGAATCTTCGTATACGTGATATTATCCGTTGTTTAGTATTTAGTTTATAGCAGAGTTGTTTAGTAGTAGCTCTTAAAATGCATTAGTTTTGCTTGGATTTTGATTTTTGAATCTTTGTATTTGTGATGTTATCCGTTGTTTAGTTTTATAGTTTTAGAGCAAAGTTGTATTGTAGCTCTTAAAATGCATTAGTTTTGCCTGGATTTCGATTTGAATCTTCGGATTCCTGATATTATCTGTTGTTTAGTGTTTAGTTTTGGAGTAAAGTTGTATAGTAGCTCTTAAAGTACATTGCTTTTACCTGGATTTTGAGTTTGAATTTTTATATTTGTGATATTATCTGTTGTTTAGGTTTTAGTTTTAGAGCAAAGTTGTATAGTAGCTCTTAAAATGCATTAGTCTTACCTGGATTTGGATTTTGTTTTATTTTGTATGGGAGTACGAAATCATATTCTTATTTGAATTAACTCAGGTACGATATCAAGCCAAACAATGCTATTCTTGCTGAGGGAAAGCACTTGCCTATGTAAGTTATTTCTTTTCATCTTAGTTCGATGTGTCTGTCCACATTGTGTAGCTTAAGATAGGAGATTGCATTGTGTTTGCACTAATTAGTTTTTTTGTTCCTTTTGATAAGTTTGCTGCTCTAATTAGTTTATTCTCATTGGATTGTCACATATGACTGATAGTTCAGCTGATTGGATCCAGAGGCAGTGAGCTAAAGGATGTTTTTCTTTTTCCTGACCGTCATTTGGGTATCATTGTCGGGATAGCTTGCTGTTAATTGTGCTAGTTACTTATGTGCTGTGTAAAACACCAGAGAATACTTCTAGTTCCTTTCTAATAGAACTTTATTGAAAAATAAATAACTTTGTAGAAAGATGGAATACACCATGTTTCAGGGTCATTATTGATGTATTTGAGGATAAACAGTATTTGCAATTTGATTCAGGCTTTGAGGTTTATTCATAATTATTAATCGAAGAGATTGATTATAATATTTCTCGCAGTTATTCCTCATTTCATGTGTAAAATAATAAATGGATTGCCTCATCGCTTATCCGTGGTGAATAATTCTTGAACACCGTGTAGCCATTCTACCAGCTAAAAATAATACAAAGCCGCTTAAAAAGCCTATTTTGAGTCTATGTGCTCATTTTGTTTCAAACTGAAATTTCTAGTCAATTTGGGAGATATAGATTGTATCACCTAGCGTTATCGTTGAATATGCATATACAAATGGTTCAAGCCATAATATTGCGGGAAAGACATGTGCCTTGATTCTTGAGGATTCACTTTAAATTATCCCATTATCACGGTCTTTGAATGTGACTTGTCAAAAGCCAATAAAATTAAATATTAGTATCGTCCATGAAATCGATATATATCTTCTATGGATAGGCTTACTGCTTTCGTTAGTGCATGGCCGGTTGCAATACCCTCGCATTCAAAAGATACTTGTGCAGATATTTTTCTGGTTACAGTTAATCTTGTTCCGGGTCAATATGAATTGTTTCTTTTAATGATGGGCCTATTGCCTTGTTGAATAGTTGTATGTTTGGAATACAAACATGAAGAGAGAGTAGTCACTAGAACTTATTGTGCTGAAGAAACAAGTTCGGTCCTGTGCCTTCGTTCATTCAAAATGCTGATAATTTTTTTTATATCCTAGGTATGAAGAAATGACATCCAAGTATAGTGTTGACTTCATTGCTGGAGGTAAATTTCCATCACTTGATCCCTTAACAACATTCTTTGAATGATATTTTCCATTGAAGATAGCAGGACACACTGAACACACTGTCTTTTCAATTCTGAATTGCAGGTGCAACTCAAAACTCAATCAGAGTAGCTCAGGTGTGTTGTCATTTTTGTTTTTCCCTTGGTTCTTGCAATCTTACATGTCTTATTTAGTCCAGAAAAATAATTTTTCAGTTTCATTTGCAGTGGATGCTTCAAATTCCAGGTGCAACAAGTTACATGGGCTCTATTGGGAAGGACAAGTTTGGGGAGGAAATGAAGAAAAACGCGAAAGATGCTGGTGTTAAAGTAGATTCTTTGTCTCTAATTTTCTCCTTGTTTGGCCTTTTTTTTCTTATTTTTCCCTGGGTGGGGGTTATTATTAATACTTTCAGATTTATCAACTCATCGTTTTGCCTTTGTCTTGCTATCTTTTGGAGTATAACATGCTAAAGAGGGTTTAATTTCATATGATCTTTACACATGGGTGCATTTAGGTTCACTACTATGAGGATGAGAGTCCAACGGGTACTTGTGCTGTCTGTGTGCTTGATGGTGAAAGGTTAGTCTGGAGCCATTTGCTTAGTGTCTTTCCTCCTTGTTGTACAATTAAACTCTTTAGAAGAAAAAAAAATCAATTTGTAAAGGTTAAAAACATGATAATCTCAAGTCTTCTCAAGGTTTCAACTTCTTCTTATGAACTGATGATGTTTGGATTTACCAGGTCGCTGGTTGCAAACTTATCAGCTGCAAACTGTTACAAGGTCGACCATTTGAAAAAACCAGAAAACTGGGCTTTGGGTAGGAATCCTTAGTCCTGGTTTTTCTACGCTGATGCCTAATTTTCATGTTAAACTAATGTGTATGTGTATACAGTGGAGAAGGCCAAGTATTTTTACATTGCTGGATTCTTTCTCACTGTTTCTCCAGAATCTATTCAACTTGTTGCTGAGCATGCAGCTTCCAATAACAAGGTCTGACCATTGACATTGATTATGTTTAACTGCTTTTTGTAGTGTGAAAATACACAATCATGTAATTTTCCCTAATTGCTGCAGGTTTTCTCAATGAACCTTTCAGCACCATTTATCTGTGAGTTCTTCAAGGATCAACAAGAGAAAGTCTTGCCGTAAGGACAATGCCCCACCTCTTTAAGCTTACTTGAATGTTTAGGATACTAAACAAGACTTGTATCTCTTGTTTTCAGGTATATGGACTTTGTCTTTGGTAACGAGACAGAAGCAAGAACCTTCTCTAGAGTTCATGGCTGGGAGGTAATGGGTGCTTAATTCCAGGTTTCTCAAAGTTATTGGGATTTGTGTTGTATAGCTAACTTATGCTTTAATGACCAGACTGATAATGTTGAAGAAATAGCTTTGAAGATCTCCCAGTGGCCAAAGGCATCAGGAACACACAAGAGGATCACTGTCATTACACAGGGTGCTGATCCTGTTGTTGTGGCTGAGGATGGGAAGGTGAAGCTGTTCCCTGTAATTCCATTGCCAAAAGAGAAACTTGTCGACACCAATGGTGCTGGTATGTGGTTTATATTAGTTTTTCTTGTTTCTATTGCAATGAAGTTCAAAACTTCAAATACCAACCCACACATTTAGTGGAAAATATATGTTTGTCCCGATTAACTTGTACTTCACTTTGAAGGGCTAATTTCACATGTAGTCACTGATCTTTATTCTTTATAACAGTAAAGTCACACAACTGTTTTTTGTCACATTAAAATAACTAAACTAAAAACTGAAAAATTACTTTCATGAAGTTTTATAAGTTTTTGGAAATTTAAGTGTTATACCAACTCTTGAAGTCGTTCACAAGGTTTACAAAGTATTATACTCTGCCTAATTGCATCTAGTTAACCTTCTAAAGAGTATTTATTTGGCTAAAGTTAAATTAACTTATTGGCTTAACTGTTTCGTTTCATGCATGAATTGCATTAACATTTTTCCTTGCACACGTTCTGTACTACATAGATTTTACTTGGTAAACATATCATAAATAGACAAGGAATTACATAATTTGTGTTTACACTTTTGTAGGTGATGCATTTGTTGGAGGATTCCTTTCACAGTTGGTTCAAGAAAAGCCTATAGCAGATTGTGTAAAAGCAGGGTGTTATGCATCAAATGTTATCATCCAAAGGCCTGGTTGCACATACCCTGAGAAGCCCGATTTTTAAGAGGGATTTTCTTCTTGTGGGCTTGCCACGTTCTTAATCCAGTTAATCAGAAATACTTTCTGGTTTTAGTATTTTTTTACGGGTTATGCCAATTGCTAATGGTATATCCATATCCCAATTCTCATCCCATATGTTGTAAGGGATTTAATTACGTTTTCCCCCCGTCATTTGAGAATAACATTCTATTTTGATTGCGTTTTATTACAATTAGGATGATTCTATAGTTATCATTCGTAATAAGAAAAGTGTCATGTTAGTTTGTTTCATTTACTGCCCTTTGTTTTTTAATCACTACTAGCATCTAGGAGGGTGGAATTTGGCTTGTCATCCAACTCAGGCCAGAACAAAACAGAACTCTCTTTTCTGACTTATTTTATGTGAGAACAATGCCATTTTTTTTAACTGTACTCCAATAACCTTGAAAGAAAGTTCATCTTATGTCAGATTAATCGTTTAAGATTTTCAGACCTAGTAGCTCCTTTGTTGAGGGGCAAAATATTCGGGAAAGAAGTTAATGGGCATCCACTTTAGTTTAGGGGAGATCTGCACAAGTAAAATACTACTTTTCAATAGAGTGGAGGCGAACTGATCTTATGTGCTGACAAAACTTTTTTTTTCCCACAAGTTGTGTTGGTTGGGGCACAAATTTGGTACAAATTACTCATAAAGTACTACCAGTTGAAAGTTGAAACTATGACTGGCCAGTGGGATGGGATGGAACGGAACGAGACGGGATTTGAGAGGACGGCGGAGTGGGTCGGGATCGGGATAGGTGGGACGGAGGGGGACGGGAAGTGGTCCCATCCCGTCCCACATCCCGCTATCAGAGGGGACGAGACGGGAAGGGGATTTTTAAAAACTTTTTTCTAGACATTTAATTTTAAAAATATATATATTTAAAACTTAAATAATTGAACAAGATAGTGAAAAAACATCACAAGATTAGCCTCTAATATTATTTAATAGAAATGTGATTTTTTAATACAATTTCAAAATTGTAACTTTGTTTCGTAGTTCAAAAGTTGCAAATCACATATTAAAATTGACATTAAAAATTACATATACAACCACACTTTTTCTAATTTTTTGACAATCTCTTGAGGATCTTCTGTTGGAATTGGAATTTATTGGTCAAATTGTTTAACGTCGCTTCCTGCTCCCTCGGATAAGATTTCGTTGTAATTGTAGTCGTCTTCTTCATTGATTATTAGCAATTGATTCGAACGGTACAACACCCTTCAAAACATAAACATCAAACTCGCTAATTTGTGAAGCACTTGAATCACTATACATTCTATTTCGAAGGCCTTGAATACTTGAAGCAGAAACCACATGTTTTTTATAAGGTTGAAGTGAAGTAGAAGAAGATGGTACAAAAGTCGGTTGATTATTTATACTTTTCTCTTGGTAATACATGTACATAGTTTTGCATTGTGTTTGTATGCTAGAGATAACATCTTCTTTAATTGGTCTGTTGGAAGTATTTCTAGGCATTCATAAATCGTTTCAATAAGGGCATTACAACAGTCTACTTTAATAGTATGATTTAATACAACACCAATAAAATAAATAGTGGGAATAGGAAAGAAATATTTTTTTTAATTTTACAAACATTTTTGTAATAGCTGGAGCGTAAATTGGGTTTTTCATATATTCATTAAATAACAAAAATATTAGAGTTATATAAAATAACATAGATGAAATAGTAAGATAATAAATATCAGAAAATTCCTTAGTAGCTAGAAAAAATTTCTCTAAGAATACAATAAGTTCCCAAATTTTATCCTAATCATCATCTACAAGCACATCCGAAGGATTTTGATTATGAGCATTAAATACTAAAGGTATAGGTGTTCTATACTCATGATCAACAACTAATTGTTCATACAAAGAATTCCACCTAGTTGCAACTGTCGCACCCGATTTTGACCTGCGGGCTTCGCGACGCTATGGCGTCGATTCCCTCTGGATTGGATAAAAATGCTTGCTTTGAGGAGTCGCCACCTAATTATTCTAAGGTGAATTAGGGCACCTGAATGTTAACTAAAAGCTGTAAAATAACTCCGATTTTGTGGTCTACGAAACTAATGAAATTCTGGATAAGGGTTCTTTATTATCCTAAAGGGAAGGGGTTAGGCATCCTTTAAGATCCGCTAACTTGCGGTTATCCGATCAAATTCAGGTTAATTGCTATGCTAAGAAAAAGTGCATGTTTTACAAGTATAAAAATAATATTGCAAGTATTTAATGAAATGATGCATTTGCACCGGCGTGCATTTGTATGACAATAATATACATATAAAGCTAAAAAAAGAATATGAATATGCATTCGTATGAAAATTGATAAATATGTATGCAATGTGATTTCTTATGGGCGACGGGCCTAAAAATATATAAACTAGCGATTAACGATTTTAAAACTAACCGAGCCTAAAAATAAATGAACTAGCAATGGGTTTCAAGTTTTAGACTACCCTATTAATTAATTCTATGTTTGCCTATTCTAAACATTTCAATAATTTCACGAGTACAATAATATTACAATACAGAATGAAATAAAGCTGAATTAAGAAAGTAAATGACAACAACAAAATAAATAATCTCCGAGGGGTTATTTGCCTTCTTTGACTTTATCTTTGCAAGCTGTCAAGAATAAACGGTTAGAAACAATTAAATATACATAACTTCGAATCCGTATCCAAAACAATAAATGTTTTTATTTACGGAGGGCTCAGACTTAAATTTTGAAAAGATCATTCCAATCACGTCGTGGTTGCGAACATATGACTCGTTGGTCATTTTAGTTGCCTTGCCTATCGAACATGTTGGTCTCTCGGGTGAAAAAGATTTAAGTTTCATCCTTGCCCAAAAGTTTTATTTTCCGTCTTTACAACTGTGGAGGCCTCAAAAATCGACGGATATTTTTTCATCGGCCAATGTGGTATCGTGTTCAAATCAGCAAAATTAAAAATTGGAACTGCATACCTGGCAGCAGAGGCGATAAACAATAAGCGAGAAAAAGCAGAGGCAATTCCGAGAAGGCGGGATGTTTAGTAAATAAAAAGCAGTAAATATCCATTGCCGGATGTTAAAAGCGATCTTTGGCAATCTTGAATGCAATATTTATTCAAAAAGCAAGAACCTAAACCAAAGCGGTAATCCATTGCACGGATGTTTAAAACATAAAGCGAGAAAGAGAAAGCGAAGAAAGAAAAAGCGCGGCCTCGAATTCAATTTCATCGGCCTAAATGCAGTATTTAATTCAAAAATATTAAACTAAACCAAAACAGTAAAAACTGAAATCAAGAAGCAATTCCCGAAAAGACGCGATATTTAGTTTAAAACAGTAAGACAGTAAATATCCGTTGCACGGATGTTTAAAGCGATAAGCGAAAGCGAAGCGGAGAAACAAACAAAAAAAGCGCGGCCTCAATTTAATTTCATCGGCCTATGTAGTATTAGATAAAACAAATAAAGCGATGTCAGATTTGCGGATGTTTAAAACAGAAATCAGAAAAGAGAAAAGAAAGAAAGAAAAAAAAGCGCGGCCTCGAATTTAATTTCATCGGCCTAAGTGCAGTATTAGTTAAGACAATAAAACAGTAAAACAGTAAAACAGAAAGATATCGGTCGCACGGATGTTAAAAAAAAACAGTAAACAGAGAAACGAAATGAAAAAAAAGTGTGGCCTCGAATTTAATTTCATCGGCCTATGTAGTATTAGATAAAATGATAAAACAGCAAAATACAAGATATCCGTGTATGAATATTTAAATGCCAAAATAAACCAACAGTTTGCAATTAAAACGTCCGACCCAAATTCTAAAATTTGACCCGACTCGGACACTGAACAGTGATCCGGCCCGGATTCAGAATCCAATTTTTTTGATTTTCAGAAAGCCAACAACAAAACAAAAACGCAAAATCCGGAAATTTATTCGAACCGGGTCGACCCCGACCCTGAACAGTGACCCGACCCGGAACAAATTATTTTTTATTATTATTTTTTTTAGATTTTCAGATAACCAACAACAAACTATAGAACACGAAATCTGGAAATTCATTCGAACCGGGTCGACCCGACTTAACAAAGGAACCGAGGAACAGCTTTTTTTTCCAAATTTGGGTAACCAACAAAGACAATATAAGCAGACAAAAATCGAAATTAACCGAAAGGTCGACGGACGGGTCAGATCCTGGCCATCCGAATCGGATGTTTTTCAACCCGAATCGATTTTCTCCAAATTTCAGGTAACTAACAACAAAATATAACACACAAAAAATCTGGAAATTCATTCAAACCGGGTCGACCCGGGTCAGTGACTCGACCCGGAACAGTGACCCGACCCGGAATAGATTTTTTCCAAATCTTCAGATAACCAACAAGAAGATATAAAAGCATAAAAAATATGGAAATCTTACCTGACCCGGTTCTGGCCCGACCGGAACAGTGACCCCGACCCGGATTGTTCTGGTTTTTTTAGCACTCCGACCGGAAATAAAACCCACAAAACCGAACGGAAACCACCAACAAAACGACCTCCACCCCCCTAAAATCGAGTTTGAAATCAAAACAAAGGGGCAAAAGGTTACGGATTTTAGGGGTCGAAATCGCGAGTTTTTGGGGGTGTAGGTATGGGTGAAGTGATGGATGCGGCGTAGTGGTGTTAGGGTGGTGTCGGCGTCGTGGTGTTAGGGTGGTGTCGGCGTCGTGGTGTTAGGGTGGTGGTGTGTGCGGCGGTTTGAAAAGAGAGAAAGAGAGGGTGATATATTTTTTGTTTTTGGTTTTTTCTTAGGGTTATGTGTTGGTGTTTGGGTATAAGAGGGAAGGGTTTGGGTTTCGGGTTGGACCAGGTTGGTCGGGTCCTTGAGCTTGACCGGTTGGGCTCATTTGTGGGGTGGCGGTTGGGCTTCGGATGGGGGTTTGGAATTGTTTTGGGTTAGGAAATAAATGGGTGATGGGTTGGGCTTGGACGAAATGGGTTTTAGTTTGGGTTGGGTAGGAATTGTTTTGGGTTGGGGAAATAAATGGGTGATGGGTGGGGCTTGGACGAAAAATGGGTTTTAGTTTGGGTTGGGTAGAAATTGTTTTGGGTTGAGTAGAAGTTGTTTTGGGGAAAATGAAATGGGTTATGGGTAGTTTAGAATATAAAATGGTTTTATTATATATAAACAAATAAAAAGCTTTGCAAAAATTATAAATTGTAGAGATGATAATATGATAAAATATAATATTTGTGAAATGTTTGATGCTTAAAATAAAAAAAAAAAAAATGCGATGTTGTTTTGTCAAAATAAAATAACATATAATATTAGGATAAAAGTATGATTATGATATAAAAAATACAAATGACAAATAAAAAATGTAAATAATAATAATAATAATGATATATATACATATATATGTCTATATTTTAAAATTGTCTTAAAGTGTCAAAAATATTAAAAATTGCAAATAAAATCCAAAAAGATGAGACAAAATTGGGTGTCAACAGCAACTTCTTCTGGATTTTCCTATAAGGTAATTCACAATCATGACATGTTTTTTTAACTCTTTAGGCCATCAATTACAACTAAGTTATAAATATGACATGCACATCTAACATGAAAAATATCGAGAAAAGATGGAGTCCATCGAGTTTTTAAAATGTTTACAACATAATAATTATAAGAAGCATTTTCTAATGTAATAGTCATAATTTTATCAGTAATATTCACTAATTTCATGAATATTTCTTGAAATAAAAATTCCAGTGTGCCTTTAATCAATATATCTATATGTTAATATATGTTTTTGTATAGACCAATTGTGATTTATCTAATGATATATAACAGTTAAATAATCATTACCATTAGTACTACGGCCTATGTCAAAAGTGATAACCACTTTGCCATTAGAATGATACAATGCATAACGTAAATATTGTTGATATTCATACGCAAATTTAAAAACATCTCTTCTAATAGTTGATCTAGGAAAACCGTTAAAAGTAGGATTATATGTTTCTCAAATGTAATGAATAAAACCAGGAGAGGAAGGAAATGAAAAGGGCAAACCCTCCACAACAACTAATTTTGCTAAATTTTCCCGATCTTTGTGTTTATCATATTTCAGAGCTATAACTCCCCCTCATCGGGTTAATTCGACCCTGTACAAGGTCGGAGACACTATGTGAACCTTGTCCCGACTCAGAAGGCATTTGCACACCCGCTTTTTCAGCCAAGTATTGGTTATACCTTGCTTTGTGATCCTTTTCCACATGCCTCATTAAACCTCCTGTCCCACCTTGACCTTTTTCAGTTTTAAATTTATAAACTTCACGACAAATTTTATAAATAGCTAATTGATTAGGAATGTCCCTTTAAAAAAAAAGCTCATGCATGTGATTTTAATTTTAGTTGTTTTTTGCCTCTTCTCGTACTAGGGAGAATAAGAGGGATTCCTGTTTCAGTTTCAGCCTGAGGTTGAGCTGCACTAGTGGGTGTGTTATCTAAATTATATTCTAATTTATTTTCTAAATCATAGTCTGATTCAGTAGTTGAAAATGCAGAATATACCTCATGATCTAATGATTGCACATTTGCATTAATATCAACATTAAAAAGTTAAGTTTCATCTACATAAGTGAAATTATCATTAATTAGGATTACTAGAAGATGCATTCTTACCCCTATTACCTCTACCAAAAAAACGTCCACCTCGTTCCATTATAATTATGCAAATAAAGAATTAAAGTTAAAAAAATTAAGTACGATAACTAAAATTAAATAATAATAATTTAAATAAAAGAAGGAACGAGTGTACCAAACGCCGACGTGTAATCGAGGTTGAAAATTGAAACTTTGCTCGATGATCCTCAAGCTAGTTGCCAACTTCATTCCCAATTTTTGAACTTTGATAGAAATTATCAACTAAAATATAATATTTAGTGTGCAATTTAGACTTGTAGAGCGAGAGAGAGATATATATATTAGAGAGATGATAGGAAGATTTGTGAAAAAAATGAAGAGGAAAATGAGGTATTTATAGTTGATAAATAAGGTTAATGTGTAAATATATTAACTTAGGTATTAAAAATAAATATTAATGGGTAGGGGGTTTATGGGGGGGGGGGGTGTTGGGGGCCAAAATGACCGTTTTTAGCCGTTGCCAACGGTTATAATTGCAAATGGTCATTTGTGCAACAATTACATTCTGGAAACGGGATCGGGATGGGCCGAGTCTGAGGCGGGACGGGGCGGGATAGGAGGGACCAGCCCTAGTCCCATCTCGATTTCAAACCCGACTAGAGTCGATCCTTATCCCATAATTTACCTGACGGGATCGGGATGGGGCGGGCCGGGTCGGCCCGGTCCCGCCCCGAGCACGCTCTTTTTTTAAAAAAATAATTTGCAGTATCGGGACTCGAACCGGGATAAGACATGGTCTCATCCCGTCCCGGCCCGCCCCAATCCCGCCAGGCCCGACCCGATCCCGCCCGAAATCCCCCTTTTGCACAAATAATCGTTGCACCAACGACCATTTTACATTTTGGCCGTTGTGCAACGGCCATTTTTGGCCTCCCCCTCCCCCAACCCTCCCCAGCCCCTTAATATTTATTTTTAATTCTTAAGTTATTATATTTACACTTTAACTCAATTTTCCAACTATAAATAACTCATTTTCTCTTCATCTTTCTCACAAATCTTCCTACAATCTCTCTAATCTCTCAATCTATCTCTCTACAAGTCTACATTGTCTACTAAATATTCAATTTTATTTATTCATTTTGGAGTGAAGTTGGCAACTAGCTTGAGGATCTTCCATCGAGCAAAGTTTCAATTTTCAACCTCTCGATTACATGTCTGCGTTTGGTACATTCGTTCCTTCATTAAATTATTATTGTCTGTTTATTTTATTTAGCGCACTTAGTTTCATTTACTTTAATTATTTATTAGTATAATTATAAATTTATAATGGAAGGATTTAAACGTATGTTTACGGGTAGGGGTCATGCTTCTTCTAGTAGGGGCAACAAGGGCAAGAGTACTTCTTCTAGTCATCCTATTTCTAGACAGAATCCTATTCCTACACAGGATGATTTTGTTGATACTGAACATTTTCCTACAATACCATTAGATTTAGACGATGAGCTATTTTCTGAAACTCAAGAAGACTTTAATTTAGACGATGATCTAGATGATACACCCACTAATGTAGATGACAACACACCCATTAGTGCACCTTCAACTGAAATATTAATAAATAAATATTATGTTTTATTATTATCACATCATTTTATTTTGTCTAGCATACAAGATGAATGCAAAAAAGTATAGGCATTACCAACAAGAAAGTGCTAGCAACCAACCGGCTTTCATACCATCTTCTTCTTTTTCAACACAACTTCAAAAAAGACGTGATGTTTCTGCGGCTAGTATTGAAAGCCTTAGACATAGAATGTTTAGTGGTACCACTACTAATCAAGTTAGCGAGTTTGATGTTTTTGTTTTGCAGGGTATTGTACCATATGAAACAGTTCTCAATGAAGAAGAACATGAAAACTTGTTGAAATACTGGAGGGAGAATGAGACGTGGCATAGAGAACCAAACATTTGGCAAATAGTGAAATACACGTGCTGTCACGTGTAATTTCATATTTTTTAAAAATTTGTTTTAGTTTCTTTCTTTTTCTTTTCTTTTTAATTTTTAATCCCGAAATGTAATGAAAATATTATTTTATATTTAAAAAAATGAAAAGGACAATTATTTTTATATGAACTTGAAAAATTATTAGAGGTGTTAAGTATATTCGAATGTTGTTGAAGTTTTAAAGTTGAGATTCAAGTGCTAAATTCTTTCTAAACCTTTAGTTGTTGATGAGATTCAAGTGCAGCCAAAATATGATATCCTTAACTATAAAAAAAAATACTCTCTCCATTTATTTTTACTTATTCATTAAGCTAAAAACAAAATTTTAATTTTACTTTTTCTCTTTAATATATTTTGAAAAAGTTATTTTGTTTTATTTTTATCATTGATTATTCATTTCTCAAATTATTTCTCAAATTTATTGAAATTATACATAAATTAATATAACTATTATGAAAAATAGACTTTCATTTATTATTTTTTTCAAAAAACAATATAACGTAGATTATGAATAAGTAAAAATAAACAAAAAGAGTAGTATTTAAAAGATATCAGATCTGTCTTTGGTTTGTGTGCAATCTTGTGCAGATAAATTATGACATCCATGACTATTGGAAAAATTGTAGATATCGAATCTGCTCTTTGGTTCGTGTGCAAACTTATGCAGAAATATGACATCCTTGACTATATAACAAAGTTGCAATTTTGACAATTGTATTTGTATTACAAAAAAATCATATGTCTATTAAATAATATAAGATGCACAAAAACACCCTTGAGATGTTTTTATTATACTATCTTGTTTAATTTTTGAGTTTTTTTTATATATATGTTATTTTTCATATTGAGTGCAAAAAAACCCGCCTCGGATTCCGATTCTGCCCAGACCCAATCCCGCCCCGACCCGATTCCGACGGGATCGGGACTTCGGCAAATCCCGCCTATTCCGATCCCGCCAAACTCGGCCTGACCGTTCCGACCCCGACCCACTGGCCACCCTAGTTGAAACTGGATTGTGTTGTTCAATTAACCACAAGTGTTGGCAGATTAATAACATTTGATACTATCTTCATTATTAACTAAGCTTGTAAAATTTGTTCACCAATTTTATCGGATTTGTTGTTCAATTATTCCTTAGATGAATTAATTAAAGCATTTTAGATCTTTATTTAAACCAGAATACATGCATGACCATACTGCTTGAACGACCTCCAATACAACGATTCTCCGGTGCATTCCCTCCAAAAAGAATACAATTTGATTAAAAGCAAATAAAGCAATCAAACGGGCCTAAAGTTGCTTACTAACCCTTATGACATCTTAAATTTGAGGAAGATCACACAACATAGGGCATACCTAAATAAGAATTCATATTATTAAAGATATAGATATAGATACTTTTTCTTATTTACTAAACATAAGTAAAGTTGCTTATTTAGGCATGCCGTATGACCTGGAGGTCACGGGTTCAAGCCGTGTAAATAGCCAGAAATGCAAGGTAAGACGACGTATAATAGACTCTTGTGGTTCAGCCATTCCCCGACTCCGCGCATAGCGGGAGCTTACCTAAGTAACATTTTATAAAATATACACAGATCTGGAAATATGTTGTGCGAAGCCCTTCCCTTCCAAAATATTTTCTCAGCAATACAAACTTCTCTCTCTTCGACCTTCTCCCTCTTCATTCTCTCCGTGTTCTTGCATCTTTGTTCTACCGTCTTCCTCACTTTTTATAGTTGCTTTGTTGAAATTCGCAGAAAATAACAACCAAAATTTGTTAAATCTATTGATTTCGATCCCATTGCAACCTAAATTCTTTGAAATCAACAACACACTTCGCGGTTCTCTTATCTACACATGAAGTTGCGTGAAAACAGCTATAATTGACTGAAATCAGCAACAATATCATAGTTTTTGGTTTTAAGAAAAAATGGGCCGTTCTATCATGGAAAAATGATGTCTCTCTCGTGTGTATTAACAGTGACAAAAAATGCTCAATTCTCTATATCTTCAACGTATGTGTTGTTGGAAATTTGCCTTTGGTGGGAGTTGCGTCCGACCAACTTTAACGGCTTAAACACTAGTGTTCCGCATGTTGGAGAATCCAGTTCTTCACACGTGTATAATCTACTAAGTAAGTAGATGACCGTAGAGCCAAGGATCGTCAAATTTCGTTGAGAAATGAAAGAGATATTGGTCTACGAAGTGAGGTGTTTGAAGCATGGAAAAGTGTGGTATTGAGACCAATTCTCCCTCATCGGTGGGGGAAGAAAGAATTGTTTTGTTTATAAGTCTCAAAGTTGGCTTGGGGTTTGGGACCCCAAGCGGTATCCCATGTGTTTAAAGGAGGGAGGACTTAGATGTGCTTCGGTTCGAGGAAAGCCCACACACGCGCCGCCGCCCATCCGGTCCGGGTCACTAGTTATCTTTTTGGAACGTCAACCAGCACTCAATTCAGTCATTTATTTTGGCTGAATTACTCTTCCAATTCGTTGCACATCAATTCACCATTTATTTTGGTGAATTACTACCTCCATAATTGCTGTTACTGCCATTACTTGGCCAGTAACAGCAATTATGTGGGCAGGTGGTAAGTCTCGCTTTCAACTATATAAAGGACCTTTTGCACACTTGTTGAGACACGCAAAAACATACAAACGAAAGCTGTTCTTCCTACTAACTTCCAGCATCATTTCATTACTCAAAATTCTTCACGGTAGCATTTGGGTTTCCTTTGCTCATTTGTTCATTTGTTGTTTTATCTTGGGAGACAATTGTCCAGGACGTAGAAATGATACATACGAGGCAATATTGTCTTAAAGACAGAGTGCAATCACTCGACCCAGCATACCAAAAACTGTTTCAGTTTCTTGTTCAAGTTTATTGTAATTTCAGTTTGTTGTAATACTTAACAGTTACTTATTTTCGTTTCCTGCACCATTGTAACCAACACGTGTGAAGAAGAAAAAGACCCAAAAAAAGTTGTGAGTGAGTACTCTCTTCCCAGTGAAATAGTTTGCCCAGACCAAAAATTCCCTTAATTCAGTGCATCTATATCGTTCTATGAATGAGCACTCTTCCTTGCCGATAAAGGAACTCCAAATCTCCCCAAAACGTAACCTGATGGCCTTCGTGAACGCGTCACTACTAAAATATCACTTTTTCCCTCTTCACGAAAAAATATTCATTCCTACTGAATGGCAGTAAAAGAAAAAACTTAAATAGTAGTGATTTTACACACAAAAAAAATTATAAAGTTTTTCAGCGTTTTAATGAGAATTTATTTCGTATCATACGTTTTTTAGTGAGCAATTCGATGGAAATGAGGTAAAAATATCGTATTTTATAGAACACAAATTTCCACCAAATATAGGTGGGAAAAACCATTATTTCTAGTAGCGCGTGTTGTGACCCACGATCGGATAGAGTAGGTTGGGCTTGAATAGGCATGTTCATCGGGCGATTTGGATCAGGTTTAGCACATTTCGAATTATAATTTCGATTTTCTAATTTCGCAACATTGATCCGAATCCGATTCAAATATGTTCGGATTGAATCGGATTTTTTGAGTTCCGTTTAGGTTAAATCGGTTTGGATAATTCAGATTTTCGGTTCAGCTTATAAGTTGAATTGCTTCTTTTTGTCCTTCTTACAAAATGAACAATCAAATAAAATATTTATACCAAATTGCCTTAATATATATTTCCTCGTTGCTATCGCAATCATATAAATAAATACTCATACAAACAATAAAATCATTGCCAAGGATGAAACAGAAGCAGTACTAGTCCATGAAAGAACAAGCAAATTTAGTAAAATCATCATATACATAGAATATATATTGACAATGAAAATAAAAAGGAAATCTAAAAAGTAGTGACCTTTAAAATTAACAAATCCAAACATATTAAACTTAGTAAATTTTTGAATATAGGGGTTGATGTGTAATGAGTAGGGTATATTTGACTTAATTAATGCGCTAATATATTAATGGATAGTGAGATAGCCTAAAAATAAGATATAAAAATTTGATTTTCAAATATTCAAAAATCTGAAAATCCTAATCTAAAATCCGATCCAAAATCTAAATTTAAAAAAAATTAAATCCGAAATCCAATTCAAAATTCAAAATATTTAAATTTCGAGTTTATCCGAACCATGTACACCCCGTGATCACGTGAGCCCCTCCAGCATCACGTAGAAGGCCTGACTTGTGTATAATGCAAATCAGCCGCTTTCGCCCTCTCGTCTCTCAAAATATTTTTTATTCTAGGGAAAAAAACATAATTAGGTAATAGTTGAAAACAATTCCACGATTGTAGCAGCAGCATTAATTAATTTTCATTTACACCAAGTAAACATTAACAACTTCCCAAAGAAATCCCTAGAATTAAGCAAGAATCAATCCCAAACAAAACCACTTCCTATTTTCTTCGACAAAATATTTATCTTCCGTAAAAACAAGGGGAAAAAACATAACTAGGCAATGGTAAAAAAATAATTCCACGATTGTAGCAGCATTAATTAGTAGTAGCGTTGAATTAGGGATAATTACTAAATTTATTCCATTAAATTAGGGATCTACAATTATTCTCTTCATTTTCTAACCTAATGCTAATTCTATGTCTCAATTTATTTTCCTTACATCCCCATTATCTCAATTTTCTCTTTTCTTTGTTGTTAGACTCTACGCTACTACTGATTGACCGTAGATATTAAATACAGCCAATTTTTTCTTTTATTTAGGGAAGAAGAATTAAATCTGGATGCTTCCATAAATATGTTACATGAAAAAAAATCAGTTTGAAAAATACCATGTATATTTATGGTATAATTCTTTCTTCTTTGAAAGTACCATGTATATTTATGGTATAAATATATTTTTGTGAAAATATCATGCATATTAATGGGATGTATATGTTACATGAAAATATTTTTCAGTTGAAACAATACCATGTATATTTATGGTATAAATATTTTTTTGTGAAAATATCATGTAGATTTATGATATAAATATATTTTTTTTGTGAAAATACCATGTATATTTATGATATAAATATATTTTTGCGAAAATACCAAATATATTTCAGTAGTATATGTTACATAAAAAAATATATGTTTATGTGTATAATTAGATATATATATATACACAAATGTTGGATAATTTTATTTTTTCTGTAAAATATATCTCAGAAAAGGAAAGGACTTAGTGGAGTAAATGACCGTAAGTGTATATCCAAAAGTAATAAAAGCTGCTATTTTTGTTCCACTTTAAGAGTTGTGCTAATTATGTTAATAACTCTTAAAACGTGACAAGCCGTGTTAATTTCTCTTTATTCTACGTTTTTTCAAAAATTCAACCAACTCAAGAGTCAACCTAATATTGTGATGTAGTTCAAGCACTAGAAGCTGATTTTCCCACACTTGTTCATTACAATTAAAATTTTCTATATTATTCAAGATACTAACATGTGGACTTCTCATATCAATAATCTTGTGCTCATTGTATTTTCTTACCCTCCATGCTTGTTGCATATAGAGGTTGAAGGTTGGGTTTTCTTGACGATGTATTTCTCGAAAGAGGAAGCACACAAAATTTAGCTCCCGTTTGTTCATAGATTTTGAGAGTATTTTTTTCAAAATGTCTTTACAAAATTTTGTTTGGCCATAAATATTTGGCAGATTTTAAAAATAAATTTTTAAATTTTAAATTCTGGCTCAAACTTTTTTTGGGCCAAAATCTATTTATTGGCTTTTAATTTTTTTTAAAAAAAATTACCCCAAAATTTTACTATGTAAACATATTATGAAAGTCGGGACTATTTTGGTCGTTAATGTATATCCTTGATTGAAATAGTTCTCAATGTATGTAAATAGTCATGGATGCTCCTTTTAACATAATTTTTAGCTCTCACACATTATAAAGAGAGTGAAGCCATTTTTTTTTTTGTTGACGAAGGAACCCGCAACCGCTACTCTCTCGAGTGCGCACAGGATAAACCCCGGACTGACGCAATAGTCTGCAAACCACGTCAGTCGATTAACCACACTTGGCAAGCTATGTGTGACAGGCTCAACCAAGAAGGTTTATGCAGGGGATCGAACTCGTGACCTTGCGGTCCCGCGCTCTACTGCTACACCAACTTGGCTACCCTTGCGGGTTGGAGCGAAGCCATTTTTTTTTGTTGACGAAGGAACCCACAGCCGCTACTCTCTCGAGTGCGCACAGGATAAACCCCGGACTGACGCAATAGCCTGCAAACCACGTCAGCCGATTAACCACACTTGGCAAGCCATGTGTGACAGGCTCAACCAAGAAGGTTTATGCAGGGGATCGAACTCGTGACCTTGCGGTCCCGCGCTCTACTGCTACACCAACTTGGCTACCCTTGCGGGTTAGAGCGAAGCCATTTTTTTTTGTTGACGGCGAACCCAGAATCGCTACTCTTTCGAAAGACAGTGGTAAACCCTGATCGACGCAATAGCCTGCAAACCACGTAAGTCGATTAACCACACTTGGCAAGCCATGTGTGACAGGCTCAACCAAGAAAGTTTATGCAGGGGATCGAACTCGTGACCTTGCGGGTTAGAGCGAAGCCATTTGTCATTACATACGTGGGTTTTTTAGACAACCCAAATGTTATTGTTTAGGCCTTTAGGAGGTAACAAAAACAGTCCACAATTTAAGATTAAACTTGTAAAATATAGATAATTTAAGGGATGCCTCATCTCCTGTACTCAAAGGTCTTATAAATGCTCTTTGATATTGTATAACAAAAAAATTCCACAGTTTTCCCTTCAAATGAGCTGGTCTTTAATTTTTTCCCTCCAAAATATTTACCCTTCCTTTAAGTTAATAAATCTTTTCTGACCTAAATACCCTCCAACCTAAAACAGAAGTCAATTATTTTAACTTTGATTGGCTTCTACTATTTTCTCGACGATTCTTAACGTTTTTTAATTTTATTTTATGGCTAGTTTTGGTTCCAAATCTGATGGCTGTCCACATTAGTTTGTCTTTCTTTTATTCTCTAATTTTATCGAGAATTAGTTATTGTTATCAATGCCGATGTAATGCCATCTAGCTCTACTTGAACTATTACAAAATGATGGCACAATACTATTAGGAATGATTAAGGAGTTGAATTAGGTTCGTTTTAGCATTAAGAGGTCGATTTGGAATTATGATATTGTTGTTAGTGAGCAAATAACGGTTGGTGATTAAATGTTAACAGAATTCTTATAAAAGTGAAAATTCAACTTGATAGTGTGTTGATCATTGTTTGTGTTTGGTAATTTAAACTGATCTAAAGCTTGAGGGTCGTTATTTGAATTTAAAGAATAAAAAAAGTAATATGTAGTGGTTCTAACGATTGTGTTTCCGGCTGAAACAAACAATGACAGTTTACGAAAAACTCTAAATCATTTCAGGAAATATTTTACCCTTTTATTTTATGAAAGACTTACGTGGAAAAATTATACCATTAATCAATAATATGATAAATCTAGCCTATTTTGGTAACTAAGGGTTAAATTAACCCAGTTATCAATAAAAACATAACGGATACCAAATTCGCATCATTTCACAAAATTCGAAAGCAATTTTTAGTTTTGAAATATATCATACTTAATATAAAATTTAATTTGTTAGAATCTTACAGCTCGTTAGTAGCATGAAATTCAATTTAGATTCTAGCAGCACCTATGTAATTATAATTTACTGTATCTAAAATGTTTCTGCAAATTTTAAATTCGAAATGATCTCTTATTAGATTTCGTGAATATAAATGACCCATTGATAAAGTTGTAAAGAATAATCAACGTCACACTTATTAATCTAGACGTTTACTGTAGTCCTGGTCCAGCTGGTCCCCCATTCATTTCAAATTTCAAATTTACTACTATATAATTATATGTGAACTCTTCAGAAAAAATAATAAATACATCTGAGCCGTACATCCACTATCTGTAACTAGGGCACAACTCATCAGTCACTTTCTTTCAATTTTCAAACCCTAAAAGCCTGTACATTTTCCTATTTATGAGATGTATGTTAAGAGTCCCACGTCGGAAATGGAATGAGAACATGAACTTCTTATATGGACTTGGATAATTCTCATCATATAAGCTAACTTTTGAGGTTAAGTTATGCTCAAGGATCATTCTTTATATGGTATCAGAGACAGACTCATTCTAATTCTTTGTTCGTCGATGTTGAGCGCCCAAATTATATTATACACGCTCCAGTTAACGAGGTCTGGGCGTGCGGGGAGTGTTAAGAGTCCCACATCGGAAATGAAATGAGAACATGGACTCATTATATGGACTTGGACAATCCTCACCATACAAGTTAGCTTTTGTGGTTGAGTTAGATCCAAGATCCATTTTTAAATGGTATCAGAGCCAGACTCATTCCAATTCTTTATTCGTCGATGTTGGGCCCCCAAATTATATTATCCACGCTCCAGTTAATGAGATCTGGGCGTGCGGGGAGTGTTAAGAGTCACACATCGAAAAATGTAATAAGAACATGAACTCCTTGTATGGATTTGGACAATATTCACCCTACAAGCTAGTTTTTGGGGTTGAGTTAGGCCCAAGATACATTCTTTACATGGTATCAGAGCCAGACTTATTACAATTCGTTCGTCGATGTTGGGCCCCAAATTATATTTACACGCTCCAGTTAACGAGATCTGGACGTGCGAAAAGTATTAAGAGTCCCACGTCGGAAATGAAATGAGAATATGAATTCCTTATATGGACTTGTACTATCCTCACGCTACAAGCTAGCTTTTGGGTTGAGTTAGACAAGATCCATTGTTTATAATGTATACATTTTTCCTTCAAACTTGTTCATCTTTTTTCCAGATCTCAGTTCCAAAATGCGTGCAATCCTTCACATTCAAATCGGTGCCAAGTTTTTGGAAGTTGTATATGCCGAACACGACATTGATTCAACCGAACGTTACAACGGTGACTCCGATCTCCAATTAGAGAGAATCAATGTTTATTACAATAAAGCTACATATGGAGGTTTATACCTGGAGCTGTTCTTATGGACAGATTTTCCGTTCTGATAACTTCGTTTTTGGACAAACAATCTGGTGCTGGTAATAATTGGGCTAAAAGACATTATACTGAAGGCGCTGAGTTGATTGATGTTGTTCTCGATGTTGTGAGGAAGGAAGCTGAAAATTGTGATTATCTTCAAGGTTTGTGGTTAAAACCATTCTGTTAGGCATTTTGTCGAACAATTTGTGTGCATACGTTTTTGGGAAAATTACGTTATGTCTACTTAGAAAGAATATTTACCCGGTTTAGTCCAGTTTTCCTTAATTACATTACTTAACCCAATTTTTTCTTAATTACCTAGTTAAGCCCAGTTTCCCCCTAATTACTCATTTTAGCCCAGTTTTTCCTTAAACACCTATTTTACAATTTTATATACAAGGTAGCCACATTGTTTACTGTAAGTGTATAATGTTGTATACCGTGTGTATAAGCATGGTTGCAAAAAAGAAGTTGATTATAGGAATGTAAACAAAAAATATGGCTTTGTAGGTGTAATATATGTGGGTTACAACAATTGCAAAAAACGGAAAGTAAGTAAATATTACAAATTGCTAGAAATGATAAACTAAATATTACAAATTGCTAGAAATGATAAACTAAATATTACAACAAACTGGAATCAAGAACGATACAAACTCCTTGTGATTTGCTGAGTCGTGTGATGGCACTCTGTCTTTAAGACAAGATAGCCCCGTATATATCCTTTTACGATGTCAGGCAATAGTCTCCCAAGATACAACAACAACTTAACAAATGAGCAAGGGAAACTCAAGTGTTACTCTTGAAGAACTTTGAATAAAGAAAACTTGCTAGAGAGGAAGAAGAAGATTTCAGAAAAATATCTTAAGTGTGTTGAACAATTGAGCCAAAGGCCTCAATTTATAGTGTAAGTAGATGAACATTCAACTAGCCAACTAATGGCCTCCAATAACCATGTAATGTCACTTATTGATGGGTTACATTCAGCCAAATAATGGCTGAATTCATGTGCCAAATAATGGAGATTCAATGCTCCAAAACCAGCCCAAAAGTCAGAACTTTCCATCGCAGCATTCTGCCTCCGAAGCACCGCGGCTCTGCGAATTAGAGCCGCGACACCTTGGCTCTAGTGGCTGAACTCCCAATTAGCACCGCGGCGCCTACATCTTACACTTCTTCTGACTCATTTCATCTTACACTTCTTCCTTCATTTACCAACGTGGAATACTTGTCATTTGGCCAATAACCGTCCATCATTCTATGTCTCAAACGTTTCACTTACGTACCAATATCTCTTTCACTAATGAAATTTTCTATACTTGGCACTACATGTGCACGTGTGTAGAAATGATGCTTCCGACGTGCGGGACCCTAATTGTTCAAGTCATAAATAATGGGATAAACTTAATTCCACATTAGTAAATTTCCAACAATCCCCTCTTGAAAGAGATTTTGGTGCACTCACATGGTGCCTTTTCCAGCAAACTTTTAGCGAACCGATATTGCATCAGGATAGGTAGCTTCCACTTTGAACCTTCCATAGTTGAATACCATCGGACTTACTTACTGCGTGGTGAACATGATGTCTTTAACCGTCAGTGTTTAGTGTAAGCCAAGTCAATGGTACCAACACAACAACTTCCCTTACTCTGTTATTCGTAATGTTTTATCTGTTGTGGTCGTGGACACTTCTTGGATTCTTAAGTGCGTTCATTTGAGGCGTCTGTCCTCGCACTTAAATAGATGGTCTCCTACAAGGTATCCTGCTATACTCCACTTTACAAGTGTTAGGAACCATTAAAAGTTTCCCCAAACCTAACCTCAATCATTGAGGATCATTAAAGATTTTGGAAACTTAACCTTTACCCACACTGCAGATAACACTTAATGTCTATCGCGGGTACGACTTTGGATTGATGTTTCTTTACAGAAATCACTATCCAAAGTGTTCATGCTTCCACCGAAGCGCTCAACTGAACATTTACAGCTTAGTTTTCCCATTGAACCTAATTCCTGGGATCTCCAGTCAGTAAGGTTGGGTTACCACCGTATTGGTCCTTATAGCTTGGGTTTTAAGCCCATTTCCCTAGACAAGCAAAATATATGATCTTTGGGTAAGCCATTTATCAGTGGGTCTGCTATGTTATCCTTTTATTTTATATAATCAATGGATATTATACCCGTGGTGATCAACTGTCTAACGGTCTTATGTCTCCATCGAATATGACGAGACTTGTTATTGTACATAGAACTTCATGCCCTTTCTAGAGCCGACTGACTGTCGCAGTGGATAATTACAGAAGGTACGGGTTTGTCCCAACAAGGGACATCCTCTAAGAAGTCGTGACGCCACTCATCATCTTCTCCCACTTTGTCTAAAGCGATAAACTCTAATTCCATCGTGGATCGGGCGATGCAAGTTTGCTTAGAGGATTTCCAAGACACAGCCCCACCACCAATTGTAAATATATACCCACTGGTGGACTTGATATTCTCTATATCATATATCCAGTTTGCATCATTGTACCCCTATAGTACAACTGGATATATCGAATAATGCAACTCGTAAGTTAGCATATATTTCAGGTATCGTAGTACCCGATTCAACGTCTTCCAATGATCATTACTCAGATTACGGGTAAACCTAACCAACTTGTTGACTGCATAAGCAATATCAGGTCGGGTGTTGTTTGTTATGTACATCAAATTCCCAATCACATGTGCATATTGCTCCTGGTATACGGGTGCACCACAATTTTTATCAAGCTTTTGATTTCTATCCAGTGGAGACTCCATAGGCGAACTGTCAAACATCTCAAACTTTCTCAACACATCCTCGATGTAGTGAGACTGAGATAAGACCAGTCCATCAGACGTCTTAAAGATCTTTATCCCTAAGATGACATCTGTGATACCCATGTCCTTCATATCGAAGCATTGTTTCAACATGTTCTTAGTCTCTAGGATCAAGCTAGGATTGCTCTATGTGATCGACATGTCATCTACGTACAGACATATCATGACGAATGAGTCAGAATTATCTTTCGTGTAGACATATTTGTCACACTCATTAATGGAGAAACCCTTCGATAGTATAGTACTATCAAATTTTTCATGCCATTGCTTCGGGACCTGTTTAAGCCCGTACATAGATTTGACAAGTCGACAGCCTTTCTTCTCTTGCTCTGGAACCACATACCCCTCGGGTTGTTCCATATAGATTTCTTCTTTCTAATCACCATTTAGGAAGACCGTCTTGACATCCATTTGATGTATCTCAAGGTCACGCAACGCTGTGATCGCAATGAATACTCGTATGGACGTCATCCTAGACACCAGGGAGTACGTGTCAAAATAGTCAAGGCCTTCCTTCTGCCGATAGCCCTTAACTACCAACCTGTCCTTGTACTTATCTATAGACCCATCTGCTTTATACTTCCATTTGAGTATCCATTTACAACCCAACGGTTTATTTCCTGGAGGCAGATCAACCAACTCCCAAGTATGGTTATGCAGGATGGAGTCTATTTCACTCTCATTAGCTTCTTTTCAGAGCGGTGCCTCTGTAGTTGACATTGCTTCAGAAATCGTCCTAGGTTCGTCATCAACCATATAAGCTACAAAGTCAGGACCTAAGGATGTATCCTTCATGTCCCTTTTACTTTGCCTCGATTCCATCTCTGGAGTCTCCAAGTTCTGAGAATCTGGAACACTAGTTTACAGATATTCAGCCACTTCGAAGTCCACTAGATCTGAACCATCTAGATCCGGGCAGTCAATGACTCATGGTTCATGAGAGCTTTGTTCATAACTTCGTTTGCGAACGGTTATTTCTTTTTCCTTTCTAGGAAAAATATCCTCAAAGAATTGAGCATTCCTTGATTCCATGATTGTATTCCCGTGGATATCTGGAATATCTGACTTATGCACTAAGAAGCGATAAACACTATTGTTATTTGCATATTCGATGAAAATGCAATCTACAGTTTTAGGCCCAATCTTGACCTGATTTGGCTTGGGCACTTCAACATTTGCCAAACAACTCCACACCTTTAAATATTTATAGGTGAGTTTCCTTCCCTTCCATGATTCATATAGAGTTTTGTCCTTACCCTTATGTGGGACTCTGTTAAGAATCGTATTGGCGGTAAGGACGACTTCTCCCCACGTGTTTTGGGGAAGACCGGAATTGATGTGCAATGCGTTCATCATTTCCTTCAACGTGCGGTTCTTGTATTCAGCAACACCGTTCGACTGAGGTGAGTATGGAGCCGTCGTTTGATGAACAATACTCGATTCAGCACAATATTCCTCAAACGGCGCTACGTATTCTCCCCCTCTATCGCTACGAATGGATTTAATCTGCATGCTTAGTTGGTTTTCAACTTCTGCTTTGTAACGTCGGAACGCTTCAAAGGCTTCATCTTTACTTTTCAATAAGTAAAGGTAACAATACCTTGTGCTATCATCAATAAATGTCACAAAGCACTTGTCCCCCTAGTTTGTGCAAATTTCAAATCACATATATCTGTGTGAATAAGTTCTAGAGGAGCGATATTTCTTTCGACAGATCAAAAAGAAATCTTTGTGAGTTTTGCCTCTACGCACGCCTCACACTTATGTTGAGGGTTTACGTCGATAGACGGAAATAACTCCAACTTCACCAACCTTTTGATGGACTTGTAGTTAACATGTCCTAATCTATGATGCCATAAATTAGAAGACTCAAGCAAGTAAGAAAAAGCTTCAATATTATTGCTTGCATGCATTACATACATGTCGTTAACTTTGAAGAGGCCTTCACAGACGAAGCCTCTTCCCACAAACGTTCCATTCTTGGTGATCACAAACTTAATGGACTCAAATACTAGCCTAAAACCAGCATTAACCAATAAATGACCTTAAATTAAATTTCTCCTAATCTCAGGGACACGCATCATCTCCTTCAGAGTGAGATCCTTTCCAGAAGTCATCTTCAAGACTATATTTCCTACCCCCAACACGTCAGAGAAAGCGTTGTTACCCATGAATAACTTTTTATCTGTAACTGGTGTATATGTGGAGAAGGTATCTCTATTGGAACAGATGTGTCTGGTAGCACCCGTGTCCATCCACCATTGCATGGAATTCTCAACAAAGTTTGCTTCAAGCACCACCGCCGAGAACTCCTCAATCATGTCGTCAAGAAGCGTGTCTTTGATGATGTTAGCATGTGTCTTGCCTTTGGACTTGGCCTTCTCTTGTTGCTGAGTCTTGAGCTTGCGGCAGTCCTTGATCATGTGACCAGGTTTTCCAAAGTGGTGACAGTTTCCCTTGAACTTCTCCGTCGCTTGGGTCTTGCCGTGTTTCTAGAACTTGAGCTTCTTTCTTGGGTTCCCTTTGGCCTCAGCCAGATTTGCCTTTGCCTCAGCGGATTGTTTTCCCCTAGGCAATGTCTTCTTATTATCTTCCTGAATCTGGAGTTTGATAATAAGTTCCTCAAAGGTCATTTCCCTTGTCTTGAGTTTTAAGTAACTCATAAACTTATTCTACGAGGGATGTAACTTTTCAATCAGTGATGTAACCAAAAACTGCTCATTTGGTTTCATACATTCCAAATCCAGGTGATGTAGAATCATTTGGAATTCCTGGACTTGGGACATCACAGTTTTGCTATCCACCATTTGAAATTTTAGGAATTTCCCAACGATGAATTTCTTAGTACCAGTATCTTGTGCATTGTACTTCTTCTGCAACTTTTCCCATAACTCTTTGGTGGTGCCTACGGTGCAATACACCGTGTAGAGTGAGTCTGACAGATAGTTCAGAATATAGTTCTTACACATGAAGTCACTATGACTCTAAGCATCAAGAACCATCTTCATGCCATTGACGACATGGATACCTTGGCCCCTTCCAGCTGTTTCATTAAGCTGAGGGCCCACTTCATCTCCAGCTTGTGGAGGATCTTCTGTTAGGAAATGAGCCATTTTCATAACAGTCAGATAAAACAACATCTTCTGCTGCCATCTCTTGAAGTTGGAGCCCATAAACTTCTATGGGCGTTCATTATGGAAATCGGAGGGTGGAGGAATATTAACGTTCCCTTGAGCAACTGGAAAGGCATTGGGTGTGCCTTGAGCAGTGGGGAAGGCAGAGGGGTTTCCTTGAGTAGCAGTAGCAGCAGAATCAGAAGCGAGTTGTTCTCTTTCAGTCATCTTTCTAAACACTTATAACAAATTTTGTCTTAAAATTGTGTGTTACAACAATTGCATGAAACGGGAAGTAAGTAAATATTACAAATTGATAGAAAGGATAAACTAAATATTACAACAATATGGAATCAAGAACGATACAAACTCCTTGTGATTTGCTGAGTCGAGTGATGACATTCTGTCTTTAAGACAAGATTACCTCGTATATAGCCTTTTACTGTGTCGGGCAGTAGTCTCCCAAGATACAACAACTTAACAAATGAGCAAAGGAAACTCAAGTGTTACTCTTGAACAACTTTGAAAATAGAAAACTTGCTAGAGATGAAGAAGAAGATTTCAGAAAAATATCTTAAGTGTGTTGAACAATTGAGCCAAAGGCCTCAATTTATAGTGTAAGGAGATGGTCCCTCAACTAGCCAACTAATGTCCTTCAATAGCCCATGTAATGACACTTATTGAGGGGTTACATTTATCCAAAATAATGGCTGAATTCCCAATTAGCGCTGCGGCCCTTCGCGGCTCCTCGGCAATTTTCGACTCGTTTGATCTTACACTTCGCACACTTCTTCCTTCGTTTACCAACGTGAAATATTTATCATTTGGCCAATAACCGTTCATCATTCTATGTCTTAAACGTTTCACTTACGTACCAATATCTTTTTTACTAATGAAATTTGCGATACTTGGCACTACGTGTGCACGTGTGTGGAAACGATGTTTTCGACGTGCGGGGCCCCAATTGTTCGAATAATAAATAATGGGATAAACTTAATTTCACATTAGTAAATTTCCAACAATATATTATGTTGGGTTGTATATTTTTTTTTGTAAAAATCAGGTTATTTTTATAGATGTGTGCGTTTTGAGATATTTATTTATGTTTCCTGTGTTTGATTTTCAGGATTTCAAGTGTGTCATTCATTGGGTGGAGGAATAGGGTCTGGTATGGGAACACTTTTGATTTCCAAAATCAGAGAAGAATATCCCGATAGAATAATGCTTACCTTCTCAATTTTTCCGTCTCCCAATGTTTCTGATATCATTGTTGAGCCTTGCAATGCTACCTTGTCTGTGAATCAATTGGTTGAAAATGCCGACGAGTGCATGGTCCTTGACAATGAGGCTCTGTATGACATCTACTTCAGAACCCTAAAGCTTACCACCCAAGCTGTAAGACATTTTGGCATCTCGATTGCATTTTCTTGTTTGATTGCCATTGCTTTTGTTGACCATGTACCATCTTTATCCTGGCTATTTCTTGTCAATTTTATTTTTTTGTATGCAACACTTGAAGATATGTTTGATAGTTGTTGCTTATTGTTGAACATGTTTCATCATAATGTTCACTGATTTTTATCTTCATTTTTTAATGGAACGGTTGGAGATTTGAATCACCTGATTTCAGCTAAAATGTCTGGTGTTACATGTTGTTTGCGTTTCCATGGGCAGTTGAACTTTGATCGTAGGAAGTTATCTGTAAACTTGATTCCATTCCCTAGGCTCCACTTCTTTATGATTGGTTTTGCACCATTGACTTCACGTGGTTCTCAGCAATACCGAGCTTTGACAGTGCCAGAACTTACACAGCAAATGTGGGATACAAGAACATGATGTGTGCAGCTGAACCACGTCACGGAAGATACTTGACCGCTTCTGCTATGTTCAGGGGTAAAATGAGCACGAAAGAGGTGGACGAACATATGCTCAATGTGCAAAACAAGAACTCTTCCTACTTTGTTGAGTAGATTCCAAACAGTGTAAAGTCTACTGTTTGTGATATCCCATCAAGCGGTCTTAAGATGGCATCTACCTTTATTGGAAACTCAACATCCATTCAAGAGATGTTTAGGCGTGTGAGCAAGCAGTGAAAGAAATTATTTTCATTAATGAATGAGAATATATACAATATACAAAATTTCATAATAGAAAATCTATTCCTATTCTAATCCCAAAATCATATTCTAGTAATACAAGAATCCTACAATTATGGTAGGTGTACAATACTAAGTAATACAAATATTCTACACTAATTATGCTAAAATCGGAACACTAATTCGGACCAAAGACCCGTGAGATATACACTATGTATGGCAAGTGTATATCACGGGTATATACATTGTTTATCACACCCCCGCAGTCATAGCGGGCGGTCTTCGTACGCTGAGATTATCCCTAAAATCTTCAAAAAGGACCGAGAGAAGACCTTTGGTAAAGATGTATGTAATTTGATACTTGGAAGGGACATGGCAGACGCGTACTTGTCCACGAGCTACTTTTTCACGAATAAAATGGATATCCATCTCTATATATTTGGTGCGTTGGTGCTGAACCGGATTACATGAAATGTAGATGACACTAACATTATCACAATACACCAATGTAGCTTTCTGAATAGGACAATGAAGCTCCAACAGAAGATTATGTAGCTAACAGGATTCAGAGACCACATTAGCTACCCCTCTATACTCGGCCTCCGCACTAGAGCATGATAAAGTCGACTGATGCTTTGCAGACCATGAGACCAAGTTATTACCAAGAAACATACAATAGCCAGACGTAGAGCGTCTGGTGTCTGGACATCTACCCCAATTAGCATCTGTATATGAGACAAGTGTAGACGTCGACGAAGGATATAAATGTAAGCCATAGTCAAGTGTCCCCTGGATGTATCGAATAATGTGTTTCAGCGCATTCATATGTTCAACCCTGGGATCATGCATAAACAAGCACACCTGTTGTACGACATACGTAATATCTGGTCTCGTGAAACTAAGATACTAAAGGCCCCCTACAAGACTGTGATATCGGGTCGGATCCTCATACATGGAGCCAACCGAAACCCCTAGCTTAGGTTTAGTATCAACCGAAGTGGAAATGGACTTACATTATGACATACCATCTCGCTAAATTATCTCAGCTACATACTTCCGTTGGGACAAGAACAACCCACCTGCATGACGTGTGACATCAATCCACAAAAAGTAACTCAAGATCCCCAAGTCTTTCATAACAAACTCAAAACTGAGCATTGTCATGATAGACTGGCGTAATGCATCAGAAGAGGCAGTCAAGATAATATCATCCACATATAATAGTATATAAGCCAAGGAAGAACCACGACGATATAATGTGATTGAACCCAATAGTCGAAACATAGTCTGCAAACCTCTTATACCAAGCCCGTGGGGACTGCTTAAGCCCATACAAGGACATCTTCAACAACAGACATGATGAGGATATTTGGGATCCCTAAACCCCAAGGGCTGATGCATATAGATTGTCTCCTTGAAATCACCATGTAAGAAAGCATTTTTCACATCTAACTGATAAATGGGCCATGCTTTCGAAAGAGCCAAGCTGAGCACAGTGTGAATGGTAACCGGCTTGACCACCGGACTAAACGTCTCACCACAATCCATACCAACTTGCTGAGTCTTACCATCACTTACAAGACGAGCCTTGTGCCTCACAAAAGAACCGTCAGAATTGTCCTTATGAGCAAAAATCCACATAGACCGAATAATATTAACACCATATGGACGGGGCACCAACTCCCATGTCTTATTATCAATAAGAGCATTATATTCGTCGATCATAGCAATTTTCCAATTCATGTCATTTAAAGCAGACATAGGATTACGGGGTAGGGGTGATTTAAGAATATTAAAATTTAAATTAAAATATCTTTTAGATTTAAAAATACCCTGTTGACTATGAGTGACCGGTCTATGACTCGGGGGAGAATTGGGTAGATTTTGAGAATTATCGGGACTTGTGATGGACTGGCTAGCAGGCAGTGGACCTACTAGCCCAAATCGACAACTGGAACCGAAATTGGAAATCGGAACTGGGCCAACACTAGACCCGTTACCCAAAATAGGAACTGGGCCAGAACTGGGTAGGATAGATGGCCCAGTTGCTGGACCCAGAACTGTAGATGACGATGTGACGGGTAGACCAGCGGGCAGTGGGCCCGCTAGTGGATTTTGGGTACGGAACAGTTTCGATAAATGATGGATAATATATGGGGAGACACTGTCATCCAAAAAATTATACGAACTAGGCACGGGACTACTCACTTTAGAAAACGGAAATTGGGACTCATAAAAAATAACATGACGACTAATGATGATTTTATTTGACGATAAATCAAAGCATTTGTAACCACGATGATTAGACGGATAAGCCAAAAACGCACAAGGGGTAGACCGAGTCTGAAGTTTGTTAATTGTAGTTGATGGAAATAATGGATAACACAAGCACCCAAAGACTCTAAGATGGGAATACGAATGAGTCTTATTATATAAGATATGAAGAGGGGATGAATACGTCAAGGCTTTGATAGAAAGTATGTTAAGGAGATATGCAGCCATTTGTAGAGCATAATGCCATAAAGAAAGGGGTACAGAAGCATGAATCAATAAAGTTCGGACAATGTTATTAATGGTACGAATTTTGCGTTCGGCTTTCCCATTTTGTAAAGACGTATGAGGATAAGAAAAAATGAAAATTGATCTCATTATTAGCACAAAATTCCCGAAATACCCCATTATCATACTCTTTGCCATTATCACATTGAATATTTTTTATTTCCCATTCGAATTGGGTTCTAATGAATGCTCTAAATGTTAATAAAATGGAAAAACTTGAGATTTTTTCGCAATCGGAAAAGTCCATAAAAAATTAGAATAATAATCCAAAAATAGAACATAATAGCGATGACCCAAAGAACTGAGAACAGGAGATGTCCATAAATCGCTATGAATAATATCGAATGACATTAAAGTATGATAATTAAAATCTACAAATGGCAACTTAACATTTTTTTCCTAAAGAACAAGATTGACAATTCGGAGTACCACGCGTACCCTTACAAGAAATAAAATTGTGTTTATTTAAGAAAGATAAAATTGACGACCCCGGATGACCTAGACGAGCATGCTACAAGGAAGGAGCAAGGGCTGTAAAAGTTTATGGCAAGGCTTGACTCGAGAGACTAGAACTTCGCGTGATAAGATAAAGATCTCCCCTACTATCACACCTCATAAGAGGAATCCTCGTCTTGAAATCCTTCACAGAAAACTCAAACGGATCAAATTCAACAGAAAACAGAATTATCAGTGGTGAATTTACGGACATACACCAAATTTTTAATCAATTTAGGGGCATGAAGGGTATTTTTTAAGATAAGAGGTGGATGGGGGGAGGGGGACAACTATTTATGACTATAACCACGAATCGGAATTGAATTACCATTACCAACAATTATGCCATGATTGCTGCTCAAATTGGAATAAGAATAGAGAGTACCTTGATCGGATGTCATGTGGGTAGTGACTCCGATGTCCAGGTACCAATTCGGGTCTGGCGGATTTAATCCAAGTGTGTGCATTGCGGCTTCAATGTCGATTTGTGTGAGGCCCGCTGCATGGTGGGTTGCGGATTATGACCATGGGACTAGCGCTAGTAGCCGCCTTTTTGGCCAAGCCGATTTCTTCGAGTGTAAGCATAGAATGAGCCTAATAAAATTGCGGAAGAGGACTGCTCTGACGAAGAAGTGTACCAACACCACTATAGGCCTCAGATAGGCCTATAACCATTTGTAGGACCAAACGATCATTAGAAACGGGCACGCCAAGATTACGGAGTTGGTCCGCTAATTCTTTCAACCTTTTGCAGTAAGCTGAAACGTTCGGGAAATCTTTCATATTGACGTGAGAGAATTCCTGCTCAAGAGTAACAGACCTAGAATTTTAATTATCTTGGAATATATCACGTATTCTATCCCAAGTAGCCTTAGCCGTAGCGTCAGACTCAATAATCGTTTGCAATAGGTCGGTAGAGATAGTGGAGTAAATTCACTGAAGAACGGTAGCATCAAGGGTCGACCACAATTTAGGATCATCCTCGGGTTTAGGCACCTATGTATCAGTAGGAGCCGCGGGGATAATGTGATGGAGGACTTGATGCGAGCGTGCGTGAACTTTGAACAGTTCGGCCCACGTTGCGTATTGGACGTTTTCTATTTCAAGAATGATAGGGATGTGATTCTTGATGTTAGAAACAGTAAGGGCAGGGTGAAACATGTTCTTAGCCATAATAGCAACGCAAGACGTGATGTAGGGATTTGGAAGAAAATTTAGGTAGTTTGGGAGAGGACAAGTGGTCGGAACCGAGGGTATGTCCTCAAAAACCGTGCCACGAAAAGGGAGATTTAGGAGAGGAAAATATAACCTAGACTTCTGATACCATGAAAGAAATAATCACTTGATTATTTTCATTAATGAAAGAGTATATATACAATTTACAATTTTCCATAATAGGAAAATCCTATTCCTAGTCTATTTCTAAAACTATATTCTAGTTGTACAAGAATCCTATAATTATGGTAAGTGTACAAGCCTAATTTAATACAATATTTACACCAAAAATATGCTCCAAAACTGTGATATACACAGTTGTATAAGCCGTGTATATCACTGTCCAAATTCACTGGAATACCGTGTATATACAATGATATACATTGTTGTATATCACGTGTATATCACATCTATATACATAGTATAACTAACATAGTTAATACTTCAAACCCCCCTAAACTATTCATATTTTATCAGTATAATACTTAAACTATGTGGTGTTGTTGTCACTCCCATAAACTTTAACATATCCTATCTAAAAGACCTGAGTAGCATGTAGGCCTGGCCAGTGGGCTGGGCTCGGGTCTGGCGGGGTCGGGGCGGGGCGGGGTCGGGTTTGGAGGGACTTGCTCCAGACCCGTCCCGATCCCGATCCCGATCCCGACGGAATCGGGGCGGGGCGGGGCTGGTTCCGACGGGTTTTTTTTTAATAACATATGTATAAAAAAAACTCAATAAACAAGATAAGATATTGTAATAAAAACATCTCAATGCTGTTTTTGTGCCTCTTATATTATTTAATAGACATATAATTTTTTTGTAATACAAATACAATTGTCTAAAATCTAAATTGCAACTTTGTGGTGTTGTCCAAAAGTTGCAAATTACATAGAAAAATTGCAATTAAAAAAATTACATTCTCAAAAAAATATGTTCTAATTGCTTAATAATTTCCTGTGGTTCTTCGGTTGGAATTGGTATTTGTTGGTCAAATTGATCCATGTCGCTTCCACTACCTTCGGATAAGATTTCGTTATAGTTTTCGTCTTCTTCTTCGTTGATCTCCGGTTGACCGCAACCTTCTCCGCTCGTATCCAATCTCTGAATAATACTGCAATTTCCAAGCTGTCTCCGGTTAATGAGTGTCTGTGGTCTCCTATTTGATATCTGCCGGCAGAAAAAGCGCTTTCAGACGTAGTTGATGACGCTTGAATGTTCAAAATATCTCGGGCCATCATTGAAAGTGTCGGAAAGGTCTTCTCATTCCCCCTCCAAAGATTTCAAAGAAGTCTTCACGTCCTTCTTCATTGAGAACTGCTTGGCGTAGTACAGAACCCTGCAAAACAAAAATATCAAACTCGCTAATTTGGTTAGTAGCGGTACGGCCGCACATTCTATTTCTGAGGCTTTCAATACTAGTCACAGAAACATCATGTCTTTTGTGAGGTTATGTTGAAGATGAAGAAGATGGTATGGAAGCCGGTAGGTTACTAGCACTTTCTTGTTGGTAAAACCTATATATTTTTTTGCATTGGTCCTCTACGCTAGACAACACTTCTTCTTTAGTTTGTTCAATAGGTGGTGGGTGATTTGGATTTTTTGGACTTGGAGGTGGTAGTACTTCTATACGTTGTAAATAGTTTCAATAAGTGATTTAGTACCGTCTATTTTAATAGTCGAATTTAATACAACACCAATAATATAAATAGTGGGAATAGGAATAAAATATTTTTTTATTTTGATAAACATTTTTTTTAATAGCTGCCATATAAGCTGATTTTTCCATATATTCACTAAGTAATAAAAATATTAGAGTTATATAAAACAACATAGTTGAAATAATATGATAATATATACCGAAAAATTATTTTGTTGCTTGAAAAAAATTCTCTAAAAATACAATAAGTTCAGAAATTTTTACCCAATCACTATCTACAACCATATCAGCTGGATTTTGATTATGAGAGTTAAAAAATAAAGTTATAGGTTTTCTATAGTCATAAGCAACAAGTAGTTGCTCGTATAAAGAATTCCACCTAGTGGATACTTCTTCTGGAATTTTTCTATAAGGTAGTGCACAATCGTGACAAAAAATTTTATATTCTTTTCTTCGTTGTACTCTATTACTTTTAAAAATAAAGTTTATAGCAAATTGTATTTTACTAAGAATGTCTTGAAAAAGTGATAGACCATCCTTTACAATTAAGTTATATATATGGCACGCGCATTTTATATGAAAATGATCTGGAAAAGATGGAGTTAAACTATTTTTTAAAATTGTAATAGCGTAATTGTTAGAAGAAGCGTTATCTAATGTAATAGTCATAATTTTATCAGTTATTCCATAATAATGGCACACTTGATAAATATTATCTGCAATAAAAGTACCAGTGTGCCTATCATCTATATATTTATACGCTAAGATACATTTTTGCATAGACCATTTATAATTTATCCAATGACAAGTTACCGTTAACTAATCATGGTCGTTAGTACTACGACCTATATCAGACGTGATAGATACTTTGTCATTAAAATGATATAATGAATAACGTAAATATTGTTGATATTCATGTGCGAATTTAAATACATCTCTCTTAATAGTTGATCTAGGAAAATCGTTAAAAACATGATTATATATATCTCTAATGTAATGAATAAAACAGGGAGATGAAGGAAATGAAAAGGGCAAACCCTCCACAGCAACTAATTTTGATATTGCTTCCCTATCTCTATGTTTATTGTATTTAGGGCCTACAATTCCCTCCCGTCATAGGGTTAATTTGACCATGTACTTGGTCCGGGACAGTATCAGTATGTGAACCTTGTCCCGATTGAGCGGGCGTTTGCTCACCCAATTTTGAAGCCTGGTATTGGGCATACTTAGCTGGATGAGCACTTACTACGTGTCTAATTAAACCCCCTGGCCCACCGTGACCTTTTCCAGTTTTAAATTTAAAACATTTTTACAAATTTTACATATAGCTACTTGATTCTCTACGTCCCTATAAAAAAATGTCCATGCATATGATTTTAATGGTCGTTTTGCTGGACCTCGTCTCATACTAGGGGGAATAAGAGGCATTTCAATTGAAGGTGCACTAGTGGGTGTGTTGTCATCAACATTAGTGGGTGTGTTGTCATCAACATTAGTGGGTGTATCATCTCGATCATCGTCTAAATTAAAGTCTTCTTGAGTTCCATAAAATAGCTCATCGTCTAAATCTAATGGTATTGTAGGAAAATGTTGAGTATCAACAAAATCATCCTATGTAGGAATAAGATGACTAGAAGAAGTACCATTGCCCTGGTTGCCGCCCCTACTAGAAGAAGCACCCTTACCCTTAAACATACCTCTTAATCCTTTCATTTTAATTATGATAATAAATAATTAAAGACAATAAAATTAAGTGCGCTAAATAAAATAAACAGACAATAATAATTTAATGAAGGAACGAATGTACCAAACGCCGACGTAACGTCGACGTGTAATCGAGAGGTTGAAAATTGAAACTTTGCTCGATGGAAGATCCTCAAGCTAGTTGCCAACTTCACTCCCAATTTCCAAATGAATAAATAAAATTGAATATTTAGTAAACAATGTAGACTTGTAGAGAGATATATTGAGAGATTATAGAGATTGTAGGAAGATTTGTGAGAAAGATGAAGAGAAAATGAGTTATTTATAGTTGGAAAATTGGGTTCAAGTGTAAATATAATAACTTATGGGTTAAAATAAATATTAAGGGGTAAGGGGGTTGGGGTTGGGGGGAGGCCAAAAATGGTCGTTGCCCAACGGCCAAAATCTAAAATGGTCGTTGGTGCAACAATTATATTTGCAAAGGGGAGCTTTTGGGGCGGGATCGGGGAGGGGTCGGGACGGGCGGGATGAGACATTGTCCCGTCCCGAATTCGAATCCCGCTACCCTTTTATTTTTTTACTCGGGGTCGGGGCGGACTCAGGACGGGGTCGGGACGGCCACTGGCCAGCCTTAGTAGCATTAATGTGACCTCACTCTCTCTTGAATTTTGTGGAAGCTAGAAATAGGCAAAAATAGCATCCACGTGACATAGTTTTATTTATTTTTTATTTTTTTCTTTCTGATTCATTTCTTCTTATTCAAATCTCTTACATATTTTGCTAATAACAGTAAACTAATTAGAATCATAACCTTACAAAAATAGTAACATAGAAATAAAATTATCAGAAAAAATCTAGTTAAAAATCACAATTAAATTTTATAAACTGAAATTAAAAAGATAGCTTTAAAATACCAGTAATATTAAAAAATAAACAAAGAAACAAAATAAAACTCTACATTAAAGCGTAAAATAATTTTTTTATTGTTTGTTCTTTCTTCTTGGCTTATATAAATTTATTAATTTTTTCTTCTTCTTCAAAGTCTATTTTTTTTACACAATTAATATTAAAGAATTAATCAATAACAACAAATTAATCACTAGATATGTTGTTGTTGTTGTAATCAATAACAACAAATTTAATTGTAAATTAGCATAAAATCTACTCAATAATAATTAACTTAATTAAAAAGTTTGAATCTATTTTAATTGATGTCTGCCTAAAGAAAGAACAAATAAAGTAAATGTAACCCGACACATAGATGTTCTTTTTGACCTAATTTTTAGCTATCATACAGTACAAAGAGAGTGAGAGCACTCTTCATGCCACTTGCCACTACATGAGATCGAGTTTTAGATATGAAATATTATCGTTCAGGAGGTAACAACAATATCCATAGTTTAAGTATTAAACTGTGGATGATTAGCGAAATTTTGAAGTATTAACTCTCATATTTATTATTTTTTTAATGAACGTTAAAAGAGCCGTTAAAATGACTTCTTGTATGACATGCAATATGACTAACCCCTAGGCCCTATCAATAAATAATTACTCTTTTGTTGTTTTACCGCCCTTTTTGTTATTTTACAACTTCACAAATTTCATTTTAAATAGTCCCGCGCTTATTATAAAGCCCCTTCACCATTCCTCTGCACTTTCCCCCCCCCCCCCCCAAAAAATCAGTCATCCATTTTCTCCCTTCTTCTTCTTCAATCCCTGAAATGCTGAAAAGTGAAAATGAGGAAGCAAAGCAAACCAAGAAGAACTGAAAACATAGGCAAAGGAAAAGTAACTCCTGTCCAAATCGCTTTCATCGTCGATCGTTACCTCTCCGATAACCATTTCACTGAAACCCGCTCCACCTTCCGCTACGAAGCTCTCATCTCCTATCTAAATCGTGTTGGAAATTAGTCTTTGGCGGGGAGATGCGTCCACCCATCTTTGATGAATTAAACACTAGTGTTCCGCATGTTGGAGACTTTGTCTCTTCGCACATGCATGATCTACGAAGTGAGTAGATGACCGTAGGGCCAAGAATCGTCTAATTTCGTTGAGAAATGAAAGAGATATTGGTCCACGAAGTAAGGTGTTTGAGACATGGAAATGTGGTGTGGGACAAATCTACCACATCGGTGGGAATAAGAAGAATTGCTCTCTATATAAGTCTCTAATTGGTAAAGGGTTTGGGACCCCAAGGGGTATCCCATGTGTTTAAAGGAGGGAAGACCTAGATGTGCTTGGGTTCAAGGCTAAGCCCACACGCCGCCGCCATGGCCGTCCGTTCCGGCTGTGGTCAGTGTCTAATATTATCTTTTTGGACCAAATAACTCGCCAGATGTACAGCTTTGATCCCTGAAGTTTTATATGTACAGTTTGGACCGTAATTCTTTCATATGTACAGTTTGGTCCCTGAAGTTTCAATATTTACGCTTTGGTCACAGAGTTTCTGGGAAGGTGACTAAGGCGTAAAGCCTACCGTTGGGACTGTTTTGAGGCATTAATCAGCCATTACTTGGCTGATTAACTCCTCCATTAACACCCATTTCTTGGCCATGAACAACCTTAAATCACCTCCTTGACGGCCATTTACTGCCTTTACTGTCGCTTTAATGGCCTCCTAATGGCCATTAACAATCATGTTTTGGGGCGCTTGTACAACCCTTCTCCTTGCTATATATTGAGCCTTCTTTGGCTCAATTCAAAGGTCGAAAATGCATTTAAAACAAAGCAAGTAACAGCCGTAAAAACGACACAAAATAGCACAAAACAATGAGTGAAATTCAGTGAAAATCGGTGCAATTTTCGACTGAAAACAAAGGACCAAACCCTCACGTATACACAAGATATACACTACAGAGACACACTATATACACAGAGACAAAAGAGAAGAGTAGACAGAAACTCTTCCTTCCTATTCCATATCTTCAGCAAGTCGAGTCATATTTGTTTTCTTCGACAGGCTCAACCTATTGGCTTTGTAGTGTTGAGATTAAAGTGTTGTTTTATCTTGGGAGACTATTGCCCGCTAACGTAAAAGCATATATATGGGGCAATCTTGTCTTAAGGATAGAGGGCTATTCTCGACTCAACACACAACTTTATAACCATCCAGATTTAGTTGTTTCTTGATTTCAGGATATCAACATTCAAGACACAACAAACTTGCGGCAGTTCTCAACATTGGCTTTGCAAGGTGATCAAGATTCAAGACACAACACACATGCGACAGTTTTGAAGATTGATCATTTATTTATCCTTTCGAATATTTGTAATAGTTATTACTTCCCGTACTGCTCTATAAAGTACCATAGAATACCAACAAATCACCCATCCATGAGGTACCCATTTCACATACACTGGTAGATCCATACAGAGTTGGGTTCAATAGTTAAGTTTTATGGGTTCGACCTTTAAATTTTTTAGTATTGAATCCTAGCGTTAAAATTATTTGTTTAGACCTACTATCTGTTGCAATTTTAATGAATTTTTATGCAACATCTAAAATGCTGGTTCAGAATAACCACAAAATTAGATGTATTTCAGAAGGGATAGTTACACATTTGGCTGGAGTAAAAAAATAATTACATTCGCTAGTCAAATATAAAAATGTACACTGTTTTGTATAAAATTTGTATATTTTTTTTGTATATTAATTTTTGTATACAAAAGATATACATTTGTCGATTATTATTTTGGTGGCAGATATTTATGTCAATTTCTCATTTCAGAATCCATTCTTTCTATTTAGGACCCGTTATGTCTAGATTCTGGGGTCTCCTACTGTTTACTTTTTAATGAATTATATTGATAGCTCTACCATTTGGGTTGATCTTTTTGTTTTTTTTCCCCTTTGTTTTGTGATTAGTAAATAGGCGCCGAGGAGTTTGTTGAGTTTAGGAGCAATGTTGGATGAGTACATATGTTTGAAAGAGCAGAAAGTGTTTATGGAGCAAGAGAAAGTGCAGGTTCAGAATTTGCTAAGGGGTATGCAACGAGTTATGAACTGTTATAATGCAAGTGCAAATATGACGCCACCTCCCTCAATTCCTGCTTCTTCAATGCCCAAATTAGGGGATATGCTCCAACAAACTAATTGGTCTTCCCCAATTTCAGCAGGTTTCAATTCTGTCTTTTTTGGGTTTCTATTTTAAACTATACTCATTGAAGTATGATATATACTTGCTTGTGTGTTTTGTTATCCGGGGCGGAGCTAGAATCTCTGATACTAGTTTGGTCTAACTTAGTAGCTTTTACTTGAATATTGTATTTATGTTAATAAATTCATTAAATATATAGAAATATCAAAATTTAGAACCAAGTTATTTCATAAATCTGAAATCCTTGCTCCGTACACTGTTTCTTATACTTTTCCAGTTGAGTTTATATGGGATGTGTGAGAGTGCTAAATTTCCATGTGTTCGACATTTTCTCAGTGGGAAAGGAAAGTTGCCAAATTTATTCAAGCCGTTTGCTTAACAGTTGAACCAGTAGCTCCAAGATTTTGTCTGCCATATTTGCATCCAACAAAAATAATTACTGTTTCAGATCGTTGACTACTAATTTGTTGAGCTTCAATGCCCCCGACTGAAACTACTATCATTGTTCTTCACAATTTAGCATTTGTTTAATGTTATTTTCAACATATATACACTTCGGGTCCCCAATACGCAACTGTGACATCACCTGAGTGACATGATATCGGAATAACCTTATAGACGTAAATCCTTAAGACCTTATAAGGATATGTCACGTTGAGTCTCAAATTTCCAATTTTGACATCACTGGATCTACAATATATGGAGACAGCCTTATATTATAAATCCTTAAGACCTTAAGATAATCTCTGTATTAACTTCAAGGATGATGGTCTAGGCGCGCGCATCATGATGTTTCCTATTGGCTTGTATCAGTAGCTACTGCCTCATGTCTAGGCTGAAATGTCTATTGTGGTTTTTCAATTATGACTGATGAACTTAAGTTAGATTT